>MEHQ01002567.1:11341-25791 GCA_008828725.1 Saccharina japonica | reverse complement strand
AACCAGGCAGACATTGCTTGCACCAAGCGCGAAGCGCCGTGAGGTATTGGGCGAGTCGCATGGAGGGTGAGCTGCATCCTGCTAAGAACCGCCTCTGAGGCGGACTTGCATATGGACGACAGCTTCAATGAGTTAATTTAATTTCTGGTGTGGCCACTTCCGGAGACAGCAATGGGTTTTACTATGTAACTGCCTCGCGGATGCCTTACCATATAACACTACGTGATACGATCATTCCCCTTGTGCGGAGCAAAGGCTCTCCACCCCGCACAAATGTATCATAACTCGACCGCCAGTTTTGGCGACCGCCAAAAAAAAACAAAACGGTTCCCTGGTTGTCTAGCTCACGCAGTGAGAGGCGTTTTTACAGCGTCGTTGCCAACCGACGCCAACCCAACCTATAAATATATCATATATTTATGGAGGGGGGAAGGGGGGGGGGGTACTCATGTCGTGCACGGCCGTAGTCATATGACCATAGACCCTCGCATCCCTACAATGCCGGGACGGAGCACGTTGGGTTTTCACCAACCAGGCAGACATTGCTTGCACCAAGCGCGAAACGCCGTGAGGTATTGGGCGAGTCGCATGGAAGGTGAGCTGCATCCTGCTAAGAACCGCCTCTGAGGCGGACTTGCATATGGACGACAGCTTCAAACTCCGGGGGGGGGGGGTAGGGCTCAGGGACCGACCGGGGTCCTCAGAGTTTCCGTTTCCTCGCCAGTGCCGCCAAACAAAACGCAAAGCGGTTCGGTAATCTCATGTAGAGCATCATCGGACCGGTGTCAGGAGCCTGCCTCCCTGCAATTTGAGTATACCGTACGCAAACACCACCGTTTTTACCACTTCAAAAACTATCCCAATCTAATTATATGTGTTTTTCCCTGAAAAATTGGGCGCAATTTTATAGGGGCTAAGAAACTATCCATATCATTTTCGGCCAGCCTAAACGTGTGTGGGACAATGTGTTTCCTACCCTAAATTTAGTACAAAAAACTATTTTCTCGTGTTTCGTGCAGAAGTTGAGCCATTTTTTTTATAATTCCAATTTCTTAAGCGCTGTGGCGTACTCGTACTATATCATACCAGTTTACCGGTAGTAAATTGAAATACTGTTGATTGTGCTCATTATCACGACGCATAAGATTCGTCGTATATTGAGGAGTTTCATGCTGGATAGGGATTCTGGTAGTGGAATATGGGACATCGGGATAATATGCGAGCCGCTCGATGTCACTCGATGATTGGGCCGAGTCAGCTCGACATCTCGGTAATAATATTGCAAGAGAGAGCCTTTGTGTTACTGCTGTCTTGAGTCACCACGATGCGTTCCCGTGCCAACTGCGTGTACACCTTTAGAGATCGATCAACACACCAGTGAGCCGGTGATTTCTATTGGTGAGCGCGCGTCATCCCGGAGGGGAATCCGAGAGGGAAGGAGTGCGCGTCAAGCCCATCTCAGGTCACGAGGATGCTGGCATGGAGAAAGAAAGCGTGGAGTATACAATGGAAGATATCAAGCTGCTCAAGATGCAGATAGCGGCACAGAAGCTTGAGAGAGAGATCGAACTCGCAGGGGCAGCTTTGAAAGCGTCGCATGCAGAGGGCCCCGGTATTACTCGATTTTGGTCATGGCGAGTACCGATAATGAAGACGAGACTTCGGGTTCTCCACGAGGAGCATGCGCCCCAGCGACAGCAGCGTGATCCCAGCAACGTCATGTACGAGCCGCAGCTGGTAGACCCGCTTGGCATTGGAGGCGAAGGCGCTGGAGCACAGCAGTTGCAGAGGCAGCTGCAACTCCAGCAAGCACCGTCAGCAATGGCAGCAGTCACGTGATTGCTACGCTTGTTGCGACGATGAAGCGCAACTGCCGCTGCCACCGTTTCTGCCGCCGCCGTTACCACTGCCGCTGCCGCCGTCGTCCTCGCTACCGCCGCTGCCGCCACCGTCGATACCGTCGCTGCCGTCGCCGTCGCTGCCGCAACACCCCAGTAAAGCCAGGCATGTGCCTGAACCTGTGGGTCCGCTTCGCGCTGGTGACGTAGGAAGAGAACAAGAGAGCACGAAAGAGGGGGCTATTTGGCCGGCACGAGGAGCCGGGGGGAGGGTGGAGGATTGGGGAGCGGGGCAACACGAGTACGGGCAAAACTCTCTGTCTGGAATTATGAAGCACTGTGCCCGCAGAAGGTTGACGGAGGGGACGGTGCCCCTGAGGAAGGAGGAGAGGGAGAGAGCCAAGGTGGGGGCTGACGGAGGAGTCTGCATCAGTGGTTGGGGAGCGGAGCACGAGCGCAAGAGGAGGCGCTGCCCGAAGAAAGAGAGGATGGAAGAGAAAGGATCAACGCACCGTCGGCAAGGGATTGGCGCCAACGCCAGGCACGTGTGACTTTATTGATTTCTTGATGCTGATATTTCCGTTTTTGTCATCTTATCTTGATTTGCGAATGATGAATATACTCCCACATTTGAGATTAAGGTTGGAAAAAATGTTGAAGATTCGAGAGAAATGGAGGGATGACACAGACCTATTCGTATATAGGTTCTCTCATTGAAGTTATCCTGTAGACGACTGCAGGACAATGGTGTCTGTGTGTTTTGCGGTTGCCTGGTCGAGAGCTCTGGCTGTGCATCGATCCGAGTACGAGTACGAGTCTTAAATGAGTGAGTTGAGAATCGAATGGGAAAGTGTGGACGTCTAGTAGTTTTTTGCACGTAGTCTAATGCTGTATCACTGTTGCTGTAGTATCGTGCCAGTACATCAGTGTTTCATGAACAAACAATTAAATTTGAAGGATTCAGGTACTCGTAGAATTTAGTTGAGATGAGTTCTCGCTCATATATCGATGAGGCATTGTGTGTAAGGTGGACATCTGCGGATAATCGGCGGATCGTTGGGAGATAATCGGCGGCTAAATTGCGGGCAGTTCATTTCTGAGCCGTTTGGCGATGTGTAGGACCACATGCCGTTGCGGGCCGAAAAGAGGAGATATTTGTACACGAAGACACGGAGTAAGTATTTGAAACGAGTACTACAGTAGTACAGCAATACGGAGTACTACTGTAGTTGTATATTACTAGTACTCTGGGTACAAGAGTATGCACAAAGTTGAGTACGATACTACGCCGTATCTGGATTGCAGAGTAGAAGAACCCGTCGTCCAGTGTCCGTTGCCCTGGTACTGCTGTTGATGGTGGAGTTGTAAGTGTGAGCTGAGAAAACAGTTTGCACTGTACTGCTATATATGCTCACCAAGTAGGACGATTGAGTGAGATACTACGCGTACGTACAGCAGTACATGTGATCGATAATTAATGGATGTGAAGTGGTAGGCCATATCTTATGGTACCGTAACGGTAGGTTGTCGTTGTCAAGGAACCGATTATACAGTGACTGAACGATACTTATGGCGGTAAAAAGAGAGATTTGCAAGCTGATAATGAATGCGTGAAAAGAGCAAAACACCCGAAGCCACCCTAGTTTATCGTTTGCACGACCTATCTCCTGTTGTCTGTGTCAAGTCAATGCTGGCGAGGCGACTTCTGGTTTCACCCAGGAGGATAAGCTGAATGATCCAAGCTGCGGCGACACCATAAGGCCGGAAGGAGAGGCAGACACAGCGTTAGCAGCAACTGCAGTAGTGCATTGGGACTGGAAAATGTTTTGAATGAAATGTGATTGCCTGATGCTTATGAACGATTTCATTGTTAGAGTTTCTGCTGACCAATTTGCTTGGTTTATATTGCGTTGAGAGGGTTACTGTTTAGGATGCGAAATAATCTCAGTCTACGGCAAATTAACCACGACTGAAGTGACTTTGTACTGCACCAGAGGACGCGTTCGGTCCAGATTAAATGTTCTACGTTTGAGCTTTGAATCTTATGCCGTCTTTACGTTTGTTAAGCGTTTTATCAAGCTAGATTTGGTCTACGTACTTAAAGTTATGTAGAATACACGTGGATGGAGTTTCTGCGGTTACGCTCGTATAGTATGGAGTTTCAATTTTCCTGGTTCAGCTAAGCCCCACACTGGGTACTAGTATATCGAGGTAATCGGGGATACTCCAGGAGGTTTTACATTGGTTTTTGAATGGAGAATGTATTGCCGGTCGTTGCGCGAGCTACAGTCGTGTATGGGTATGTGAGTTTTAAATCCGGAAAAAACACCGTTTTCCCTGGTTAATTCTGAGGATAATGCCGTTTTTTCTGAGTATGAATTTCGAGAGTTCTTGATGTTTCCAGCACGAGCGACTATTTTTTCGGGTACTGTGGTTTGAGCGCCAGATTGATTATATGGGAAGACGTATGTATTCTATCTCGCATTGCCTTCGCGATCTGTGAATCTATGGCGGGAGTAGGGGATAAAATGAGACCTTTATCCGGGGGAACGGGTTCATTGCGATCTCTGGCAGCATACCTTTTTCTTAGTTTTTATTTTTTGGTTTAACTACGTACTGTCATATTTTCCATGGTTGCAATTACTTTTGTCTCGGATTGAGGGAGAGGTTTTCACTCGTCACCGGGACCAGTTTCTTCTTGATATTGGTGTGTTTTTGACTTGAGAGTTTTGAGTTGCCGATTTGAGTTTGAGTTTCCGAGTTTGATACGAGCCAGTATGATTTTACGATGTATCGACCCTGCGATGTCGTGCCTTGTCATGCACAGAACAGGGGGGATGTTATTATGGTCGTGTATAATGAGTAGGGGGATGTTGATTTTGCTCAGTAACACAACGCGTAAGATACACTGTATATTGAGGAGTTCCATGCTGGATAGGGGTTCTGGTAGTGGGATATGGGACATCAAGATACTGCAATATGCGAACCGCTCGATGTCACTCGATGTTTGAGCCGGGTCAGCTCTCAGTGATAATGCAAGAGAGAGAGTTTCCGTGTTACTGCTATTATATCTTGAGAGCCACCACGACGCGTTCCCGGGCCAACTGCATGTACACCTTTAGAGATCGATCAACATACGCACTACATGTTAATTGTCCGTGAACGAAACTACAATGGTGGGTCGTCGGTTTTTACGACCGAGGATAGCTGTGTGATGGTACTGCTTTAAGTGACGTGGAAAGGCCGGTAATTACCCGGTCACAGGTATTGGGATCGTATTTGTAGTACTTGGGAGGCGTATCTTAGATGGAAAACCAGGAAACCAGGGGTTTTCCAAGGCGAGGCAACGCGAGCCTCTAGCCTTTCAGTCTATCATCGTGCGAAAAGGAACAAAGCTGCTCTTCTATCTCTATGCAAACAACACACGTGAGTAACAACGAATACCTGATCAATAGGCAAACCTGGCAGGGGGATACTCTGTATCCTTACCCTGATCTTACTACACTTGGCGTCGACGGCAGGACGCTTACTTCAGCTGCATGGTATTACAGTTGTAGTTGCTTGACTCGTGCAGATAGATGTCTTCTGACAGAATGGGGCGAGTTGATCCTCACTCATGAAGGGCGACAATGCCTGCCAGGAATACAGAGAGGGGAGCCTTTACATAGATCACAAAAATGCAACTAACATAGGATAAGAGGGGGCACCCACAACAAAATCACAACCCACCCATACGAACAACTGCTGTATTACTGTATGAAGTAGTTGGAAGGTTTCTTCCTATCCATCAATTCATCCATCCATCTATCCATGTTGTTGGCATGGTCATGTTCCATTCGCCGGGATTTATGTATCATACGTATGATACGCTTACGGTAAATCAACCTAGGAGAAGTGAGCGTACTACGTAGAACCGTACAAAAGCCCGGTGTAAAGGTGCCACTAAATAAAAACCGAGGGCATCCGCAACGAACGCGGACCGGCAGTCCTCGAGGTTTCATCGGGGGCACGCCAACTGCTGGGTTTCTTCCCACGAAACACCGACCCAACTACTGTCGCGGACGCAGTGGCGCATAACCAGAGAACAAATCATGGGGGGGCAGGAGAGGCAGTCGGTGGTGAAGGCCTCGGCGGTGGAAACACCCTCTATCTCACAATATATCATTATTCCATTTGCCATCTGACAATGTGCAGCTCTTATCTCAATCATACCATTCACATACACCTATGTATCATAATCGTCAATCATCCCTGAATACTACAGTAGACAAACTTACACCAATAATAATGCCGTCCCCACAATGAATGGCTTTACCGACTCCTCACCGACGTTTCACCAACCAATCAATCAAAGCTGAAAGGGTGACATATATTGATACGAGGAAGGCGCACCGAACCGATGCTGCCGCTGCTGCTGCTGAAACCTGCGAAAACGCCAATTCTACGTTACATCTTGAGGGCTGCGAGTTGTCTGGACTCCGCGTTTGGTCATATAGCTTTACCACTTCGATAGCGAGGCCAGTTTTCACAAACTGACTTGCGAAGCCAGTTCACAAACTGGCTTGCGAACAAACTGGCCTGCGAAGCCAGTTCACAAACTGACTTCCTTGTAGTCGACTACTTTTACTGTAAAGTAATAGGCGAGCAAAGCGAGCCAAAAATGTTCCCCGCCCCGTCGGGGGGGGCGCCATAATACTGTTGTAACATTGCGTCGTATGTCAAATCGTATATAGTTTGGGATCAATGAGGCCTCCTGCTGCGATCAGCCGGAGACGCTCACCCAGGGTTGCTACTCCCACGTTGATTGTCCAGCAATCAACGCGGCACCTCGTCGCAGAGAGTAGGTACTCCGGTAAAATAAACACTAACAAAACTGATGTCGTTGTCGACGGTACAACCTCGCTACCAACGATGGGCGGGCGGGATGGTCTGTTTTTTGTCCTAGCCTCTTTCTGTTGTAGAGCTGCGATATCGCTCACCGAGTGATACTCAATCACTGTCTCCCAGTACAACAAGGAGGCTTTTCTGAAAAGGGGATCTGCCCTGCGGGCTTCGCCTCTTTTCTGTGTCAGATTACTGTTGTAACATTGCGTCGTAGGTTAAATCGTATATAGTTTGGGATCAATGAGGCCTCTCTGCTGCGGCATGAGATCACGCCCATACTTGTTGACCTTTCTCTTATCTCAATGACGTCGCCCGTTTGACTCTTATCCTTTCTGCGGGTTTTTTCTCTTCCTTATTGTCCCCAAACTTCTAGCCTAGCTGCATATGGGTTCTGCTACCGTTGGTTGTCCCGTGGGAAAGTCGTGCACGAGTTTTTGAACCCCTCCGATTGATTGCTGCTGCTGCTTGCTGCTGTCTGTTTTGTTCCACGAGTCACACATCTCGCCAAAATAAGAAAATATGCTCTCTTGAGTCTTGAGACACGATATATATGATCGAAAACATAACTTGCTTGCTTGCGTTGCGTGTGTTCTGGTGTTCTGGTACATACGTAATACCCTGGTATATCAGTAGTAGTAGTAGTAGTGGTCCCTCTACAAACAGTAGTGCCGGTATGCGCCAGCCAACAATACCGGCAGCCGGCCCTAATCCACTCCACACAATAATACCACACAGACTGGTGAATCCCATCTGTGCCAAGCGATTTCACAGGCACTATTAAAGCGGACAACCGGCACTATAGAGGGACCACTCCTCGGTATACTTGGTACGTAGCGTTCTATACCGCCATCACGTACATCAGCAAAGCAGAAATTATATATACAAGTCACAAGTCTGACATTCCTAAAGAAAGGTAGACCCACCTCCTCACCTCGGGTGTCCTTGCTTTGTCTTCGTTGTGTTGCTGCTGCTGCGGCTGCTATTATTGTTGTTGCTGTTGTTCAGAGTTTTCGTTGCTGCAGATCTTGAGATCTTGCGTCTCGTCGTGTTGCAGGCAGTGGTCTGTGTGATTTGAGTGGTTTGGCTGTCTCAAGGCCTTTGGGACCTTTGGCCTTTGATCTTGGGCTGTCCGTTTCGGAATCAATATCAACGCGATCGTCGAAACCGAGTCGGCGGCACCCAACCCATCACGCACACAACTCAGCAAGAAGAGCCGCGAGAAGCCGGAGGAGAGCAGAGAGCCGAGCCCGCCACCATCACAATAAGCCGGTTCGCCGATGAAGTTTGAAGCCCTTGAAAGAAAAGTTGATGGTGAAGGATGTGTATCATCATCATCAAGTCGCGTATCGCAAACAGCAAACATCTCGACACGAAACAACAGCTGATTGCATCAGAATCTGCTGCGGCTGCTGCTTCCGGCCACGCCCACAGCAGTAGGGGCTGCCCATGCCCCACCCGGCGATGACGACGGCGACAGACACGGATTCATAGGCGAAGTCGAGCAGCCCCCCAGAGAGCAGCTTACCGAGCCCGGGAGCGAATCGCGAAGAAACTGGTACTGGTTGCTGCCAATCTGATACTGCCATTCGTTGCTGTCTTCAGTCTTCAGACCATAATATGGTGATGCGCCAAGGGCAGGCTTGGTGTGGTTCGAATCATTTGGCGCGCAAAATCTTTCTTCGGACTTCCACACGCATGAGCCACGCGTAAAAAAAGACCACGGGTAGCTTGCCGTGATATAGATGGCGATCGATCGTCAGCTAGCCGACGTCGTCCGTCCATGACGGACCCCATTTTTGCTTTTGACTGCAGTCTGTGTTTGGTGCGATCTTCGCTTTGATGGGCTATGTATAGAGTAGGCAGGCGTTCTTGATGAGGACTTTCCCCGGGGGTATTATGAAATTTCCCCGGGGAATGCTTGACAGAGAGAGACGTATCTTTGTATCTTTATATCTTTGCCACCTGCTCTGCTCCTCTCTGCCGGGCGTTACACGCACACCCTTTCTTTGGTCTGAAAATTGTTCCACGAGCCACGACGCTCGAGAGCAAATATCATAAGACAACAACGGACGCCTACTCGTATACCCACACTACATCGTACGTATACGAGCTACGAGGAAAGTTCGGGGGTGGTCGTAATACGATACAGCAGCAGTAGTGGTCCCTCTATAGCGCCGGTTTCCCACCACGATATACTCGTAGCGCCGGTGAAATCACTTGGCACAGTTTTCCGTTTCGATGCTAAAACCTATGAAATTTCCCAATCCGGAGTAGTAGCGCCGGTTGCTGTTATACATAGCGCCGGTTTTTCCCGCTGGGACACCACTACTACTAGTAGTAGTACTACTACTAGTAGTAGTTGTACCGATGGAGCTATCAACCCCCCCCCTCCCTGTGGATCTCTCCGAGATAGCGAGCAAAACAATGATACTTTGGTGTTGTCAGCCATCTACGGTACGACGAGCAGCAAGAGCGCCCAGCAGCAGTACACGGGCATAGGATCATGTCGTGACTCCTTGCTAACTCGGATACTACTGCTGTACCAATTTGTTATCTCGTCCCCCAACCGCGCAGTGGCCGTTGCTTACAAAATTAATCATCACTTTTGATCGCCAATTTCCCCTTCTTAGCTGGTCCCACGAATTTGGGGACAAACCACTTGGAATTATAGTAGGGCATGGTTTTTCACTTCTGAATGGGTTAAGTCCCAAGAAGAGGGTGGTTTGTAGTGTAGAACGCACCTGTTGACGTGAAAATTAAAACGGTTCTCCCCTCGGCAAATAGGTACGTATCAGGTAAGGCATAACACACCCCACAGCAGCAGCTAGCTGCTGCTGCTGTCGACCTCTTTCCGATGGCCACAACAGACAGACAGGCAGCAGCAGCAGTAGCAGCTGGTAGCAGCAGTAAAAATCGACCCTCCCGCCATCTCAGCAGAGATTACCACCTATTCGGAATTCGGAGAGATACCTTTTATTGATTGGTCAAATACGATGCCCCGCTGCTGCTGTCGACCTCTTTCCGATGGCCACAACAGACAGACAGGCAGCAGCAGCAGTAGCAGCTGGTAGCAGCAGTAAAAATCGACCCTTCCGCCATCTCAGCAGAGATTACCACCTATTCGGAATTCGGAGAGATACCTTTTTATTGATTGGTCAAATACGATGCCCCGGGACGTTTCATTTCTCGACATTTTTTTTTACCCTGCTTCCGCTGGGCACGTACAAAATTAGCCGCCGGCAGGGCCCACTACAAGCCCCCTAAGCCCACGCTGACCAAGATCGAGGGTCGGCCACAGCCAGCAAACAATGTCATCGAATAAGTGGTAAAACTAATCCTATAGCCCATCTCCCGAACGCTTTACCTCATCATAGATCGAAAGCAACCGAGTAAACGTCAGATATATATGGCAGCCTTACGAAGCCGTTTCCTTTACTACCCTATACTCCTGCCGCTGATGCTGATGCTGAAAATCAATTTCTGGACAACGGTTAACCGTTTACCACCCAGCGCAGCGCCACCAACATACCAGGTGCTACACCGATCGAAGGACAGGACGTGTTGGGGGGGGGGGGGAGCGGCACAGCAACACCACCTGATGCAGCGCTACGACGCACGGCTTCAAACGACAACCGGAACACACTGAAACGATGAGCTACCACAAGCACCACATCCAGCCCACCCTCCTCTTCCGCGGGCACGACAACCCGGTGACAGGGGAGGGGCTAAGGCAACACCGTGCGACGGTCCGAAATCAAGTCCAGGCGACCGCGAAACACAACGGCCTTCTTCGACCAACCCCCCCCTCACCAGACTTCCACCTACCCCCCCCACCTCCGACCCCCCCGCACGACCATCACCCCTCGACACAACAAAAACCCTCTCTCCAGCCACAAAACAAATCCCCGGTGATAAAAAATGAAGTGCTCAGTTCGTGCCCGCGCTTCCGTTCTCCTCCTTTTTCGACCTCCTCCTTGTCAGCCTGGGGGACCTGGGAGACCCCGCAGCTTTCGTCGTCGTCGCCGCCGCTGCCGTCGGCGCTACCACCGTCAGCGGCCCCGGAGCATTTTTGCTTGCCTTCCGTCTGCCACTGCCTTCTCCCGCTATCGGCGACGGCTGACCCGCGGCGGCGGCGGCGGAAGCAGCAGCAGCAGCCGTCGGAGTAGAAACCTTCTCAGACAACCACCCAATCGCTGCGCCGCCGCCGCCAGCAACCCTGCCTGTGACAGCAACCGAGTTCGACTTGTCGGAGGCGGCATCAGCATCCGAATCAGGACTCGCACCAGCGTCAGCCCCAGCAGCAGCAGCAGCAGCAGCAGCAGCAGCAGTCGCGGCGGCGGCACGAGGCGAAGGAGAAGCTCCCGCCGCCGTCGCCGCCGTCGACCCCGTTATCTTGTCGTCCTTATCCTCAGCGCCATCGCCGCTACCCTCGACCGCCCCGCTCCCATTCGCGTCGGTCCCGCCTGCTCTCGTCAGCTCCACCTCTCCCTCCTCCTCTTCTCCTTCCCCCTCTTCTCCTTCTCCGTCGACAGCCATGGCGGTGGCCGTCGCGTCCTCGACTTCTCCCTTAACTGACGACGCCACCGCCGAGGGGGGGGGTTGTTTGGATTTTTCTCCCGTCGTGTCTGTCGCTGTCGCTGCTGTCGCTGTCGCTGCTGCTGTCGCTGCTGCTGCTGTCGCTGCTGCCGTTGCTGCTGCCGCTGCCGCTGCTGCTGCGTTGGCGCTCCCGTTCTTAGCCTCCGCTTCGGCCGCTTCGGCCGCGTTCCGGGCTTTGTCCAGTCGGTCCATGGCCTTGGTACGTTTTGTTGATCGGATTGAAAAAAAAAGACGAAAAGGAAAACGGGGGGGGGGGGGGGGGGGGGGGGGGGGGGGGGGTGGGGGAGGGAGTGGGAGTGAACAGGGTGGAGACCCTGTCCTTCCAACGGGGGGCTTCGGCGGTGGGGGCCCCGGGGTGAGCTGGAGTTCGCGCGCCCCAGCCCCCCCGGCCGATCATGGCTTTGGGGCGCACTCGCCATCTAGCGTTGGTGGAGATGTTGAAACCGCTGGAGGCGCCGATGGCGTATTCAGTTTAGGCGACTCGCATGCACGGCCGTTTCCCGTGCTGTGCGGCGGCCCTTACGTGGCACAAGTGATCGGACGGTTGATGACGTCCCTTGCTGCCGAGGACGAGGAGGAAGAGGAAGAGGAGGAGAAGGAGAAGGGGGGGGGGGGCCAGGATCAGGCGTTTGGCCGCGGTGGTATGATGGCAGGGCGGGGGTTGATGGGGGGGAGGGGGGGTGGGGGGGGGGGGGGGGGGCGTACTTATTTGTCGCTTGCCATAAGTCATTCGACCATTGACCACGCATCTCTTTCGAGACGGAGCACCTTTCCTTTCCTACTCCTAATAGAGACACCTCACACAGTTGGGCGCTCATCACGTTGTTTCCATAGGGTACATAGTTTTTGTTGCTAATCTTATCTCCTGCTTCCTGTTTTGCCGTCTGTGGCCACATCATCTATCTCCTAGGATAGCGATCGTTTTCTCGCTACTATCTAGCGTTTGGGGGAGGGGGGCAATCGTGTTTGTTTTATAACCCATTCAGGGCTGCTCTTCCGTTTTGAGCGGGCCCAATTTACTTGGAATTAGAGTCAGATGTATGTACTATAAGGGTTACGGACCAATAAATAGAGGAGTTGCCGGCACGATCGGCGTTATGACATAGGGGTACATGCAGATCCGCCGGAACAATAATCGGGGTGGGGGGTGGGACAGTAGTATCCTCCCCGGCGATGTGCCCTGAAGATGCAACCCGCTTGCTTACTTGCCCACACCACGCCAACAGCTCGTCCGCCCCCCAACATGAAAACTGCTATCGCCACGAACGAACGCGCATAACGAATACACGGACAGGCAAACGAACCAACCAACCAACGAGCCAACCAACGGACAGATGGACTAGCGACCGACCAACCGATCAACAGACAAACAGACCCACCGGCCGGCCGGCCGGCCGGCCGGCCGAATGAACGACCGATCCAACGAACGAACGACAACCGCTGCTTTAAGTAGAAAATGGGATAAGAACAACAGCAAGACTATAAAAACAACAAAACGGGCGGCGGGTTTGTTTGTGTGTGTGCGTGTGTGTTTCATGTTTTGTTTGTTTTTTTCTCACCGCCACAAGGTCGCCGTCGTAGCACCCGGCGAGGTTGGCGGGGCTCTCCTTCCCAAGCAGACGTAACGCTCGCCACGCGTACAGGGGGCCCGCGCTCGGCAGCTCAGTGGAGGGAATCTGCGGAGGAGGGGAAAGGGGGGGCGGGGGTGGTAAACGATCAGGTATACGTATACGTAGCGGGGGTGTGCCCATGTCGTGGTGCATGGTCGTAGTCGTATGGCCATTTAGACCTTCGCATCCCTACAATGCCGGGAAAGGAGCACGTTGGCCTTTCACCAACCAGACAGACATTGCTTGAACCAAGCGCGAAGCGAAACGGTAGGTGCGTTTGGGCGAGTCGCATGAAGGGGGGAGGGTAGTACTTGACACATTTAACCACTTATTCGAAATACGCTGTTTTCTGGCCGTGCTGGGCTGTGGCCGACCCTTTAGATCTTGGTCGGCGTGGGGTTATAGGTACATACCCAGGGCCAGCTTGGAGTTCGAAGGGCCCCGATCCAAGTGGGACCAGGTCTGGGTGGGATCAGGATGTCAAGCGGGAGTACAATACGTGTCTGTTGACCAATGAAACAGCGTCAATATTTAGGCCATGAATGGATGTGCCCGAAAAAGCTGTAAGGTAAGTTCTACAGAGCCGGGTGGGGGGGAGGGTGTACTCGTTTGTTTGTTTGCCTGAGTCATTTGACCATTGACCACGCATCCCTTTCGAAACGGAGCACCGGGTGGGNGGGGGGGGGGGGGGGGGGGGGGGGGGGGGGGGGGGGGCGGGGGGTAGCGTGTGAGATCATAAAACACGACGAAATACAGAGTAGACTGGGGCGTTTGTTTTTGTATTCCGCAACACTGAGGTGGGTGAGCTCCACCCGCGAGGTAGCGATGGCGCACTCAGCAAGGAAGAACGGAGCAATACGCAACACTTCAAGTTCGACAACAATAACAACAACCACAACAACAACACCAACACCACCACCACCAACAACAAACACCACCAACAACAACAGCAGCAATACGACAACGGCAACACCAGCAGCAGCAGCAGTAGCAGCATTAGCAAAAGCGACCACTACTTCATGACGAACAACTTCACGACCAACACGACCACCACCATCACCACTACCAGCAAAAAACAACTATTAATACCAAAACTACCAAAGCAGCTGAACACCAAAATCATTGACAACCCACCAACAACAGCAACAACAACACCAACATCACCACCATCACCACCATCACCACCACCACCACTACAAGAACCATAAAGCAACACCGACCAAAACAACAGAAACAGTAACAAAAACAAATCTTCCACAACTGGAGAAAACACCAAGCGACCGAAAAACAAACAAGAAAACACTCACATCCGGATCCTCCGCGCACATCCTTTGGTCTTCCAGGTGCTCAGCCGGGCTGGGGACCCCAGCATGCAACCTCGACACCTGCGGTCAACGCGCGCATACATTCAGCGGCCGGGGATGGGCCGGGATAGGGGATGGGCCGGGTATAGGGGATGGGCAGGGGTAGAGGGGGGGCAGGGGGGGCGATGTGTAAAAAGCGGGGGAGGGGGGAGGGGGGG
>MEHQ01002567.1:0-10036 GCA_008828725.1 Saccharina japonica | reverse complement strand
GGTCGTGGTGGTGGTGGTGGGGGTGGGGGAGGGGGGGGTAGCGAGGGGGGTGGAGTGGGGGTTGTCAGGTTACACGTCTGGTTAGGGTAAATGATGAGCCACAAAGCCGACGCCGGATGAGACAAGGCAAGGCAAGGCGAGGCGAGGCGAGGCAAAGGCAAGGCAAGACAAGGCAAGGCAAGGCGAGGCAAGGCAAGGCAAGGCAAAGCAAAGCAAGGCAAGGCAAGGCAAGGCAAGGCAAGGCAAAGGCACGGCACGGCAAGGCAAGGCACGCCGGGCCAAGCCGAGCCTAGCCAGGCCAGGCCAGGCCAACGCAAGACATCGAAACCCACATGTTTCTACTACGCCCAGGCGCTCTCCCGGTGCAGAACCAGGCCAGCCCAATCTAAGGCAAGACAATCCGAGCCAACCCACGACATTGAAACCCACATAGTTTCCCACTGTATCCAGGCGTCTCTCCCCGTGCAGGACAAAGCCAACCCAAGCCAAGCCAACCCCAAGCCACGCCAACCCCAAGCGACGCCAACCCAAGCCAAGACAACGCGGCAAATCGAAACCCACATCTTTCCACTGCGTCCAGGCGCTCTCCCGGTGCAGGACCGTCTGAAGCATGTTCAGGTACTCCTCCCCCCTGGGAGGCGTCGCCTTGACCAGCCTCTTCGCGCGCTCCATGCGGGGGTTGAGGTCGGCAGCAGAGTTCTGGAGACGAGGTTCATATATACAAAAGGCAGAAAGCGGGAGGGAGGGAGGGAGGGAGGGGAGGGAGAGAACGCCAAAAAGGCGGAGAGAGGGAGAGGTAAAGGGAGGGAGAGAGAAAAGGGAAAACAAAGATAAGGAGGGGGGGGGGGGGGGGGGGGGGGGGGGGGGGGGGGGGGGGGGGGGGGCGTACCATCATTGTTGCTTGCCTTAGTCATTTGGGGGGGGGGGCTATGTATCATCGATGTTGAAATCAAACTGTAACCTCATCAACACTACGAGCACCCAAACCGTACCTCACCAAAGCTATAGTATACGAGGAACTAAAATGTAGCCGCACCAAAAAACCGTACCAGTAGCCGAAATCTACCTTAACCTAACTACCGCCAAATCTACCCTAGGCCAAATCTACCCTAACCTAACTACCGTCAAAACTACCCTATCCTAACTGCCGACAAATTTACCCTAACCTAACTACCGCCGAATTTACCCCAACCTAACTGCCGCCAAATCTACCCCACCCTACTACCGGCAAATCTACCCCAACCTAACTACCGCTAGATCTACCCTAACTTAACTACAGCCAAATCTACCCCAGTCCAACTACCGCCAAATCTACCCCAACCTAACTACCGCCAATCTACCCCAGCTTAACTACCACCAATTTAACCCCAACCCAACTACCGCCAAATCTACCCCAACCTAACTACCGCCAAATCTACCCTAACCTAACTACCGTCAAATCTAACGTAACCTAACTACCGCGAAATCTAGCTTAACCTAACTAGCGCCAAATCTCCCCTATAACCTAACTACCGCGAAATCTACCCCAATCTAACTACCGCCAAATCTACCCTAACCTAACTAAGGCCAAATCTAACCTAACCTACCGCCAAATCTACCGTAACCTAACTACCGCCAAATCCACCCTCTAACCTAACTGCCGCCAAATCTACCCTGTAACCTAACTACCGCCAAATCTACTCTTAACCTTAGATTGGGGTAGTTTTGGCGGTAGTTAGGCTATAAGGTAGATTTGGCGGTAGTTAGGCTATAGGGTAGAGTTGGAGGTAGCTAGGTTACGGTAGATTTGGCGGTAGTTAGGTCAGGGTAAATTTGGCGGTAGTTAGGTTACGGTAGGTTTGGCGGTAACTAGATTGGGGTAGATTTGGCGGTAACTACCGCCAAATTTACCCTGACCTAACTGCCGCCAAATCTACCCTATAACCTAACTACCGCCAAAACTACCCTAACCTAATCTGGCAATATCAAAATGTACCCTTACTCATATACCAGGTATAGTACTGTACAGAAACCAAAATCTGACCAAAAATTCCAAGTGCCTACACACCTCGGACAGATCATATAGACCATTTCCACTTCATGATATATAAATAAGCAGTAGACCTTTCAAGGCAGATCCATTCTCGGTCTTTAGTATATGATCTTGTTTGTGGTATGCGGTTGCTCGATACTGGTTTCCGGATATCTGGGAGGTTCATACTGGTCTACGGAGATTGGGGTTTTATAATGTGTGTGGCGAGGCATTATGGTCTGGGATGATACTCGGATGCCTCGGTGTGGATGCTGCTCCCTACGGGGGCAGTCGATGATGATAATAATATACGACCCGGACATTGATGGTAAGATACTGTCCGTATATATGTGAGGGTGGAGCGTGACGGCAAGGTACGGCTCACTCCTGTGTGGTGCTTATGGTGGGGCCTTTGACGACAGGTACTGGACTACTTGTGTGTGTTTGGTATTTGGTGGTGTACATTATTTACTGCTCTTCCTCCACGACTCATTGCATAGCCACGCGCGCCAGCAAGCGACGCGTTCGACAGCGGCGTATACAAACACGATGATCAGTCTGCCTCGGGCCCGGAGGTCGCTGAAGCGTTATACCGTGTTAGAGGAGGGTAGTACCGGAAGGACTAGCTGAGGGGGGGGGGGGCGTACTCATTTGTTGCTTGCCTTAGTCATTTGATCATTGACCACGCATCCCTTTCGAGACGGAGCCACGACTAGCTGAGGGGATGGCTCTTGGCTTGGAGGCTTTAAAGAGGAGATTTAGAGGTGCCGGGCAGCAGCAGCGGCAGTACAGAGGCGCTGCTGCTGCTGCCCGGCGCCTCGAAATCTCTTCACAAAATCCTCCAAGCCAAGAGCCATCCCCTCAGCTAGTCCTTCCGGTACTACCCTCCTCTAACACAGTATAACGCTTCAGCGACCTCCGGGCCCGGAGCAGACCGATAATCGTGTTTGTATACGCCGCTGTCGAACGCGTCGCTTGCTGGCACGCGTGGCTATACAAACGTATCTAGCTCATGTTGCCGGGTGGGGCCCATACAATAATCATCATGACCTAGGTCTTTCAAAACAGGTAGGTCTATTCCCGATCTTGTATATATGATCTAATGTACAGAGTAGCTCATGTTGCCCGGTGGAACCCGCATAAAAATCTGCATGATCTGTACATAAAACACATGTGTCCTCCGTGGGATCTGTACGACGCAGATCCTGCAGTCTCTCACAACGAACGGCGGTTGAGGAACTATTTTACGGGGGGCCATGGACAGTATATAGGGACCTACGGTACAAAACAAAAACCTACTGGTATATAGTTACCTATTTTTACATTTTTACTATTTTTATTTATATTTATATACAAGGGCTCCGCATGGGTGCCGGCATTCGCCGGCACCCATGCTTCGGATAGGGCTGTTTACCTGGCACATCAGTTATTTCGTACACATCCTTAATATGTACGACAATGTGATGGCGCTCGGTCGTGTTTCGATATCTGACGTGCAGAATCAAGGTAATGCCAAGTGTTGCAGGAAGAAGGGAATGCTGCGTGTTGAAATATTCAGTTCGCAACCTCATTTCTCAGTCTCAACAGTAGTCAGTCTCAGAAATGTGATCAGTCGCTTTTGGTGTTCCGTGGATAGTCTCAGTTTTCAGGATAGTTTGTGAGATTTACGACAACAATGTGATGACGATCGCTCGTGTTTTGATATTTGACACATTACTACGTACAGAGTCAAGGCAATGCCAAGTGTCGCAGGAAGAAGGAAACGCTAACTGTGTTGATACTCAGTTCGCAACTTCATTTCTCAGTTTCTGTCAGAAATGCACCAGTCGCGGTCCCGGTGTCGGGCTCAGTTTTGGTCGTGCGGCGAAAAGACTTCGTGCCGAGCAAGCGGTTGCGCGTGGATATAGTCGAGATATTTCAAAGCTGGCGGCAACGGGGAGGGGGTCTTAATCCTTCTCTGACTGTCGTGTCGGAGCAGGCTACTCGTATCTACAGCACTATACACAGGCAGCAAGCTTATTTGGTGGTTGTTTCTTGGAGATCCGAAATATAGCGAGGTTCTACGTACGTTCTTCTCAGTGCTACATACCAGCTGCTCGTTACATCGTACGTACAAAACAGCAGTACTTTGTACCTGGTACAACGCTGTTGTTCTACGTACAAACTCATATTTCTACCCTGTTAAGAAGGGAGCTACAGCATCAGTACCAAGGCAGTATGAATCCACCCGAGAAAAAATCGGCTAAACTTTTCGCTGTCGTATTATTGTGCTACTACTGTTCTACGGTAGTACTGACTGTACAAAGACTGCCGTGCTTGCTGCTGTAGTATCGTACTCGTATCCCGACGAAGCAAGGCCGAAGGGGTGGAAGGGACTAAAGCTCGCTCATGGAGGTAGTTTAGAGTAGGTAGTCGCATTTGCGAGACCGAGCTATCGAAGCTCGCGACCGAAAAAAAAGCCCAAGATCCTGGAACAAATACAGGTAAAAAGTACGTAAGTAGAACCTCGCTATGAGTACGAGTATCTCCAAGAAACAACCACAAAATGATCTTCTGCCTCGAAGAAACAACCTCGACGCCGCGCAAATAGCCTTCCTGCCTCGAAGAAAAAGTGTCGATGTCCCGCCGTCTCGAAAGAGCCGACGGATTGAAGGCCGCCGCGCTCGGCGGCGACGCGCGACCTCGCGAGAGCGCGAGCGGGAACAGGCCCGTCGGAGGCCGGAGAAGGCGACCCGCGAGAGAACGGACGAGAAAGCGCGGGCGAGGCGCCGAGAGCTGACGCGTTTCCATTTCGGTCTGAAGCCCAGACGATAGGAGGGACTTCGGCCATTTCCAAAATCACGAGAGGCATCGATGCTCATTCTATTTATATCGATTTTATTATAATATTGGTCTTTGGTGCGGGCTATCGTTCAGAGTTAGGGTGGTTTTGACTATCGTTTCGGTTAGTTTAACCCGGTTAGGGACTACAGTGGGCTACCCGATTTTAAGGAGCACCCCGTGACAGGTCTAAAACACAAGCGTCTTAACCTTATAGGACTGGAGTCCTGTTTTGGGGACAAATTACTCATAATTAGAGTGGTTTGTCCCCAAAAAGGGACTGCAGTCCTAAAAGGGCTAAGGTAGAGGTACACCATATATTTTCTGAACATGCTGCCTCAACCCTTTCAGAGATGCAAAACTTATTCCACACTAATTCCAAGTAGTTTGTCCCCAAATTCGTGGGACCAGTTCTTAAGGGGTTAACTACACATTGCTCTTATCTGTATTGGGCAATATATAGAGTTTTTAGTAGGGCATTTGACAAAAAGGGGGACACCCTCCCTATATCGCGACAAAAAGGGGGACATCGGTTTTCGCCGCCGGGTACGCCCATGTACTCTGTCAAATCGACTCGAAATTAAAACCTGATGCGTTTGCCACACTCACATGGCATATCCCTACCATCCACAACGTTTTTTTTTTTTCTTCATATGTTTAGCGGGTGAACGAGAGCGATCAAAAGGGGTGTGTGAGCATATCCCCCTTTTTGTTATGCCTACGCGAGGGTATCCCTTCCATCTACTAAGTTTGGAAAAGTCCCCCTTTTTCCGTAACGTCCCCCTTTTTGTCACGTTGCGGAGAGGTATCCCCCTTTCTGTGTCAAAAAGACCACGGGTAAGTGACCACTCCATGTTCTGGCTGTTGTGGTACGCCCAACAGACGACGTCTAACGTCAAAAAGACCAACGGTCCATACTCAGGCAAACGTGGTCAGCATATCAGCATACGTGATGTGTGTATCACACCGGATGATCCCGTGAGTACTGCCTGCATACTATATATGAGAGCAGGCCCTGTGACACGAAGATCTGCTTCAGAACCAATCGTGGTTTCCAGGTGTGGCCCTTCAAATCAATGCACTACATTGGTTGGCGCCCTGTGCCCTGTGGTCCCCAAGAATCACCAACATACGAGTATACGTAAATATGTACATACCAATGTGATAGTACTGTTCTGGTACTGCTTGCTGCTGTACGCATATGTTATAGTCCCGGTACCGCCGTATGACGTATGCGCGTATATCAGGTACGTACCATGGCGTAGAGGAGAGGAGAGTCTTATTGTACCAGGCAGTGAGCTGTTGAGCTGTTCGGTCACAGCAGTGATGGCAAATATGTGACTATGAGTATACCCTTAATAATGCGCTGGGCCGTTGGATTGGTGTTGACGACCACCTCTGTAACGAGAACCTCGCCACCGGTGCTTGGTAGTGTCCCCCCTTTTGTCGTGATATATGGGGGGTATCCCCCTTTTTGTCAAATTCCCTTTTTAGTATAGGCGGGACATGCCGATTTGACCGCTCTTGAAATCCCGAATGCTTTTCTTATCTTTGGCGCTCTTAAATCGGGTTTCCCACTGTATATATATATATACCTGGTCTATGTATATACTCTCCTGTTGTATGGCGCCAATGCTCACCGCGGACAGCTCATGATCTACTGTAGATCATCTGTTACGGAAGACCACAGTAAATAGGACAAACTACTGTTATTTCGGCGGACCATAGTAAATACGGTAATGGTCCTACGGTACACACACAAAAACCAAAACAGTTACCTGTTTTCACTAACATTTTTTTTGGTCCTATTTAGGGTCATTCTTATCGAGCAACTTTTTTCCAAAATTTCCAAATAAATTTTTCGCGCAATTTTTAGGACTCCCATATTTTCCAAAAATGATTTCCAAATTTTGGAATGCGAAGCCTTCCAAATATTTTGCCCTCTGTAAAAATTCCAAATTTCCAAATAAATCCTGTTTTTTCTTGATTTTCCTGTTTTTTTTTGGAAAAATTATTTGGAAATTTTTGGAAAAAAGTTGCTCGATAAGAACGACCCTTACTATCGCCCTCCGTATTATCTTCAATAGTAAAAATGTAAAAATAGGTAACTATATACCAGTAGGTTTTTGTTTTGTACCGTAGGTCCCTATATACTTTCCATGGCCCCCCGTAAAATAGTTCCTCAACCGCCGTTCGTTGTGAGAGACTGTGCAGGATCTGCGTCGTACAGATCCCACGGAGGACACATGTGTTTTATGTACAGATCATGCAGATTTTTATGCGGGTTCCACCGGGCAACATGAGCTACTCTGTACATTAGATCATATATACAAGATCGGGAATAGACCTACCTGTTTTGAAAGACCTAGGTCATGATGATTATTGTATGGGCCCCACCCGGCAACATGAGCTAGATACGTTTGTATAGCCACGCGTGCCAGCAAGCGACGCGTTCGACAGCGGCGTATACAAACACGATTATCGGTCTGCTCCGGGCCCGGAGGTCGCTGAAGCGTTATACTGTGTTAGAGGAGGGTAGTACCGGAAGGACTAGCTGAGGGGATGGCTCTTGGCTTGGAGGATTTTGTGAAGAGATTTCGAGGCGCCGGGCAGCAGCAGCAGCGCCTCTGTACTGCCGCTGCTGCTGCCCGGCACCTCTAAATCTCCTCTTTAAAGCCTCCAAGCCAAGAGCCATCCCCTCAGCTAGTCGTGGCTCCGTCTCGAAAGGGATGCGTGGTCAATGATCAAATGACTAAGGCAAGCAACAAATGAGTACGCCCCCCCCCCCCTCAGCTAGTCCTTCCGGTACTACCCTCCTCTAACACGGTATAACGCTTCAGCGACCTCCGGGCCCGAGGCAGACTGATCATCGTGTTTGTATACGCCGCTGTCGAACGCGTCGCTTGCTGGCGCGCGTGGCTATGCAATGAGTCGTGGAGGAAGAGCAGTAAATAATGTACACCACCAAATACCAAACACACATAAGTAGTCCAGTACCTGTCGTCAAAGGCCCCACCATAAGCACCACACAGGAGTGAGCCGTACCTTGCCGTCACGCTCCACCCTCACATATATACGGACAGTATCTTACCATCAATGTCCGGATCGTATATTATTATCATCATCGACTGCCCCCGTAGGGAGCAGCATCCACACCGAGGCATCCGAGTATCATCCCAGACCATAATGCCTCGCCACACACATTATAAAACCCCAATCTCCGTAGACCAGTATGAACCTCCCAGATATCCGGAAACCAGTATCGAGCAACCGCATACCACAAACAAGATCATATACTAAAGACCGAGAATGGATCTGCCTTGAAAGGTCTACTGCTTATTTATATATCATGAAGTGGAAATGGTCTATATGATCTGTCCGAGGTGTGTAGGCACTTGGAATTTTTGGTCAGATTTTGGTTTCTGTACAGTACTATACCTGGTATATGAGTAAGGGTACATTTTGATATTGCCAGATTAGGTTAGGGTAGTTTTGGCGGTAGTTAGGTTATAGGGTAGATTTGGCGGCAGTTAGGTCAGGGTAAATTTGGCGGTAGTTACCGCCAAATCTACCCCAATCTAGTTACCGCCAAACCTACCGTAACCTAACTACCGCCAAATTTACCCTGACCTAACTACCGCCAAATCTACCGTAACCTAGCTACCTCCAACTCTACCCTATAGCCTAACTACCGCCAAATCTACCTTATAGCCTAACTACCGCCAAAACTACCCCAATCTAAGGTTAAGAGTAGATTTGGCGGTAGTTAGGTTACAGGGTAGATTTGGCGGCAGTTAGGTTAGAGGGTGGATTTGGCGGTAGTTAGGTTACGGTAGATTTGGCGGTAGGTTAGGTTAGATTTGGCCTTAGTTAGGTTAGGGTAGATTTGGCGGTAGTTAGATTGGGGTAGATTTCGCGGTAGTTAGGTTATAGGGGAGATTTGGCGCTAGTTAGGTTAAGCTAGATTTCGCGGTAGTTAGGTTACGTTAGATTTGACGGTAGTTAGGTTAGGGTAGATTTGGCGGTAGTTAGGTTGGGGTAGATTTGGCGGTAGTTGGGTTGGGGTTAAATTGGTGGTAGTTAAGCTGGGGTAGATTGGCGGTAGTTAGGTTGGGGTAGATTTGGCGGTAGTTGGACTGGGGTAGATTTGGCTGTAGTTAGGTTAGGGTAGATCTAGCGGTAGTTAGGTTGGGGTAGATTTGCCGGTAGTAGGGTGGGGTAGATTTGGCGGCAGTTAGGTTGGGGTAAATTCGGCGGTAGTTAGGTTAGGGTAAATTTGTCGGCAGTTAGGATAGGGTAGTTTTGACGGTAGTTAGGTTAGGGTAGATTTGGCCTAGGGTAGATTTGGCGGTAGTTAGGTTAAGGTAGATTTCGGCTACTGGTACGGTTTTTTGGTGCGGCTACATTTTAGTTCCTCGTATACTATAGCTTTGGTGAGGTACGGTTTGGGTGCTCGTAGTGTTGATGAGGTTACAGTTTGATTTCAACATCGATGATACATAGCCCCCCCCCCCCCCTCCTTAATCTTTGTTTTTCCACTTTTCTCTCTCCTCCCTTTACCTCTCCCTCTCTCCGCCTTTTTGTGCGTTTTCTCCCTCCCCTTCCCTCCCTCCCTTCCCTCCCGCTTTCTGCCTTTTGTAATTATATGACAACCTTCGTCTCCAGAACTTCTGCTGCCGACCTCAACCCCCGCATGGAGCGCGCGAAGAGGGCTGGTCAGGCGACGCCTCCAGGGGGGAGGAGTACCTGGAAACATGCTTCAGACGGTCCTGCACCGGCGAGGCGCCTGGAGCAGTGGAAAGATTGTGGGTTTCGATTGCCGCGGTTGTCCTTTTGGCATTGGGTTGGCGTCGCTTGGGGGTTTGGCGTGGCTTTGGTGGCTTGGCTTGGGTTGGCTTTGTCCTGCCACGGGAGAGACGCCTGGATACATTGGAAAACTATGTGGGTTTCAATAGTCGTGGGTTTGGGCTCGGATTTGTCTTGCCTTGGGTTGCCTCGCCTTGCCTTGCCTTGCCTTGCCTCGCCTTGCCTTGTTTTTGCCTTGCCTTGCCTTGCCTTGCCTTGCCTTGCCTTGCCTTGCCTTGCCTTGCCTTGCCTTGCCTTGCCTTGCCTTGCCTTGCCTTGCCTTGCCTTGCCCTGCCTTGCCTTGCCTTGCCTTGCCTTGCCTTGCCTTGCCTTGCCCTGCCCTGCCTTGCCTTGCCTTGC
>MEHQ01000199.1:0-16595 GCA_008828725.1 Saccharina japonica | reverse complement strand
ATGGATGGGCCGTTCCACGGTGCTGGTGATTGCGATGCTGGGGTGCTGCTGAAGTCGCTCATTAGACCGGACGAGACGACAGGTGATGAAAAAACAGGGGATAGGCACGTCATTAATTGGTCGAAGATACTCGTATGTACGTCGTGAGTCCTACGATACTCGGTGGTAACCAGGAAACTGCTGGTTTATTAAGTCCGAACAACCCTGTCATATGGCCATATGACATTACTGATCTGCAACACACGTGTGTTGTTGTCAACTTTGACCAACTCCATTTTTAGTTCCGGCGTACAGCCGCAATATCTGCCCTTTTATGTACGTAAATAAATGGAGAATATCCCATAAAAAAGGCCATAATAGAAGAGGGCATCGAATTTCATCATGGTGGGTATTTTGCATTTTGTAGGCTGTTTCATTTGCAAGACATTTTCAAGGCAAAAAAAATGTCGCTGAATAAGTCGGCATTTTTTTTACTATTGTAGTACTCTGCCCATAGTTTCCTTTGCGCGCGTATCGAATAAACAAGCATTTTTTTTCAGTGTGATAAGGATGAGACACCAGGCGTAATAGCCCTCACACCGCATGATACGAACACCTTCTGCCAAGGTCTGACTGTGAGGTGATACGGCAGCAGTGCCACAACCACAGAGACGAAAACAGGCTACGAGTAATAGGAAACAGGAAATTTTGTCCAGGCTGGATTTCTTGTATGAGAGAGAATCCCTTCTACACTACTACAGTACTGCTGTAGCTCGTAGCTTCAAGAGAACGTCTGCCGGCCGCATTTAATGTTTTCATCTTAATCTCAGCCTGGCTGTCTTATTAGCCTGTTTCGTATTAGGTGCCTTGTACTGTATGGCATTGGCGTGTGTATAAATATCAAATAGACTAAGCCCAGAGTGCCCGAGGAATTGTTTTGGGCGATCGTCCGAAAATCGACGATCTTCGATCTCGATTATTAAAAAATGCGACTAATTAGCAATTATCGTGCAGGTAATAATATATAATCTTTAACGCCATTATCGCGTCACTAAATAGAGATCACGATTGAGATCTCCAACAAAGATTAGACGTGTCTGAAACATTTTCGGCCCCCGATGATAAACCCTGCTATGATAATTTCAAGTAGTTTTACGTGAAGGGGGAAAATGCCTCAAAAGTGCCTGAAACTTCAGCGCCCCAACGCAAACCCTACACTAATTTCAAGTAGTTTGGTTTCAAGTGTTAAACTGCCTGAAAACATGTCTAAAACCTGTTGAGCGCCGCACCAAAAAATACTATACTAAATTTAAGTAACTTGGTTTTAACGGGTAAAATGCCCAGCCTGAAATAATTACAACAATGTCAAGTAGTTTGGTTTCAAGTTTTAAAATGCCTGAAAACATGTCTGAAACCTGTTAAGCAGCGCACCGAAAAATCCTGTACTAAATTTAAGTAACTTTGTTTTAACGGGTAAAATGCCCAGCCTGAAATAATGCATGCAAACGCACTCACTCGTATATAGCATGCAACAAGCCGTGGTTCGTTACAGGCCCTTCAGCTGACGCACAACGTACAACGTTGATGAAACAAGACGCGTTCCTTTTCGATGCCACTCGTGTGAGCTGCAGTTTGAGGCGCTGGTATGCCACACACACAACACACCGGACGCGCTATCTCGTAGCTGTCGCCTTGTTGATTCGTATAGATCTCGAGCCGAGTACGGATTATTTTGTGAATTTGCTTAACCCATTTCAGACTGGAAACAACTTACCACTCTAATTCCAAGTAGTTCGTACCCCCAAATACGTGGGTACCGAGTTCTTGAAGGGTTAAGCACAAAGTTGTTTGGTATAAATTTGGTTTTGTATGGCATATAATATACCATACTGAGAACCCTGATAGTACATATTATATGAGCATTCAAGTTGTTGGATAAACCCGTTAAGAGGTGCTCGGCGCAGTGCGTTGCTCACGCATAGCGGGGGGTAGACAGTCGTAGTGCCATGAGGCAATTGGAAAGATAGATGAAGTGTAGTATTATTATTGCACCTCCGGAGAGGGTGAGGGAGGAGGAGGGGTAAAAAGGAAGTGACCAAGAGAGGCCTCTCCTCCCCCAAGCTCGCCTCGTCCCCGAACCATAAATAGCGACAAGCCCCTCCGTCCCATACTTGGGTACTTCTATCGTACCACACAAGACTACAGGTACATATCTGACCCTACTTTACCATTGCATACTTCGTCTTCCAATACGTCGTATGAGAGCATATATGCAGAATGTGCATATTGCTTACTTATTGTACCATAAAATGATAACGATGTATGTGCGCACACGAGCAACTGTTCTTACGTGCTATCATACAGTAACAAGTCATATCACGCACCAGTAAATATGCTACTGGTGGCTTCCATAGGTCCGTACGTACCACACAAATAAGTATAGGGATCAGTTTCCCCACGGATTATCCCCTGATGAAATGACCCATGCATTTATAACTATAACATGCCACATACTGCAATTCAGTAATAAAAATTCCTCTCATGAACCACACTTCTCCTTAGGCGGCGAATTGCCCCGACACAATACCCCATCAATACTATTATAGATGCAATGCGGTTCCACAAATCGAACCATGATATCATTAATTCTCTCACACAGTCACAAGTATCGCAAAACTAAAACCCATATGATGTACTCGTACTTGTACATTAGACCACATACACTTATTTTGTACAGATTTCTAAATAAGCACAAAACCTTTATACATTATTTGTATGGTGTTTAGTATACGATACTTGAAACCATACAGCTAAAAATTACAAGTAAGCATGGCTTTGTTGCTTTGATTATGTTTCGTGCAAAAAAACGTGCAATAAGCATGGTTTTTTAGTTACCAACACTAGTAATAGCTGAGTTGTACGTTTCGTCAGCTATGGAGCCGTGACGAATATACCACGGCTTGTTTCATACCGGTACATAACAACAAGCATGCTACGAGTACGTTTGCATACATTATTTCAGGCATTTTACTCCTTGAAACCAAACCCCTTGCATTTAGTCCAGAATTTTTCCTTGCGGCGCTCAATAGGTTTCAGGCCTTGTTTTGGGCATTTTACCACTTTGAAACCAAAGTACTTGTAATGAGTGTAGGATTTGCGTTAGGGCGCTGAACAAAACGTTCCAGGCACTTTGTTTCAGGAATTTTGCCTATTCACAGGAATTCACTTGAAATTAGTGTGGGATTTGTCTTGGGGCGCCGAAAAGGTTTCAGGCACGTCTCAGGCATCTTTCCATGCAAAAATGCCTCGGATTTTCCCTGATTTTGTGAATTCCAGTCTAACGGCGATTTTTATTCATGTATTTATTTCCCGTAAGCGTGCCTGACGCGTGCCTGGCAAAAGAAAGGCAAGATAGGCACGAAAACAGTAGTTCAGGTACGGTTTCAGGCACGTCTCAGGCATTTTTCCATGCAAAAATGCCTCGGATTTTCCCTGAATTTGTGAGTTCCAGTCTAACGGCGATTTTTGTTCATGTATTTATTTCCCGTACGCGTGCCTGACGCGTGCCTGGCAAAAGAAAGGCAAGATAAGGCACGAAAACAGTAGTTCAGGTACGTATGTTTCACAAACAGTAGTTCAGGTACGTATGTTTCACAAACAGTAGTTCAGGTACGTATGTTTCACAAACAGTAGTTCAGGCATTTTGTCTGGCATGCCTCAAGGCTAGGGCCTATCCCGAGGTCTCTTTTAGTACTATGAATATCAATATCAGCTAGTTTCTTACACCAGGTAGAATTTTCGAGACTGTCGTGAATTGTTCGCCGATTAATTCGTAGGCTGTTTAGATTTAGATTATGTATACCTGCATGCTTCTTCAAGTTTAACATGTAAACAATCTTGAGCATTCAATGTTCCCGCCGTTTTGTGTAGACGGGCCCTGAACTTCTGCACACGTATTCGATGAACCCCTGCCCGTCCGTTACAGCATGGCTTTCGTTTGTTCAAACCAGATAATCGTGTTTTTGATGTTATTAGTCAATTTGCAATTTTAGTTTTAGGTTGACAATTCAGTGAAACAAAAGACGCTTCGTAAGTCCACACGAAACCAGGCGAACATGTTTCTTTTTTCATGCTCGGCTTACAAAACATCATTTTGGTGCTCGGGTCAACAAAAGTGACGGCAGCAACAACGGTGGATTCGATTAATTTGCAAAACCGTTTTCTAAGTTGTTGAGCTACTATATTGTGCAGGGTGCGCCAATCCAAGTTTCCGGAGTTATGTGTTTAGCAATCCTGCTGGCTTACATTTGAGAATTGACGAAAACGCCGGGTGAGGTTTCCGGCTGCGATCGAATGCTTTGTTCTGCATTTGACGCCCTCTTACACCGCCTAAGGAGCGTCACTTGTTTGACGTGTGGCCCGTTAAA
This sequence comes from Saccharina japonica, assembly GCA_008828725.1. Lineage (NCBI taxonomy): Eukaryota > Phaeophyceae > Laminariales > Laminariaceae > Saccharina > Saccharina japonica. Next base: position 12,189 of record MEHQ01000199.1, on the reverse strand, counting down.
AGCTTTGTTTAACTGTTTGCAAGCAAGGCAGCTTTATACGGCGGCTAGGTTTCGTACCATTTCTGGACTTTATAATCTTCCCCAATTGCGACCCGTGCGACAACCTCAGCGCCATGGTTCAGATGGCTCAGACTAGGTGAATCTTCGGCCTGGGGACAAAACGGCCTGCGGTAGGAGAAGGACGAAGCTGGGCACCTGCAACCTGCTAAGAAACAAACCAGCTGATGTCCAAGGCAATGAGCCTAAATTACGGCATACAAGAAAACATGTATCCACCCAGACGCTCGGTTGATCACATGTGTGATACATCGTGTATATAACATTCGTCCGTTTTTACGATTGACACAATAAATGTGTCGTTACAATGGTTAGATTCCGTTGTATCTTGTGGAAAGCTTTCCAAGCAAGTCCGACGTCTGTAAAACGGACTACTACAAATAAAAAATAGCACTCATCATGCGTTGAGTCCGTATAATAGAATCATATGGAGTTGCACCGTGTAATAAATTCCTCGACAATACGGCACAGCATGTATCCTACAGCAGTAGGTATGATTACCGTGAAACTGGAGCGAGTTCGTACCGTGCATAACAAATGGCAGGAAATACACCCAAAATGGTTTGTCTTAGATACGAAACCAATCTGAGGCACGTTAAACCGCAACTATTTCCCAAAATAGTACGAAAACAATCTATTTTTCACAATAAAACTCAACTTTAGTACGAAAACAACCTGTTTTCCCACGAAACCGCAACTTTTGGCCAAACCAGTACGAAACCAACCTGTTTTCACTCTCCAACTCCCACTATTTGGCAAATTAGTACGAAACTAACCTGTTTTCACAATAAACCGCAACTATTTTCCTAAATAGTTCGAAAACAACCTGTTTTTCGAGAAAAATATGCTGGAAGAGTTATCTACTTGAAGAAAACATATTTGTCCAACAAGGTAGTACGAAAACGAACAAAGATGGATGTCGAGCTTTTTCCTGAGCAAAATGACGGGCCCGTCAAAAATATTGGCCGTCCTGAGTTTACCCCAGGTTGTAACCAGTATTTGTTAAACCTCATTCTCCATAGTAACATATTGATGTCTCATAAAAATATTTGCTTGGTTCTGTTTAGATTCGCGGGTTTCGTCGTCGACCACGACTGATCATTTGTGCATGTGTTTTATTTGGCACGAGAATGATTTGACGGTTCATTAGTCATCTCACCTAATACACTACCAATAAAGTGTTCATGTAGTTACCCAGTACGACGACGAACTGACAGCTGCCAAAGTCCTGCATCCTCTTTCGTAAAACTGAAAAACGTAATTTCAAACACACACCAGTCTGGAGTAAAGTGTCTTCAATAAAACATTGCGTGTGTTTTTTGGCGAACAAAAACAACAAAATGACGGTATCGTAAGTGGTGATAGTTTGACAAACTAAGAAACTTCCGTGTGTTATATATTCAGTACGAATACGAACTGACCTCGGCCATCGTTTTGTTCCAATATATGTTGATTTAGTTTCAAACACGTACGTCCAACTCTTGAGTGGACCCCAAGCTTATACATTGAGTACACATGCTTGTTTTCCAGTCAAAACGAAGACCAACCAGCAGGTATAATAGTTCGTACGGAGGATGTGTTGAGACATGTTTTCCAATCAGTACGAAAACGAACGCAGCGGGCAAACGATGTATATTGGAAACGTTCGGCAGGTTTAAAAGCTGAACTTACAGCTCGATAGACAGACGTGTATATATTCTTGTAAGTACGAAGACAAACTGACAGCTTGTCTGGTTTCTATACTTGATACGCAAGTTGCACTGCTGTGGTATCACTTATAGTAAGTACAAAGACGAATTATTTGAGGGAATATTTATGAGTTCTACTTCTAACTAAGTTGAACAGCAGTATACGTAAACGGTCCACATGTTTTATCACTCAGTACGGAGCGAAATTTACTCAACCATTCGTTCTGCGGTTACGTTGTATGACTACAGTACATATTTCCCACTCGATTTGTGGACAACCGGCAGCAAGTATAGACTACTGTGATATGGATACGTTTTCAGATATTTTCACACAGTACGAAACCGAACTTTTCACTCAGGACGAAGACGAACTGACCACTAACATAGCTTGTACTTTGAATAAGTACACTCAGTACGAAGACGAACTGGCAGCAAGTGAAGCTTGAACATTGAGTAAGTCTAACCAGTACGAAGACAAACCGACGTCAAGTAAAGCTTGAACGTGCGGTAAGTTCGAACAGTACAAATACAAATTGAAAATAAGTGAAGCATGTCATTTGGATAATGTTACGCACTCCAAAGCCGGAATAACCATAAATAAAGTTTTAACTTCAAGAAACGTTCACACAGTACAAAGACGAACTACCTGACGGCAAGTAAAGCTTGTAGTTTGGATAAACTCTCTCAGTACGAAGACGAACTGGCATCAAGTGAAGCCTGTACTTTGAATGAGTGTTCTCAGTACGAAGATCAACTTACAATAAAGTACGCGGTCATTTGGACGCGTCCACTCAGTGCAAAGACGAACTGAGCTTGTACTTTGAATAAGTACACTCAGTACGAAAACGAACTGGCAGCAAGTTAAGCTTGAAAATTGAGTAAGTCTAACCAGTACGAAGACAAACCGACGGCAAGTAAAGCTTGAACGTGTGGTAAGTTAAAAAAGTACGAAGACTAATTGACAACAAGTGAAGCATGTTATTTGGATAATGTTACGCACTTCAAAGCCGGAATAAGCACAAGTAAAGCTTTAACATTAATCAAAGTTCACACAGTACAAAGACGAACTACCTGACAGCAAGTAAAGCTTGTAGTTTGGATAGACTCTCTCAGCACCAAGACGAACTGACATCAAGTGAAACCTGTACTTTGAATAAGTGTTCTCAGTACGAAGATCAACTTACAATAAAGTACGCGGTCAGTTGGACAAGTCCAGTCAGTGCAAAGACGAACGGACCGAAAATATAGCTTGTACTTTGAATAAGTACACTCAGTACGAGGACGAACTGGCAGCGAGTGAAGCTTGAACATTGAGTAAGTCTAACCAGTACGAAGACAAACCGACGGCAAGTAAAGCTTGAACGTGTGGTAAGTTCGAACAGTACGAAGACAAATTGACAACAAGTGAAGCATGTACATTGTTATTAGGATAATGTTAGGCACTCAAAGCCGGAATAACCACAAGCAAAGGTTTAACTTGGAGAAACGTTCACACAGTACAAAGACGAATTACCTGACAGCAAGTGAAGTATTTAGTTTGGATAAACTCTCTCAGTACGAAGACGAACTGACATCAAGTGAAGCCTGTACTTTGAATAAGTGTTCTCAGTACGAAGATCAACTTACAATAAAATACGCGGTCATTGGGACAAGTCCACTCAGCGCAAAGACGAACTGACCAAGAATATAGCTTGTACTTTGAATAAGCACACTCAGTACGAAGACGAACTGAACGTGTGGTAAGTTCGAACAGTACGAAGACAAACTGACAGCAAGTGATGCATGTCATTTGGATAATTATAAGCACTCCGAAGCCGGAATAACCACAAGTAAAGGTTTAACTTGAAGAAACGTTCACACAGTACAAAGACGAACTACCTGACAGCAAGTATAGTATTTAATTTGGATAAACTCTCTCAGTACGAAGACGAACTGACATCAAGTGTAGCCTGTACTTTGAATGAGTGTTCTCAGTACGAAGATCAACTTACAATAAAGTAAGCGGTCATTTGGACACGTCCACTCAGCGCAAAGACGAACTGACCAAAAATTAGCTTGTACGTTGAATAAGTACACTCAGTACGAAGACGAACTGGCAGCAAGTGAAGCTTGAACGTTTAGTAAGTATCACCAGTACGAAGACAAACCGACGTCAAGTAAAGCCTGAACGTGCGGTAAGGTCGAACGGTACGAAGACAAGCTGACAACATATGAAGCATGGCATTTGGATAATGTTAGGCACTCTAAAGCCGGAATAACCACAAGTAAAGGTTTAACTTGGAGAAACGTTCACACAGTACAAAGACGAACTACCTGACAGCAAGTATAGTATTTAATTTGGATAAACTCTCTCAGTACGAAGACGAACTGACATCAAGTGTAGCCTGTACTGTGAATGAGTGTTCTCAGTACGAAGATCAACTTACAATAAAGTAAGCGGTCATTTGGACACGTCCACGCAGCGCAAAGACGAACTGACCAAGCATATAGCTTGTACTTTGAATAAGCACACTCAGTACGAAGACGAACTGGCAGCAAGTGAAGCTTGAACTTCGAGTAGGCCTCACCAGTACGAAGACGATCCGACGGCATATAAAGCTTGAACGTGTAGTAAGTTCGAACAGTACGAAGACAAACTGACAACAAGTGAAGCATGTCATTTGGATAGTGTTAAGCACTCTAAAGCCATAATACCCAAAAATAAAGCTTTAACTTGGAGAAACGTTCACACAGTACAAAGACGAACTACCTGACAGCAAGTAAAGTATTTAGTTTGGATACACTCTCAGTACGAAGACGAACTGAAATCAAGTAAAGCCTGTACTTCGGTAAGTGCTCCCAGTACGAAGATCAACTTCAATAAAGTACGCGGTCATTTGGACAAGTCCACTCAGTGCAAAGACGAACGGAACAAAAATTAGCTTGTACGTTGAATAAGTACACTCAGTACGAAGACGAAATGGCAGCAAGTGAAGCTTGAACTTTGAGTAAGTATCACCAGTACGAAGACAAACCGACGTCAGGTAAAGCCTGAACGTGCGGTAAGGTCGAACGGTACGAAGACACGCTGACAACATATGAAGCATGGCATTTGGATAATGTTAGGCACTCTAAAGCCGGAATAACCACAAGTAAAGGTTTAACTTGGAGAAACGTTTACACAATACAAAGACGAACTACCTGACAGCAAATAAAGCTTGTAGTTTAGATAAACTCTCTCAGTACGAAGACGAACTGACATCAAGTGAAGCCCGTACTTTGAATAAGTGCTCTCAGTACGAAGATCAACTTACAATAAAGTACGAGGTCATTTGGACAAGTCCACTGAGTACAAAGACGAACTGACGAAACAATCATCTTGCACTTTGGATAAATCCACTCAGTACAGAGAAGAACTAGCGGCAAGTCAAGCTTGAACTCTGAGTAAATCCAACCAGTACGACGACGAACTGACGGAAAGTAAAGCTTGGACTTTTGGTAAGTTCGAACCGTACGAATACAACCTGACAACAAGTGAAGCATGTCATTTGGATAATGTTACGCACTACAAAGCCGAAATAACCACAAGTAAAGGTTTGATTTCATAAACGTCCATACAGTACGAAGAAGCAAGACGAACTGACATCAAGTAAAGCATGTAAGTTTGATAAGATTTACTAAGTTCAAAGACAAGCTGATGGCAAACTTATCTTGATTGTTGTCAGTACGAAGACGAACTGACAAGAGGTAAAGTTTATACTTTGAAAGAAGTCCACACCGTACGAAGACGAACCGACAGCAAGTGAGGCCTGCACTTAAAATAAGAGCACCCAGTACGGAGATTACCTGACAACAAGTACCATGTAATTTGTGTAAGTTCACTCAGTACGAAGACGAACTGGCAGCATGTGAAGCTTGTACTTTGAGTGAGTCCAACCAGTAGGAATATGAACTGGCGGCAAGTAAAACATGTACGTGTGGTAAGTTCGAACAGTACGAAGACGAACTGACAGCAAGTGAAGCATGTCATTTCGATAATAGCCGAACCTCTAACAAGCAAAGCGTTTACTTTGAAAAACTCCCACAGTACAAAGACGAACTGACAGCAACTAACGATTGTAGTTTGGATTAACTCTCTCAGTACGAAGACGAACTGACGTCAAGTGAAGCCAGCACTCTGGATAAGTGTTCTCAGTACGAAGATTAACTTACCATGAAATAAGAGGTCATTTGGATGGGTTCACTCAGTACAAAAACGAACTGACATCAAGTAACGCATGTACTTTGGATGAGTTTACTGAGTACAAAGACGAGCTGACCGCAAATAGAGCTTGTAGGTTGGATATGTTCACTCAGTACGAAGACGAACTGACACCAGGTAAAGCATTTATTTTGGATGAGTTTACTGAGTACAAAGACGAGCTGACCGCAAATACAGCTTCTACTTTGGATCTGTTCATTCAGTACGATAACGAACTGACATCAGGTAAATGCTTTGAGAAAGTCCAAACAGTACGAAGACGAACTGGCACCAATGAAGCCTGTACGTTATAATAGCGAACTCGGTAAGAAGAATACCTGACAACAAGAACCATGTCATTTGAATAAGTCCACTCACTACGAAAACGAACCGACCACAAATATAGCTTGTTCTGTGAATAAGGTCACTCAGTACGAAGACGAACTGGCAGCAAGTGAAGCTTGTACTTCCGAGTAAGTTCGACCAGTAAGAAGGCGAACTGACGACAAGCAAAGCTTGTACGCGTGGTAAGTTCGAACAGTACGAAGACAAACTGACTATATATGAAGCATGTCATTTGGATATTGTTACGCACTAAAAAGCCGAACTCACAACAAGCGAAGAGCTTTTCTTGAGAAACATCCACAGTACGAAAAATAACTGACAGCAACTAAAGATTGTAGCTTGGATAAACTCTCCCAGTACGAAGACGAACTGACATTGAGTAAAGCATGTACTTCGGATAAGTCCACTCAGTACAAGTACGAACTGACCTAACATATAGCTTGTACTTTGGACAACTTCACTCAGCACAAAGACGAACTGGCGGCAAGTAAAGCTTGTACTTGTGGTATGTTTGAACAGTGCGAATAACAACTGACAACAAGTGAAGCATGTCATTTGAATACTGTTACGCACTACTAAGCCTAAATAACCACAAGTAGGTCCATACTGTACGAAGCCGAATTAACTGACAGCAAATAAAGCTTGCACTTTGGATAAATTCTCGCAGTACGAAGACGAACTGACGTCAAGTGAAGCCTGTACTTACAAGTTCACTCAGTACAAAGACGAACTGATATCAAGTAAAGCATTTACTTTGGGTGCGTTTACTGAGTACGAAGACGAGCTGACCACACATGTAGCCTGTACGTTGGATAAGTCCACTCAGTACGAAGACGAACTGACAGCAGGTACAGTTTGTATATATTTTGAGGAAGTCCACACAGTACGAAGACGAACTGACATCAAGTGAAGGCTCTACTATGGATAAGTGCTATCACTGCGAAGATCAACTTACAAAACGCTACGAGGTCATTTGGATAAGTTCACCCAGTACAAAGACGAACTGGCATCAAGTAGAGAATGTACTTTCGAGGATTCTGGTCTGAAGTCCCTTTATTGGGGCGATCTACGCGGGAGACAACGTCAGGTGGGGAGTTTGGCTGGGGCGGCACATCTGTTGGATGAGTTTACTGAGTACAAAGACGAGCTGAACGCAAACCTAGCTTGTACGTTGGATAGGTTTACTGAAAACAGGTAAAGTTTGTACTTTGACGGAAGTCCACACGATACGAAGATGAACATACATAAAGTGAAGGCCGTACTTTATATAATCGCACTCAGTACCAAGATTACTTGACAACAAGTACAATGTCATTTGCATAAGTTCCCTCAGTACGAAGACGAACTGGCAGCAAGTGAAGCTCGTACTTCGAGTACGCCCAACTAGTACGAAGACGAACTGGCGGCAAGTAAAACTTGTACGTGTGGTAAGTTTGAACAGTACGAAGAGAAACTGACAACATAAGAAGCTTGTCATTTGGATAATGTTACGCACTACAACGACAATTTTACAACCAGTGAAGCTTTCCGTTTGAGAGACGTCCACACTACGAAGCCGAACTGACAGCGAGTAAAGCTTGTTTTTTGGATGAACTCTCAGTACAAAGACGAATTGATATCACGTGAAGCCAGTACTTTGGATAAGTGCTCTCAGTAATGTCATTTGGATAATGTTACACACTACAAAGACAAATTTACACGAAGTGAAGCATTCAATTTGAGAAGCGTCCACAGTACGAAGCCTAACTGACAAGCGAGTAAAGATTGTATTTTGGATGCACTCTCTCAGTAAAAAAGACGAACTTACATCACGTGAAGCCAGTACTTTGGATAAGTGCTCTCAGTACGAAGATTAAGTTACACTAAAGTCAGAGGTCCTTTGGATGACTTCACTGAGTACAAAAACGAATTGACATCAAGTAGAGCATGTACTTTGGATTAGTTTACTGAGTAAAAAGATTAACTGACCGCAAAAATAGCTTGTACTTTGGACACGTTCACTTAGTACGAAAACGAACTGACAACAGGTAAAGCTTATATTTGGAGGAAGTCCACACAGTACGAAGACGAACTGACAGCAAGTGAAGCCTGTACTTTATATTAACGCACTCAGTACGAACATTACCTAACAAAACACATGTCATTTGGATACGTCCACTCAGTACAAAGACGAAGTGATATCAAGTAAAGCATGTACGTCGGGTACTCCCACTTGGTGCAAATAAGAACTTACCACACATTCAGCTTGTACTTTGGAAAAGGTCACTCAGTACGAAGACGAACTGGCAGCAAGTGAAGATGTCCTATAGTAACTCCAACCAGTACGAAAACGAACTGACGGCAAGTATAGCTTGAACTTGTGGTAAGTTCGAACAGTACGACTAAAAACTGATAACAAGTGAAGCATGTCATTTGGATAATGTTACGCACTACAAAGCCGAAGTAACCACAAGAAAAGCTTATACTTCGAGAAACAAAAGCTTATACTTTGAGAAACGTACACAGTACGAAGACGAACTGACAACAGGAAAAACTTTTATTTTGGGTAAGTTCACACGGTACGAAAACGAACTGACCACAAGTGAAGCATGCATTTAGATATGTTTACTCAGTACAAAAACGAACTAAGCGAGTAAATATTATACTTTGAGGAAGTGCACACAGGACGAAGACTAACTGACAGCAGGTAAAGCTTGTACTTCGGATATATTTTATCAGTACGAAGTACAACTTGTACTTGCACTGTTGATAAGTTTTCTTAGTACGAAGACGAACTGACAGCATGTGAAGTTTGTACTTTAGATACGGTCACTTAGTACGAAGACCAACTGACAGCAAGTGAAGCCTGTACTTCCGATACGTGCACTTAGTACGAAGATGAACTGACAACAAGTACCACGCCATTTGGATTAGTTCATTCAGTACAAAGTCGAACTGACAGCAAGCAAGATTGCACTTGGATAGATTGAGTTGAGCTTTAATAACGAACGTTCCTTATGAGTCATGCGTTCCGCTCAGTATCGAGAACAATCTGACAGCAAGCGAAGGTTGTACTTTGGATGAACTGGTCATGTTTAAAGCTTGCATTTTGTTTGCAATAACCGCGCTTTCACTAAGAACGAAGACAAAGTGAAAGATAGTATGGTTTCCTTAATTGATACGCAAGTTGTGCTTGTTTTCACAGAGTACGAAGACGAACTGATCGGTGTACAAGTAGTTTAGCATCGTTTCTTTTTTTTCGACCGTCCAAAACGCACGCTACGCACGAGTGGTCCACGTTTTAGCAATGAATACACATGTGGTTTCCTTTGTGCGAAGACAACCTATCGGCTAGAAAGTTATTGGTTCTACTTTCCGTTCATGTTTGTGCACAGTATACGTAAATGGTTTACATGTTCATCACTCAGTACGAAAACAAACATACTTCAGACTTTCGTGCCGCTGTTACGTTGTATTATTTTGCAGTACTTTCCACTGGGTGCATCGACAAACTGACAGCAAGTATAGATTGCCCTGTGGATAAGTTTCAGAGTTTTCACTCAGCACGACGACGAACGTTTGACTCTGTACGGAGTCGACCTGACAGCAGGTGGAGCTTGTACTTTAGATACGTCCACTCAGTACAAACACGACAACAGAATGTTAGCGTGTACTTTGGATGAGTCCACTCAGTACGAAGACGTTCTGATAAGTATCTATAGATTGTACTGTAGATAAGGTGTGCGTGTTTTATTACTCACGACGGCGACGAACTGACAATTAGTATATCTTGCACTGCTGTGGATACGTTCAAGGTGTTTTTCGATCAGTACAAAGACGGACTAACCATTAATACAGTTTATACTGAGGATAAGTTCAGACATGTTTTTCGCCAGTATCAAGACGGACTGACATCATGTAAGGAAGATTGTACTTTGAATAAGTTAAGCCATTTTTAGATGTTGCAATGTTTTGACGATAAGCGCGTTGTCCTTCAGTACGAAGACCAAGTGAGAGATAGTATGGCTTCCTTTATGGATACGCAACTTGTACTTGTTTCCACTGAGTACTAAGACGAACTGACCGGTGTAGTTTTCATCGTTGTTTTATTTCGATGGTTCAAAACCCACGCTACTCATGTGATCCACGTGTTAGCTGTTTATGAAAATGTAGTCCACGTGCAGTAGTGTGAAGATGAACTACATGCTGGAATCGTTGATTACGCTCTTTTAGATATACCTTGGTGCACAGGGTACGTAAAGTGTACATATCTTGTCATTCAGTACAAAGAAAACCTGACTGTAAAACGGTGTAAACGTTACGTTGTACTTGTTTTTCACGAAGTACATGTACACATGACTATAAGTTGCACTGATGCGTTTCATATGTTTCTCACTCGGTTCGAAGACGAACTGACAGATATTAATAGTTAATTTTCTATTTTTGATACGCTCTTTTAGATATACCTTGGTGCACAGGGTACGTAAAGTGTACATATCTTGTCATTCAGTACAAAGAAAACCTGACTGTAAAACGGTGTACATGTTACGTTGTACTTGTTTTTCACGAAGTACATGTACACATGACTATAAGTTGCACTGATGCGTTTCATATGTTTCTCACTCGGTTCGAAGACGAACTGACAGATATTATTAGTTAATTTTCTATTTTTGATACGTTAGTCGTGTTTTAGAGGTTGCACGTTTTATACAAATAGGCAATTGTGCTACGAGCTGGTCCGGCCGAGAGGATTATGGTGTATTGGCCAGCTTTTTCCCAACGCAATTTTTCGAGTTTCGATCTGAAAAGTTGTATGGAGCTCCCTTAGAGTACAACCGAACGATTCAAAGAGGGTCAAGTTTTGTTTTTTTCGATGGCGGAATTTTATGGTCGTTTGAACGAAATTCCGGATAACGTTTTCGCCAATAAGTGAGGGAAAAAAACAAAAATCTACCTTGACCCTCTTTGAAGCTGTAGACGACAGCGATGCAAATCACGTGTTGAAAAAAAAATGGACAAAATCGATAATTTGGGTTGGGAAATCCAGATTTCGTGTCAAACATCATAACATCTTAAGTTTGTATTGTAAACACTAGACACGTCATATCTCCTGATATACAACGAATTAGGGGTTGGTGAGGATATCGATCGTCTAGTCATGCCTCGAGGCATCTTCACACCAAAAATCAGCCCCATCCGCTGTCCGTCTGTTTCGAACTTTCGTACCGAATTTAATATCGAGACACCCCCGTATGTGTCGGGATTTACTCGACATGATGTTTCTCGACGAAAACAACTCGGATTCGAAAAATTCTAACGTCTGCATATGCGCTGCAGGCCTGGGAACACTGCTGTAAAATTTGAAGTCCTAGTGTTTCCAAACGATTGCGAAAATGCCGATAGAACGATAATCGTTTTTACGGCTGGACCTATGAGATCGAAGAAAAACTGACGCTGCTGGCGTGTTTTTTATTGATAAGTGTGCTGCAACTGTTTAAACGTAGCACGAAGACGAACTGGTCGTTTTGAACTGTTTCGGGCAGTGAATTTGCCTGTTTTCTGGAGAGAACGTTCTGCTAACCTCCATTTCATGTCGTGTTTGCTCACACCACCTTGCTTCCACACTCCCGTGTTTGCCGCTATATCGACAGGACAACGGAAAAAACTGTGGAGTCGCCTATGTGCTTATCCGCTAACAAACTCGGCGGCACTGAACAGGAGGGTTCGAGTACAGACGATGAAACTCAACCTGCAATCGGAGCTGGCGCGTTGGAAACATAGCTTGCAAGATTCAAGAGAATGTAGTTTAAGGAGCATTACAGATGTTGTCGTGGTACGACTCTTGTTTGATCAGATAAAAGATGTACGTCAGGCCAAGTATACTCGCAACTAGCTCCGCAT
>MEHQ01001022.1:39351-66123 GCA_008828725.1 Saccharina japonica | reverse complement strand
GAAATTCATGACTGGACAAGTCTCGCGACAACGACATGCAGACATGCGCCGTGGTGATAGCGGCCACCTGCTATGTGGCCTCGGGTCTTGCTGACACGCTTACTGAAGGCATGGATGGAATTGAATATTGTGGCAGCAATTTAAATTACCAAGTACTACGTACTTGGTAGAGATGTATATAACTTGCATAATACCATGACGCTGACATTGCTGGCGTCATAGCATTCCTGCAATGCTTCGGTACGAAGCGATTAGACGATTGGCGCAATGGTTTTGGCAAAGCCGGCGCTCCTCGACTGCAGCGTTAGCTAGCCTAAACCGTTCTATAAATATGTATCCTATGTTGGCTACCCAGCCCTTTGGTTTTGTTTAAAATCTAACATGTTTAGTTTCCCCCGGATTTTATGCTTATTCCTGGGCACATGTACGAATCGTCGTCCTCGAAGCTCGTTCTGCATATCTTGTCCATTTCCAACCACAATAATATCTGCCAGGCTGTTGTTGTGTTTGCCATCCAAAACAATACAGCACGAGCTTTAACGCGCAGACATCATAAAAAAATTGGGGAAGAAAGCAAACAAAGGCAACCCAAAATCTAAAGCAAATACACCAATGCACGAAGCCTACTCCATTCTCCCACCTACTGCGAGGCTAACCTCTACTCGGCAGGGTTTCCGCTTAGTTAGCACGATACGTATCGCTAGTTTAAGCGTCGGGTGTTGGGGTAGGGCGCAGAGCTCGATCGGCGAAGCACCTCGGAACAACTGGTTCTGCCGCTGCTGAAGGCCTCTTTCGAGATGCTGCAGTGTATGCCTCCATTCCTCACTTGGAGTTTCCGCCGACAGAAGAACGACTCATTCCTCGTGGTGGCCGACGCGTGCCACGATAGAGGTAGAGGTATACCGTTTTTTGGCGGATTTTGGCACATTTTGGTGGATTTTGTTTCGGAGATGACGGGGCTCCTCTCAACACGAAATCGTCGGAAATTAAAAGCTCAAGCGTCAGTCTTCGTTTGCCAGCCAGCCGTCTTCCATATGTCTGCCTGCTGTTTCCGCAAGACATCGCTCTGACTCGCTGGCGGCCGGCGTCGGTGTGCAAACGCGTGCACTCGTAACATACTACCACTGCACTGGGCTATGTAGGGTCCCAGTGTGTGTTGTCTTCACATTAAACCCGTTCTTTCTACTCAACCACATCGGTACACCCAGTGCCTGTCCTGATTCCTAATCCTAGAGAGATACAAATTCTGTGGTCACAGACTGTGAAACAGAGAACAACAAAACAAAATAAACGCAAATGAAATGGTAAAGCAAGTGAGATGCTAACGTACCGGGTACGAGAACACAACGATACGAGCCGAACCGGAAAAAAAAGCACAAAAAGACAAATATAAAAGACGAATTATGAAATGAAACAGAATACCAATGACGCAGGGAGACAGAATCGCCCCTAGAAGAAAAGCACACGTGCCCAAGAGGAACAGATAACTGCTGCACGGGCGAGGCAACACGAAAAAGAGGATGAGGCCGGCAGAGGTTGGAAACAAAGGGAGAAACAAGGCAAAAAAGCAAGAAAGAAGACACGAGAGAGGAAAAGAGAAAAAACGTTCTCTAGGCAAGCTCAAGGCGATGGTAATAACAAGCTCCCATCTCTGCTATAAAAACCGATACAGGGACCATGTCACACCTTCTGCCATCCCCTTCCCACTCAAAAAGAAAAATCGTGTCAAGAGCCGGTACTACCTCTGCCTCGCCCCTCCCAGTGAACAATGCAACACGAAACAAACAAACAAAATAAAACAAGTAGAATTCAAGGGCTAGTCGAGTCGATACCTTGCCGCACGATCTACCATTTCGTTTCTGAATTCGTCGACAGCTGTATCAGTACGGACGCCCCTGCCCCCCCCTCCCCCTTCCTTGTCGCCTCTCTTGGCGTTCTCAGCTGCATGCCGTAGCCAGCTCCTCTCCGCTTCGGCCCTGTGCCACCTCGCCATGAAATGATCTGCCGCCTCGCCGACCCCCCGATACCACACCCCACTCTTCTTAGCCGCCCTCGGCCATATTACCGTCTCTGCTCCGAACAGTAAAGGGGAGCTGTCTGTGGAGCCCTCTGTCGGTCGAAAAACCCTGAGGTCATCTGCTAGACATTGGGCCCAGTTACTTTCTGGTCGGCCAGGTCCCGGGTTCGTCCCACCGACGATCGTCCGAAACATCACCCGCCGGGTCAGCCGATTATTGGTCGTGCGCTGCAAGGCCCCCGCAAAGAGGGGGCGTCGTTTGCGGATGGCCGTCTCAACGCTCTCGCATTGTGCCTTCTTGAGGGCCTTGGCGTACGACATGAGATGGTCGGTGCGTTGTCGGCGCTGGAAACCTATGATCCGTAGGAGGAAGTTGTGGTGTGCCCTTCGGAGCTCAGCGAAGTGTTCCTGGCCAAGGGTCCACGTCACACACCCGTACAGCAGTGTCTCCATCACCTCGGCCTTTAGCATGCACACCTTTAGAGTAAACGGGGCATCCTCCATATCGTGCAGCTCCCGCTTGAATCGATTGTAGCATGCCCATGCCAGTCGAATGCGTCGTTTGATCTCTGGCATAATGTCCGCGCTTGCGAAGACAAGACCACCAAGGTACAAAAACTGCATCGTCTGTTTATACCTTTGGCCCGCTGCTTCGATGACGAGCGGTGAGGTCCGGAGTGCCTGTTTTGGTGTCCGCAGCAGCATAGTCTCCGTTTTCTTTTCGGATACGGTGAGACCAGCTGCTTCGAAAATGGTCACAATAACGGTCATCATCTTCGCAAGCCCGTCCGCCGACTTGGACACAATGCCTGCATCGTCGGCGTACAGCATACCCCATACTGCCCTCCGTACACGTGCTAGTCGGTCCTCCCTCACTCCGTCCCCCCCCGAGGTCCTCCTCGGGGTGAACCAGGTCCCTCAAGATGTCTGGGTCCTCACTGAAGCGTATCAGTACGGCGTGTATCACAGCAGCGAAGAAGACATTGAACAGAAGCGGTGACAGCACACATCCTTGCCGCAGCCCCTGAGTGACATCGAACCATTCAGAGTGCTCACCGTCATCCGTACGCACGCGAGCTCGCATGCCCTCGTGGAACTGTCGGATAACGGTTAACATCTTCTCTGGTATGCCGAAGCGTGCGAGCACCACCCACAACAACTCTCGGTCGACGGAATCGTAAGGCTTCTGCAGGTCAATGAAGCACATGTACAGGGGGATTTGTTTGGCTCGTCCGAGTTCTTGCAGTCGACGCACGACGGAAAGCATCGCGACTGTTGATCGCGCTGGGCGAAAGCCGCACTGCTCCTCGGGGAGTATCCCTTCGGCCTCGCAGTAATTGCTGAGACGTGACGCGACCATTTTCAGCAATACTTTGCCTGAATGGGCAACAAGCGAAATCCCTCGGTAGTTGTTGCAATCGGATCGGTCCTTCTTTTTATGAAGGACCTTAATGGTCGCATCTTTCCATTGCTGGGGGACGTCACCCGTTCTCCACACATTGACAAGCAAGTTGTGTAAGTACCGGATGAATTCGGGGTGGTCCAGTTTCAGTAATTCAGCCGGAAGGGAGTCAGTGTCCCATATATATATATATATATATTATTCTATGATCCCCTATCCCCGATGCTGGCATGCCAAATTATCTATAGGTACAATACAGAACGGTTGGTTCCTCGGACACTCCGGTAGCGGAGGCCGATGCTGCGTGTAGGAACAAATCTATCCATTTTCGTTCTTGATTTGCACTGTTTTTCGTTGTATACATAAGGCCGAGGGAACGTTCACCGATTAGCACTTTTGTTTTGCCCCAAAATCAGTTTTCGGGTTTTGAGGTATAGAGCTCCTCGGAAAATGGCCTGCATGCAGGTGCACCTCTATCGTTGCATTGGTCGGCTGTACTTGTTTGCCTTCGTAGGCAATATTTGGCAACTGCTGAAGCTCCTCCACTGACCAACTACCGTGAACTGGGATGGGTTTGCTAGTTAGCACATTTGCTTCAGGAGTTGTTCGCACACAATAGGCGTGTTGGTCGGATTGCGCGAATATTGTTTTTCGAAACCATGTATCGGGGTGATCAAAGCGAGCTCCGCACGATACGAGCTCGGACAATATCAAGGCACCACTAGAAAAAATTACAGTTCTGGAACCGGAATTGGCAGAGGGACTCGACTTCTGGTGTGAGCAATTTGAAATAGATACATTTCTCGTCGCCTAGCTGCCCAATATTGATGCGGAAGTGCTATTTTCCCCCCAACATGTCGATGAGTATTTGATTTATATTTTTTCTATTAGAGCAGTAACCTAACCAGCTGTGGTGATTTACATACTGGGAGAATCTTAGTCCTTGATGTGTGTCCGTCGGAACAGAAACGTAGAACAGCTCTAGACTGCAGATAAGTTGTATGTGCGTTTGACAGCCAGCGACCCTTTTGCCAGTCCGAGCGATTATGCGACAGCCGCAGCCGAGCTGACGGGGTATAGCCGTGATCGTCGACGGTCGTGGTAGCAGGTTGGGTTGTAGCCACAATGTATGACGTGTTGGCGGCATCTTCTGTAATAAATTTCAGAGGCATGTCACGGTAGGAAATGAGGTTGTTGTCCTACACTTGAAATGGGGCTCTTTTCTTGAAGAGCTCCGTACCTCACCCTACCCCCGAATATTTGAGGAAATATTTTTTCCCGCTATTTCACGATCCGGGTACCTGGTCGCTACTCAGTGGAGGAGTATACTGAGGGTGAGTCGAAAAACATTTGGGCAAAAGGTGTTACACCTGTTGTAGCAGCTTTCTTCGCACCTTTACACCTTACACGGAGTGGACACAAATATGCAGTATACCTGAGTATACCCATCCGTTGGCAGGATATGCTGGTGAATCGCTCGACGGGGACGTTTGTTACACGGTTTACAATCACATTATTTGCTGTTGTTTCCGTTTGTCACGTAGAGGTCAAGCTGCGACAGCGACCGCGTTTTCTCAAAGCTCCAGTGGATTTCGACGTGCTCAACATTCGGTCGTCGTTATACGGGCCTTTGTTGCGCCGGGACAATGACGGACAGACACGTACTAAGTACACAAAACAGCCCTCGAAACATCACGATCAATACACGCATTTTAAAACACCACGCCAACGATGCACGGTGTTGCATCTGCTTCAACCGGGAAACAATGGCGTCGCTGCAAGCTTGTGCACGCTGTCCCGGCGTTGCCGTCTTGTTGACAACTCTGTCTGAGAGCTATTGGACACTCAATCGCAGGTGAAAACAGCGAGATGCGTACGTACAAAAAAGCTATGTTTTTCTAAGGTGATCTTCCGAGTCACTTCCGGCTGGAGTCTGCATCTCTCCTGAAACACAGAACCTCGACACACTTCATCTCAAGACCCAGCCCCGGTTGAAAGTTCGAACGCAGCAAATAAAACCCGAAGTTGCATTTTGTGGAAACCCTGTAATATTATCAGCTGGCAAGACTTGACGGGAAAATAACCTGACCAAAACTCTCAACGCAGAAGATATCCGTTACAAAACGAAAACATGGAATCAAGCAGAAACTGAAACCGTGACGCAATTCAAGTTGAAGATATAAAAAAAACTTGGACGAGGACGAAGATGAAATGTCCAACAAAAACGACTGGACGACTGAACCGCAGCGATGGCGAGAATGAAAAAACAGAACAAAAATGAAAACGAACAAAACAAACAGAAACTTGCGACTGAACTACCCGAGCCTCAGCTCATCGGAGTACATACCTGCTATATGTCGGATACGCGTAGATACGGCGAACAACAACCTTCCCATCCCTAGCCCTGCCCTGCAAACCCCTTCCCATTTCTTTCTTGTGTATGCCTCCACGTAGCCAACGAGGAAACAATCGACGGGAAACTATTTCAACTTGACTTGCAGTGTGCTATGATTTCCACCATCGCAGCTTCTGTCTCGTAGGCGACCGTATCCTAAATGTGTAAGGCTCTTTGTTTAACAAACTTGACGGAGTTTGCAAACAAAACAAGCATTTCCCTCCATCCTCTATGAATAGTCGCACACCTCAGAACAAAAACGAACTGCGTGTCATAGAGAAACGAGGACAATAGGCCGACCGAAATAAATGAACCGGGATCCGTGCTGTAAGTGTCGACCACGTGCGGTGGCAAGCTAGCATAATGGAACTTGCACGGAAGCATCGATGAAGAACCTTGACACAGTAATTTGTCATATTCCGGGGCGTTTGCGGGTTCTGGCGTCGTTCGAACATTGGGGCATCACAGTACGATGTATTTGCGCCCTCTCCACATTATAACGCCTCGTTATAAATACCACGCCCAGCAAACTCTACCAGCAGGCATACACAGTGCACATCTTCTCTCGGTGCCGGCAGGCTTACCCCTGACCCGATGCCACAGGAATTGAAACGACTATACTACGGTTGGACCACCTTCTCTCGTCGAGGTATGTAATTTGTCTTCAGCTATTCATGGGTAGTAAGATACGGGCAGGGCCTCCACATGCTCAATACCTGGTGTTATCAACCTACGTCCGCTAGGGCTACCTTGGGGTCAGCTGTCCAGAGCATTCAATTTCTGCAGTGTGTCCCCATCACGCCTGTGTCTCTCGACGTCAACTTGACCCGACTCCAGCTCGGCCTCCATCACCTTGACGGCCTCTTGGTTCACCTGTATGGTTCCTTTCTTGATCGTAATCGAATAATCTAGAGGGAACCCACCCACGGAGCCCGCCCATACGATTACACCATCAGGCCCCGATATCATGGTATCACCAGTGGCTGCCGCAAGTGTCTCTGCGGCCGAAACCAGACTCTTGCTGCTGTTCGATGCCACTCCTACAACCCGGCAAAGTGTAGGAAACCATTGGCTGGCTGTTTCTAGTTTACCGACGGAAATGCGAAGAGCTTTGTTGTCTTTGTTGAGACGCTCGATGTCCTTCTCGAGTTGGGACCGACGCGTCTTCCGGCTGTTCCTTCTGTTTTCCGCAGATGTCTTGAGCTCGTCGAACGTGCTCATGCCGCTGTCGACGGTGATGGGCACCACTGGACACTCTTCCAGCACGTCGCGGATTTGGCCCGCTTTCGATACCACATCGGTACCCAAAAGGTAGATCGCCTCGCACCCAAGCCCGGCCTCCGTTGACGCTTTCCTCGCGTAGTCTGTCCATGTCTGTTGGGCATTGAGAATGTCTTGCTCGGTCGTCCCCTGAAGGTGGCCGGGCACGCGGCACGTGATGACAACCGTGCACCCGAGCGTGTTGAACTGCTCCAGCAAGACCGCGGCATTTCGAAAGCTCCGCTCGACGTCATTCCGGTTTACGGAGTAGTTCATCGCGAATACAACCGCGTTGAGAGACCCAGCGTTTCTCGCCTCCTGAACAATGAGATCAAAGTACGCTTTCGTGTTTCCATCTGCATCCGGGATGCCAGGGGTATCGATCACCCTGAACGGCAAGCCTTGCCGAGAGTTGTCTTCAAGGGTTTGGCATGTTGTCGTCACAGCATCACCGCCTGCTGCTGACCTGAATCCGCCGGGAGGGTCGGGGGTCCCGTGCAGCAGACAATTCCCCAGAGTTGACTTCCCCGCACCGCTGGTGCCCACCAGCATCACAGTTGTGCACTCAGCCATTGCGTGTCCCTGCTCAAAGATTGCGGTGCGGGGGTCCAAGTTAATAACACTGAGGTATTTGGTCGGGGTCGTGCCGTCTATCTATCGATTCCTCACTATCGTCGGGAGGTGCAGTACCTTCTGGAGGGGGGGAAAGCGTAGAGATTTGCAGAACCGAGTAGAGGCTAACTTTGAGGCATACGATCGTGCGAGCTTTAATCTCCCCCAAACAGTGTTATGAGAACGAAACGGACGTAAACCCTCCCCACCTCCCGTACGTGGTTTTCGAAACGTAATTGTATGCAAAAATGGGATGAACGATTTTGGTTTGTGTTTCTTCGGTTCATGAACCCCACCAGTCATAGATCGTTTGGAAGCGTGCTACGATAGAGGTACTTGTTTTGGCTGAAACGTTTTGGGATGACGGGGAAGGGATCCTTTACCTAAACTCGTTGGAATTTCAATTTTGAGTTGCGATGGTTTTCGTAAGAGACGATCGGCCAACGACTGGCTCCGACAAGCGTAGCTGAGGGTGTGGCCAAGCCTCAGCGATTGGGGCCGATTCGATTACACACAAGAAACCGAAACGAACCACAGCAACCAGGAGTTGTTGCCACTGTTTTCCCTTCTACTCCCGCTGTTGTTGCTGCTGCCGCTGATGCTGACCGCCAGGTACCTGGTACTTGTTTCCGGGCAGTTGCTACGATATAGAGCCAAATGGGAGCTCGGTTGATTTAGTCCATGGACGGGTGACAACGACTGGAGTAACGACAGGATACTGCGAACAAAGATCGTCGCGTGCCTTGAACGTGTGGCAGTACCACTGCTGCACTTCAACGTGCTGGGATGCTGCCACACATATAGGTACCGGCAGGTTATCGCACAGGTAGGTGCATACAGCAGTAGTCGAGCTCCGTTGCTATGTATGTGATGCCGCAATACGCGTATGAATGCAGCCCGACACAAAAATATTTTTCTCGTACGTATCGGAGAATAAATCGATCAATCGTTCGCACGACATCTGGAGTAAATAGTGGCGGCACTCACTTGAGCAGCATGTCAAGCAATTCGAGAGTATCGCAGACGTACCAGCGCGCAGTCGTCCTGTCCAACAGGAGCAACATGATAGTGGTTGACATGTCACCCCTGCGCAATCGTACCACTGGCTGTAGCTCCGCTGTATATAACAGCCGATTTTCATACTTGATAATTGCCTTTCCGATGATAATGAAAATTGAAAATATACTGGTTTTTGAATTGTATTACAGTAGTAGATGTACTTCCCTCACAGCCAAAATTGTTACTGTAAACTATTTATTGCCAGTTGTGACAAGCCGTCGACGACACAAAACAAATCGAAATCGGCATCGGCAGTGTCAACATATCGACGGTCCAAGAAAATCTTGATTTATGGGCGAGGTTAATTTTTTAGGGCAATAACCAAAAACGGGTACACCCGCGCCGGTTTGAGTCAAAAACGGGTGATAATGGAATCGAGTCAAAACACTACATCCCACGAGCCATCACGGGATGTATTGGCCAAAATCACATCGTGCCCGTTTCTGAGGGGTAGTGATAACCAGGCGCACTTGTCGGCGCCTAACTATACCCTTAGAGGTGTCCGGATTATGTTTGGAGGGTTCAGGTCCGGGTGGGGTCGGGAGCAGGGACAGGGGTGTTTAGACGCAGGGGGTTCTGGCGGCAAGCATTTGTGTTTTACTTGGTCTCAGCGTGTACCTGGAATACACCCTACTGCTGTACCAGTATACTACAGCAGCAGTCGTATTACAGTAAAAATACACCAGTCGTGTCATACGTACATACCAGGTATGTTGATACTGCTGTGCACACATACAACAGTATATTGGGTGGATGGTCGTATATATGACTCTGAAGACGTACGTACCACGTACCCAGGTGCGTAAAATGGTTGCATAGAGTTTGAGTGGATTGTGAAAAAGCACGAAAGAAAATGAAACAACGAAAGAGCGGCCGCAGATGCAGTGGAGAGCAAGGCACACTGTAGGCAAGTAGTAGGCCAAACACAATAACCAAAAACGGTTGAAAGCCAAGCATAATATAACAAAGTAAGATTGTGATTTGTTTGCCAGGCGGCGCGTTTTCGCGCCTCGCTCTCCCGGCCGAGCTCGCCGGCGCCGGGCTCGGCCCGCGGGGGGCCGGCCGGGGAGCGCGCCCCCCGGGCCTCGCCCTCGACCGCGGCCCGTGGCCCGCGCGGGGCGCTCGCGAAGCCGAAAAAATAGAGTCGGTTCCGCGGGGTACCCCGTCCCACTCGGCCGAGCCTACCAGGGCAACGTGAAACCCGCTTCTTCTGTGAAAAACGCCCCGCCTTTGCCACACCCTGTAGCCTGTAGCCCTATACTTCACGGACAATCAGGCCGCCCTGCTGCACAATGACCGATATGCCCCAACGGTGTCACGCTGTGCTGCTGTTGTATGGGCGCATGTTCGAAATATGGTCGACGTGTCGTCCGATCGATGCCCTACTTGTTGTGGCGTGCGCGTGTGCTCTTGCTGCATGTGCCCTCTTCGGAACCCATCAAGGCTGAAGGGATCGTGATGTATTTGTGTTTCATGGCATACTGCTACATCGCCGGGTCTGCGTCGATACATACGTGGTTATCTCCCCGCGCAACACTGGTTTCCGTTCGCACACACTGTGCTGCTGTAGTAATCGTAGACTATACCTTTCGAAATACAACAAGCACGTACGTGTTGAATTAGTACCAGGTACGTATCATGCATACTCTTCGTACCTACCAGGTCGTGATACAGCATCGAGAACAGCAGCAGTACCCGTGATCCTACGCTGCTGCTGCTTGCTGCTGTGTAGTATCATACATCTACACACAGGACGTGGGGCTCGCGTGCTGGTACATCACATGTCTGTGGGTGCTCGAAACGGTCGCACTCTTTCGTATATACGATGCTCGGATTTTTTCAAGTACCACTGTTCGGAAAAAAATGTAAAGTTCCAAACGTTCTTTTTACCAACTATTTCCGGCAACGTGAAACCCGCTTTACGAATTCTGTGCGCTTTGAAAAAATTCCCTCCGCAGTCGCGGAAAACGCCCCGCCTTCGGTACACACTGTAGCCGTATGAATAACGAGCAATTACGATTATTTCAGCCTGCATAGATTTCGAAGAGGGCACATGCAGCAAGAGAGCACACGCGCACGCCACAAGGAGGGCATCGATCGGACGGCACGTCGAGCATATACTTCGGACATGCGCTCAAACAACAGCAGCAGCGTGACGCCGTTGGGGCCTATCTGTTATTGTGCAGCAGGGTGGCCTGATATGTGTATCACGGCATACTGCTACATCACCAGATCTGCATGCGGATACGTACGCTTTTATCTCCCCGCGCAAACTCGTTTCCGTACGCGCTGCTGTACCCGTAGATTATACTTTTCGAAAATGCAAGCACGCGTGCGTTCGTGTTGGAATATACCAGAGGTAGGTACGTATCATGCATACTCTTCGTACGTACCAGGTCGTGACACAGCAGCGACAGCAGCAGCAGTGCTCGTATTTCTACGGTGCTGCTGCTTGCTGCTGTGTAGTATCATACGTTTACACACAGGACGTGCGGCTCGGTGCTGGTGCAGCACAGCACAGGTTTGTGGGTGCACGAAACGATCGCACTCTTTCGTATCATACGATGCTCGGATTTTTTTAACTACCACCACTCTGTTCGGAAATGTAAGAACCTGTTATTTATTTACGTTAATATCCAAACGTTCTTTACATTTCCGGCCATATTTATAAGGCCATATACACACAACACTCTGATACGTACCTGCATGGCTGGTACATATCTACGAGCCAAACTATGATACACCAGCAATGGCAGCGGCAGTACAGCACCAATATGACAGCAGTGTTGCTGCTTGCTGTTTTTTTTGTGAGTTTGCACCGGACAGCGACTCGCGTGTGCTCGTGAGCCAGGCGCTGGGGGCTCGCGTACCCTCTTGCTTCGTTCCCTCGTTTTTTTGCGATTTTCGAGTCTCTCTCCTGACACGATCCGATATCGGGTATTTTTCATGGTGATCTGGTTTCTGTTCTTGCTTTTGGTCAACTTGGGTGACCGGCGGTTTTTTTCTTATCAAATCACGCAAAACACGACGGCACGTGTCATATCGAGATCACATGTCATATCGAGATCGTATATTATAGTGATTTTTAGATTTAGTATACACACGTATATTTACTGCTGCTGCACATATTGTTATGATATGCATAAAGTGACATTTTGCATACAGCAACCAACTGCAGGAGCAGTAACAGTGGAGCTGCTTGCTGTGTTGGCAATGCTTGATGTATGCCAAATACAGCAGATATAGTATAGGAGTGTCTTGCTGCTGCTTGCTGTAGGTACAAGAAGTGCCGCCTGCTGCACTGCTTGCTTTTACTACTGCTGTTACACAAAACTGTTTGTTGTGCTTTCCGCTCCTATTGTACTATAACTGTGCTTGCTGTAGGTACATGTATACGTACTGTTTGCTTGCTGTGGTACTTTTAAAATATGATCAATTCTACGAGTGTTGCGAAAACATACAAACACGACCCGTGACAAAAACCAACTGGCACTTTCGCGAATCCTGGCATTGGTCACAAATTACTACAGTACTCGTACATACAATGTTTGCTACTTCTTACTGCTACTGTACACAGGGCTTGCTGTACCTATACGTATACGCTGTTTGCTGTGGCACCTAGAGTAAGTACTGTCATTCCTCACGAACAAAAACAAATAAAAAAATCGCGACGAAAAAAACTGACACTTTCGCGAATCTTGACATTTGTTTTTTTACCAACTTCAGCAACATCGACGTCACGATTCGCGATAAAACGGGTTTTGTCTGGTGATATATAACCCCAATTTATGGAATAATGTTGCGCTTATTATGAAGAATCCCTCCATTACGACTACGAGTACCGGTATTATTGGCGAGTGACCGCTGTTAATGACGAGTGATAGTTTTGTCCCTGTCTCATGCCAGCTTGCGTCACCCCACGGGGACCACCCCACTCCCCGAAGGGGAGCCTTGTATGTATAGTTATGTTTGTGAAATTTTCGCACTTTTCGCAACTGTTCTCTTCGCGCGAGCGCTTTTCGGCAAAACGCTAAGTACCCCGACACGGGCGGCCGGGCCGGACACATTGGTCGAGGTGTGAGCTCGATCCGAGCTCTGTGGCTCGCGTGGCGGGCGCTCAAAGTTTTTTTTTTCCCGCGGGAGTGGATAAGACGATTTCGCGGGTTCTCTACATGAGGCCTTATTTTTGGACGTACGTGCCAGTAAATAATAATAATGTCATGTTGTTTGCCCTACTTTCACGAGCTGGTCATGAGCACACACAGGAGAGCGCAGACATATCGGTGCACCATAGGTAGAAACAGAACATGCAGAGAGCACAACGTTACTACTCTGCATAAGCACCAGCAGGTAATACCGTGCGCGGGTGACACACCCATCTGCGCTGTACTGCTGTGGCTAGCTGTGTTTATCAGAGCAAGCGGTCCGTAATCCACCATCTACCTTTCTGTTGTGCTCATGTGTGTGACTGACCCACGCTCACTCTGGCTTGAAATGTAATGGTCGCTTTGATCAAATAGAAGAACCTCAACAGTTCATACATATATATATATTTTGTGTTTCTTTCCTGAAGCTCACTCCAGAAATCTACAAGACATCAGACAATATGCAGCAAACACAAACGAGGTCACAGCCCCGCCTAGAAGCACAAGCAGCAGACATTCCTGTGGCAGGTCCGCCGTGTACTGCTGTGGCTATTAGTGGTTGCTTCATCGGAGGCTTGCATCTGTCATCAGCAATCCCCGCCACACACCTCTCTCTCCCTTCTGCGCTGCTGCCTGCTGCTGTACTCGCATGGTGTATGTGCAACCTGTCGTGCATCTGGCGCTCGTTATTTTGTACGTACCAGTAAATAATAATGTCCTATTGTTTGCCCTACAGTCACGAGCACTCTCTTCTGCGCTGCTGCTTGCTGCTGTGCTTGCATGGTGTATGTGCGGCCTGTCGTGCACCTGGCGAGCGCCGCGACAAATAATAGTGTACCGGTTTTTGGAAAATTATTTTTTGGTAGTATAGTCAAATGGTCACCATGCCCGTTTGTGGATGTGAAGGCTTGAAATCGATTCTCACAGCGCTGCTTTTTTTGTTTCTTGTTTTTGAACCAAGTTTGAACTCTTCTTTGTATTACAAGTACGTTATCAGCCCCTCCCTTCTTCGGTGCATCCTTTTCTACGTCTTCTGCAAATATTTTCCCACCACTACTGCACGGGCACTGTGTCCCATGTGTCACGTGTGCGTGCATGTGCGGTGTGTGCCGTGTGTCACGCGTGTGTATGCAGCGTGTCACGCTTGGAGTACTTTCAAACCTTTTTTGTTGGGAGTCCTCGGTTTTGTGCGGGATAGACCTTCCTTACCTTGAGCGCCACAACAATTAAATATCCTCCAAACATGATAACATGTTTGGAGGAATCTCTAGGAACGATCGAGCCAATAGTAACGGTTCCACCATATTTCGAGTATATTTTATCCCCAAAAGTGCAGGTGCAGCTCTAAAAAGGAAAAAGGTCTACGTACATTTATGTACAGTAACAAGGGCTCCGCATGCTTCGGATAGGATAATATCTGTATAATATCTGGTACAACGTCAGTTATTTGGTGCCATCCTTAATATCTACGATAATGTGATGACGCTCGCTCGTGTTTCGATATCTGACGCATACGTGCAGAATCAAGGCAATGTCAAGTGTTGCAGAAATAAGGGAATGCTGCATGTTGAAATATCAGTTCGCAACCTCATTTCTCAGTCTCAACAGTCAGTCTCAGAAATAATGTAATCAGTCGCTTTCGGTGTTCCCTGGATAGTCTCAGTTCTCAGGATAGTTTGTGAGATTTACGATAACAACGTGATGGCGCTCGCTCGTGTTTTGACATCTGACACATACTACGTGCAGAATCAAGGCAATGCCAGGTGTTATTGCAGGAAGAAGGAAACGCTACTACTGCTGTAATTGCTGATACTCAGTTCGCAACTTCATTCTCAGTCTCTGTCAGAAATGCACCAGTCGAGGTCCCGGTGGCGGGCTCAGTTTCAGTTTTGGCACGTGCGGCAAAAACACTCCGTGCCGAGCAAGCGGTTCCGCATGGATATGCGAAGTCGAGGCAACGGGGGGGAAATCTCAATTATTCTCTGACTCTCGTGTGTCTGAGCAGACTCGTATCTAGCACTGTACACTACAACAAACAGTAGTACTGCTGTACAGCAGTACGTACTACACAACAGCACTCAGCAATACTATACACACCAGCTACTCGCTACGTCGTACATACAGTACTCGTACCTGGTACTACTCTTACGTACTGCTGTTTGTTCTTGTACGTATTACAGCCAGGCACAGCAGTAATATCTCTACGCTGAAAAATAAGCTACAGTACTGTTGTACTGAATCCACCCGAAAAAAAATCAGCCGAGTTTTCATTCATCCGTGGATCTTTGAGTTTTTAATTGAGGCGAGATATTTTGAGTTGAGACTCGCACCACAAATATCTCTCTCAGCAGCAACAGCACCACGCATATCATCCTCAGCGGCCAGTAGAGCCGAGATATCTCCTCAAGATCCACGCACTTCGAGGTCGCTGCGCTCGGCGGCGGCGCTTGACTCGAGAGTGCGCGCGGGCGGAAAGTCACGGGCGGAGGCTGAGGGGGGCGACCCTCGAGAAGAGCGGGCGAGAAAGCCAACGCGAGGCCTTCAAAACGGTTCCCGAGTGCGAGTCCGGTCTAAAGCGAAGTCAGAGCCGAACAGGTCCAAGATCACCTGAGTGGTCAATGCTCATTTTATTTATATCTATGTCACAAACGAACGAGCGGTGCGCGTGTCATACGTGCTAGAGTACAATAACCAGCCTCGCCAGGCAACATGTATGTCATTCATGATCGAGGCTATTATTGTCCTCTTCTGGCCTCAGGCCCCAATAGGAATCCAGCATACTCTACAACACGTGTATTCTTGTTTCCAGTCACGGGCCAGGCCTCTTCAGCATGTGTGGCCCTTCGTAACTTCATAGCCCAAGCTCAAGCTTCATTCGAGTTCATTTACAAGACTGACACCTGCAATCGCGTTGTTCCAACCGTCCTGTTATGCGTACGGCTGAGCCATCTCTTAGCTGTCTCTGCCGGTACTCTTCTTCGCAGGGGAACACCGAGGATAAGGAGCAACCTAGGTGTAGCTACAGGAGAAGGCGGGGGAAGTTGTGTGCCAGCACACAGCCCTCGTCGACCCCTATAGGAAGGCATACGCCTTCGGGGTCGGGGGAATAATTCACATTATTCCCTTTTGGCCCCACCCCATGATCTCTACCGGAAACCCCTCGGATCCTTGGTATCTCACCGCAACATCCTCCCCAGCTGGTTTAAGCCGGACAAGGCAAGCCATGCGATATACCAGACGGTGGATCCAAGGTAATCTATGCCAAAACAGACTGAGGAGAGGAAACCCGGCCGTATTTTCCCGTTAGGAAAAACCCTCCCCAGCACGCACACTATATGCGCCGCCTTACTCACAAACGCGGCGAACAGAACGCTCCCACTACGTGGAACATTCCTTCACGCTCACCTCGCGTACACTCCTACGCCCATAGTATCCGGAAAGTTCGCCTGCCTTCGGAATCCCGATGTTGCTTTGCGATTGTACGCGAAGAGCCTCGAGCCTGGTGCAGCAGCAACAGCACGCAGGAGGCAATCGATCCCCTAAAGCCGGACACAAGGACAAGACAGAAACATATCCACCCCGAATTCCACTATCTATAGAACACCGCTATGCTACAACACGCAAACAAAACCCCTCACCCCGAAGCACCGACCTATGGTGTTGCACAGAAAAGTCGGCCCGATAAGCCGCGCTCGTTAAATTACAACTGGCGAGAACCTGGGTTCCTCCCCTCCCCCTTAAAAACAACAAAAAACGAAACCAAACAAAAACCAAAAAAAAACAAACAAACAAACAAACAAACGAAAACCAAACCCAACAACAACAAAAAAACGCAAAAGCAAAAAAAAAAAACCCCACCAACAACAACAAAAAAACACGAAACAAAACAAAATCAAACCCCAAAAAAAAAACTAAAACCCAAAACCCAAAAACCAGAAACAAACAAACAAACAAACAAACAAACAACCCAACACACAAACCCAAACAAAACAAAATCCCGCGCGCCATGAGATATCTGTATGGAGAAAAACATGGCGAGCCCTAAACCTCAAGGTCACCCCTGGGGACAGCCACACCCAAAACTTCCCGAACAAAAACAGGACTAAATCGCCCCGGAACAAATGACGGTCTAATTAGTATAGTGGTCAGTACACCACATTGTGGCTGTGGAAACCCGAGTTCGATTCTCGGATTGGACACCATGTCACAAACGAACGAGCGGTGCGCGTGTCATACGTGCTAGAGTATAATAACCAGCCTCGCCAGGCAACATGTATGTCATTCATGATCGAGGCTATTATTGTCCTCTTCTGGCCTCAGGCCCCAATAGGAATCCAGCATACTCTACAACACGTGTATTATTGTTTCCAGTCACGGGCCAGGCCTCTTCAGCCTGTGTGGCCCTTCGTAACTTCATAGCGCAAGCTCAAGCTTCATTTGAGTTTATCTACAAGACTGACACCTGCAATCGCGTTGTTCCAACCGTCCTGCTATGCGTACGGCTGAGCCATCTCTTAGCTGTCTCTGCCGGTACTCTTCTTCGCAGGGGAACACCGAAGATAAGGAGCAACCTAGGTGTAGCTACAGGGGAAGGCGAGGGAAGTTGTGTGCCAGCACACAGCCCTCGTCGACCCCTATAGGAAGGCATACGCCTTCGGGGTCGGGGGAATAATTCACATTATTCCCTTTTGGCCCCACCCCATGATCTCTACCGGAAACCCCTCGGATCCTTGGTATCTTGAGCAACATACATACTGACAATATTTCTCCCTGGCATAACGATAAACAGCTATATTTAAACCAACCAGGCGCACGATGGCCAGAAATTAGACTTGAAAGAAGGAAGCCAATTGCCACTATTAACACTACGTGCCCGATACACAACTCATGTTTAGTTTGGTATACCATGGTGCTTTTATTTATTGCGAAACTTACAGCGTCCGTCGCCTTTTGGGCCTACAATCAGTAGTACCTGGTATTGGGCCTTGGACGCACATGTTCGAGTGATTCCCTCGTATCCCATCATGGTTTTCTCCTGTACAATTGCACAATTATGACACTCAGAGGCGGACTCGTCACACCCTCTGGTACGTGTAATCGTACAACCACTGCTGTATCTATTGTCGTTCCACATGCTCCGCCAGTTCCTTCATTGCATCCTTGCTCAGATTAGTTGATACTGCTACTGTACGTACAGTAGGGTTGATCGCATATCATACGGTGCTAAGTCTGCCGGTCAGTCTCAATGCCAAATGCCATACACTTTTTTTCCTTCTGTCTTGTAGCCCTTTTCAACAGACTAGACTGCCCCCGCCCCGCTGACAGCTGAAGGAAAAACATATCAGGTCAGACGCAGAAACAATAATCGATACCCTCAGAGAAAGGGACTTCGTGCCCGCAGTTTTCTGATTGGTCAATTTCTTTGCTTGGAATTTAGTCGAAGCCACCATCGCCCATCATGTTTTGGCTGTCGGGAGGGTGCAAGAGGGTTGACACATTGGCTCCGACCTTAAAAATGTCGTGGAGCCATTTCCTTTGTGACCACTACTACTGTAGGACCCTTATGTATACAGTGTGTTGTAATCGGTCGTTGTGTGTACATAATGTCGCATTATCCCAATGATGCCTACGACTCAAAACTCGCAATCTGGTTGCTTACAGTGAGGGGTGAGTAGATCAGGGCAGTTTCCGTTTCATTGTTTTCGCCTGTTTAAACAAACGCGCACAGAGCACGTGAGGAACTGAGAGTTGGCGCCGACCGATACCTACTTCGTGCGGATATCCGAGTAGCAACGTAACCCGAGGGGGCCGCGTACCAAGAGAGGTTTCAATTCCACTGTTTAGAGCAACCTTGATTCCAGGAAATTTATTTGGGTCCGAGTCGTGACAGTACTTTACTACAGAAAAGCAAAACATTGCAAAGAGGTGAAGGGGTAGCATATGGTTGTTCGTTGTTGTTATCAAATTAACTCATGTCCAAAATCGTGTGCCCGTGGTCACATAACAGGCTCCAAAAAAATAGAGCGGAAGAATACGTCGGAAAAAAATGTCGTCTGATCAAATAATACAAAAGCAATGGCGCCGGGATCCACCGGGGTTTAATTACCTTTCTGATCGTAGCACCCGGGCTCGATTCCAGTTATATGTGAGTTCGTTCTGTTTTTGGATTTTTGTTTGTTTTTTTCGTGGCCGTGGACGACCTCTGTGGGTCAGGGTAGCCGGTGGGGTCTGTGGATGGGATCATGGTGGCTGGTAGGCCTCCGGCGGCCCCCGCAGAGAGTACAATTTATGTCTGCCCCCTGTGGGTGGGATCAGGTCACGGGTGGGATCAAGATCGGGTCCGGGTGGGATCAACCGCACCTACTATATATTCTTCTTCAATGTTTCTCCTCTATACAACAGGCATATTATCGTACGTAATACTGTACTGTACTGTACTGAGGCAATGCCAAGATATACAACAAAATCAAACCGCTCAGACGTCAAAAGGAGAAACGAGAGAAATCAAGAACACACGTTAGAGAATACGCAAGATAATACGCAGACTTGCAAACTCGTAGGCAGGCAGGGGGGTGATGGTGAACCGAAAAAACAGAATCCACCAACAAGGAGAGCTACGGGTATACAGCTATGAATAACAAACAAGGAGAGTTGCAGCTGTAGTTGTACGCGTAGCTTTGAATAGTATCCACGAGCGTGTGAAATAACCAAAAGAGGGAAAAGCGAAGCAAAATAAATAAATACCTGCCCTTCTGCTCAGAACTTCAGCAGAGGCAAGGAACCGCTACATTAATTAAGAACCAAACACGTGTGAGTGCTCAAGAGTAACCAGAGTGTGAACCTGCACATTAGTCGGGCTTGCCCCATGCTACCTAATCAAATGCTGATGATGCTGTAGCCGTACGGCCGTGGCATCTCTTCACATGACGAATTTCATGTTGTGATATAAACTTGCAACGTAAAAATACTGTTTTGCCCAGACCGAGTGTGGAAGCCATCGTGGTTCGAGCACCTATGCACCACCTGACCTCGTTATATCGTTATAATAATGTTCAACTATTATTGTATTTGCCTTCCGATAAATTGTCTGATTGAAATAAGAGCTGCACATTGTCAAATAGCAAATGGAATACTAATACGCACTACGCGTATGCCACCCTTTACCCAACTGTTGCTATGATGATATCATCATTGGGTTACACATTGCTGTATCTATTCGCCGTGCGTCCTACTCCGCATCTACATGTCACGCCCACGCCATGGGAATTGTCCTCTCCTCCCTTCCCCTCCTGGCGGCCTGGCTGTCTCGCAGAGCGACTTTTGTATCGGTGCACCCGGCGCGAAATCGCGACCTGGGTGGTCACCGATATTACGTGAAACATTTGCTCTTTACAAACAACTTTTCTGGACACGGACCCCCCGTTCGTTCCTCCGACGATGCTCGCCGCCAGCTGGTCTATGAGTTCACTACCTTTCTTCCCGTGGCGTCCAAAGCTTTCACACCCTGTACAACTACAACTAACAACTACAACTAAAAGTTGTGCGCGGCCGCAACTACTCAGTAGTTGTCCCTAAACAACTACAGTAGTTGCATAGGCTATGCACACAGTAGTTGTCTGCAGACAACTAGTTGCACAAGTTTTCCAAACAGTAGTTGTCTACAGACAACTAGTTGCACAACTTTTTCAAACAGTAGTTGTCTACAGACAACTAGTTGCACAACTTTTTCAAACAGTAGTTGTCTACAGACAACTAGTTGCACAATTTTTCCAAACAGTAGTTGTCTACAGACAACTAGTTGCACAACTTTTTCGAACAGTAGTTGTCTGCAGACAACTAGTTGCACAACTTGTTCAAACAGTAGTTGTCTACAGACAACTAGTTGCACAACTTTTTCATAGAGTAGTTGTCTACGGACAACTAGTTGCACAACTTTTTATAGCAGTAGTTGTCTACGGACAACTAGTTGCACAAGTTTTTCAAACAGTAGTTGTCGTACAGACAACTAGTTGCACAACTTTTTCAAACAGTAGTTGCCTGCAGACAACTAGTTGCACAACTTTTTCAAACAGTAGTTGTCTACAGACAAAGTTGCACAACTTTTTCAAACAGTAGTTGTCTGGCAGACAACTATATACGAGTAGTTGTAGTCGTACAGGGTGTGCTGTTTTTGGAAGGTAACCTGGACCTCATTCCTGAGGAGATCCCGAAGCTGGGCCATGACGTGGTGCACACCAAGATCCCCGGCGGTTGTCGAACCCATTGCGGGGCTGGCACAGCTCGACGGCGTGTTTGGTCCGTTGGACCTCACCGACGAAGTGGAGGCGGAGGTTTCAACAGCAGAATAGTAGAGTAATCCGGCGGAGGGGCGGCGCGTGATAGCGGCCTGGCCGAGTTGTGATTATGTCTTGCTAGTCGAAAGGCCTTCAGAATCTCGCCTTTTTTCTGATATTTGTCGACACGAAGTAACGCAATCTCTCATCATATGTATGGTGCGGCAGAATGATATTGGGGGAGGGTGAGGTGCGGCTTTCGGTGGGTGTTGGGTATTGAATTTTGCGGCACACTCACGAAAACAATAGAATAGATGCAATCACGTGGAAGATGTAAAGGCCAATAGCAATGGTTTTCATTTGGTGCGGCGACCGGGAGTAACACACGTCGAACAATGTACACGTTCAGGTTGTCCGCAGACAACTAATCAGACAACTAATAGTTGTGCACGGCCGCAACTACTCAGTAGTTGTCCCTAAACAACTAGTTGCATAGGTTTTTCAAACAGTAGTTGTCTACAGACAACTAGTTGCGTAGGTTTTTCACCCAGTAGTTGTCTGCAGACAACTAGTTGCACAGGTTTTCCAAACAGTAGTTGTCTACAGACAACTAGTTGCACAACTTTTTCAAACAGTAGTTGTCTACAGACAACTAGTTGCACAACTTTTTCAAACAGTAGTTGTCTACAGACAACTAGTTGCACAAGTTTTTTAAACAGTAGTCGTCTACAGACAACTAATTGCACAATATTTCCAAACAGTAGTTGTCTGCAGACAACTACTGTAGTTGCACAACTTTTCCAAACAGTAGTTATCTACAGACAACTAGTTGCACAAATTTTCCAAAGAGAAGTTGTCTGCAGACAACTAGTTGCACAACATTTTCAAACAGTAGTTGTCTACAGACAACTAGTTGCACAAGTTTTTCAAACAGTAGTTGTCTGCAGACAACTAGTTGCACAACTTTTCCAAACAGTAGTTGTCTATAGACAACTACTGTAGTTGCACAACTTTTTCAAAGAGTAGTTGTCTGCAGACAACTAGTTGCACAACTTTTCCAAACAGTAGTTGCCTACACACAACTAGTTGCACAACTTTTTCAAACAGTAGTTGTCTGGCAGACAACTACGAATAGTTGTAGTTGTACAGGGTGTGAAAGCTTTCCACCGCAACGGTGACGAGTTTATGACTGATTGCGCTCGTCGAAGGAAATGTGTCCTGGACGAGCGTAGTGATTGAGCTTTCTCGCCTCAGAAGTGGAGGCAGCTGACCCGTCTAGACTCGATCAGCGCTGCCAGCCCGCATGTGAACCCTCGCTTGTGGGCCTACGTGCGTGACGTCGGGGAGTACCGCCTTGTTGCGGTACTCTGACGACGTACGTAGCGTCTCAGAGGCCTTCCCCTCTCGATCAGCATAATTAGGAGGTTCCTGTCGGCGTTGAAGGGCGCTCCGCTTTCCGCTTGATGGCAGATGAACAGCCGTTCCAATGACGGTGTGACATGTCTCGATATTTCGATATTCTGCGCACTTGGAAAACTAAACTCCATCGATCCTCGATATTCATTTAGACTGAACGTTTGCATTTTTGAGGGCAAGATCTTTGATCTTTGATGGTTCATACAAACGCGGCGGAATTACAGTAAGTATAAGTATATTCGTACCTGGTACGTCTTCAGCTGTACGTCTTACACTTGGTACTTGGTGGCACATCAATTTCTAAAAACCCATCAACCACTGTATAGCTAGAATAAGGGGCCGGATAAGGAGCACGGTCGCCCCTCGTCTCCAGTCGTGTTATGCTGAGGCGTGAAGCCCAGACGGCTCTTACCCTCTTGATTCTAGCAAACAAACCCGCAATAAAAACGCCTACCAGGTAATACAATAACTCAAGTTCATATTTCGTATTTCCCCCGCGTTTTCAGTTTTGACAGCACCGGTTTGCTTCAACGCTTCAACTGCTGCCGCTGGACAGATGGCGCGAGACGCCCCAACGGGCGTAGTCGAGCAGAAGCTGCTACTCCGAGTTCTGGAACAGGTTATACCACTTGAAGAAGTCAAGAACTGGTTGGACGATGCCTTCCAGGTACAGTTGCCTGCACACCTTGTTGTGGAATACTGGTATGCGGCATGCCTGCTGTGAGTACTCCTATCGACGGATGATCTTACTGCTGCTCTATGCCTCCTGCCTCACCGTTTTGCCGAACACCTCTCATTGTCACAGGGTGCTTCCATGGAAGAAAAAGGCCCGAAGTCATACAGGCATTCAACTTTCGAACATTACGACGCTATAACCTTTGTGGTAATCGTTCTCAACTTTCTGCGTGAGGATGCATCTCCTCTACTCACGCCAACAACAGCTGCTGTCCAGGAAGGTGCACCGGAAGCTCTCCCAGGTGAATCGCGGTTCGAACAGAGTACGGTTTACGTACATAGCGCCGCACGGACTCTTTAAATGCCGCCACAGCAGTACTCGTATGCAGAGTTTTCCCTCTTTTATTGGTAGTGCATGGGCTCAGCTGTCCGACATGCTCTGGGAATGAAAACCAACTTGTGATGCAGACTGAAACTGAGGATATACTGCAGACACTCTGGGGCATCTAAAGCTATTTTTTTGAAAATTTAAATCTGGCTGATCATTTGCTGCAGGAACATATCTTATGTACCTGGTACTCGTCGTATATATACCAGGTATACGAATACCAGGCACCCGCGGAGAGGTGGATTGAGGATGTATGATACCTGGTCCGCTGGTCAGCGATAGGATTTTGGTTTTGATATTGGGGTTGGTATGATGCTTGGAAGTATGCCGATAGTGTGGTGAGAAAGGTGCGACCTCAAGTAAATACCTGCAGGACGTACATACGTACGCACGAAGGCGAATTCAGACCCCTCAAACTGGCGTAAAGTATTCCTGAAGTACGCCCGCAGTCGAGTCTATCCCAGTATCCATCCCACGTTAATTCCAAATTATCCAACTAGCAGTTTTTTTTTTTTTTTTTTTTTTCCCCATCCCATGTATTATCTTCGCCCTTCTATTAGGCCGTTTCCTATGCGGTTCGATTTTTGAGCTTCAGATTATGGTCTGATCGATTTTTCAGCGACCTAGTTCGAAAATCGAAACAGTCTTCTTATGCGAGAAAACACGGATTTGTTGTATCATACGAGTACGTGCAGATATTTGAGCAAACGGCAAGACCAACTGCTCTTGTTGTGGTCTGGCGCCGCAAAGAGACGCGCCGAGTGCGCTGTACTGGGCGTAGAACCCAAGCGTTCGGAGCCACGCTGGCTGCCTCTGGTCTGGCTGCGACGCGCCGAGTGCACTCGAGTCGACCTGTCTTGGTATTTATTTTGTATTTTGACACAACGAAGCATCCGAGCGTTCGCTGTGTACTGTAGCTACGCTGCGATGCTGCTGCCTGTAAAAATCTACGGAGTACAGGAGAGTGCGCGCGGCCGAGTGCGCTTCCCTTCGTCTCTTAGGCCGAGCCGCGCCAGCCGAACTTGATTAGTTTGGCGACGAGAGAGGCCCACGATCGTCGGTCTGCCGCGGTTCTGGCGCGAAGCAACGTCGCCTGTGTCACCATCCAAATCATCGATCTTTGCTTGCTGCTTGCTGCTTGCTTGCTGCCTGGATAACATCTTGAATTTTAGAGACCATGCATTTTTCGACTTTGATAAATCTGATGACCCAATGTCGTCGCGATTTTGGCGCCAAAATCCGACGCTTGCAGGTCATCGGATTCTCAAATCGCAAAAATTTCCGGTCGGATTTTGCCATAATCGGATGCATAGGACGGTTGCTTTTCGTTTTTGAGATCGAACAAATTACAAATCTGAAGCCTCAAAATCGAAACCGCATTAGGAAAACGGCCGGCCGTTTCCTATGCGGTTCGATTTTTGAGCTTCAGATTATTGCGTCTGATCGATTCAGCGACCTAGTTCGAAAATCGAAACAGTCTTCTTATCTCGAGAAAACACGGATTTGGTTGTTATCATCACGTGCAGATATTTGAGCAAACGGCGAGACCAACTGCTGTTGTTGTGGTCTGGCACCGCGAAGAGACGCGCCGAGTGCGCTGTACTGGGCGTAGAACCCAAGCGTCTGAAGCCAGGCAGGCTGCCTCTGGTCTGGCGGCGACGCGCCGAGTGCGCTCGAGTCGACCTGTCTTGGTATTTTGTATTTTGACACAACGAAGCATCCGAGCGTTGACTGACTGTACTGCTGCTGCTGCTGCTGTAAAGACTACGAGTACGGGGAGGCACGCGCCGAGTGCGCTTCCCTTCGTCTCTAGGCCCGAGCCCACGCCAGTCGAGCGTAGTTTGGCGACGGAGAGACGTACCGATCGCGGGCTGCGCGTCGGGCGCGACGCAACGTTGCGTCACCATCCAACTCATCGATCGTGTTGCTGCTGCTGTTGCTGCTGCTTGTTGCTTGGTGGAAAACATCTTGAATTTAGAGACCATGCCATTTTTCGATTTGAAAAGCTGATGACCCAAGTCGTCGGATTTGGGCCTAAAATCCGACGACTTGGGTCATCGGATTCTCAAATCGAAAAAAATCCGGTCAGATTTTGCAAAATCGGACTGCATAGGACGGTGTTTTCGTTTTTGAGATCGAAAAATACAAATTTGAAGCTCGAAATCGAACCGCATAGGATACGGCCTAAAGTGTTGATACTCAGTTCGTAACTTCATTTCTCATTCTCTCGCAGAAGTGCAGTTGAGGTGGCGGGCTCAGTTTTGGTACGTGCGGCAAAAAAAACTTCGTGCCGAGAAAGCGGTTCCGCGTGGACAGTAGAGAGACGTCAAAGCTGGCCACGGGGGGGGCGTACTCATTTGTTGCTTGCCTTAGTCATTTGACCATTGACCACGCATCCCTTTCGAGACGGAGCAACCACGGGGAGGGGGGGGGTCTCAACTATTATCTGACTCTCGTGTCTGAGCAGACTCGTATCTACAACAGCACTACGTATACACTCCAACAGTATTACTGCTGTACAGCAGTACGTACCACAGCAGCAGCAGTTTATACATACAGTATGTACTCGTACCAGGTACTGGTATTTATTGCTGTTTGTTGTACTGTAGTAGTACAGCAGTAATATTTCCACCTTTAGAAGCTATGATACAGCAGTAAAGTACAGCAAACTGCAATTTTTTTTGTGCAGGCTGTGTGTGCCCAATTCCGTCTTTGCCCGTCGATCCAGACCAAGCCAACTCCAGACACACCCCTAACCCTAACCCGAACCCGAACCCCGACCCCTTGGGGAGCACGAGGTCGGCAGGGGCAGCCACGCGGCTCCGCTGCGTGTTTTGATGGCGTTTTTCTAGAAATAAACATGCGGCCCAAAAGGCCAGCCTCACACATTAAAACCAGCATCCTGCACAAAAAATTTTGTACGGTGCAACCTGCACACAGTACACGTCGTGCAGCCCGGGGTTTCCACAAATTTTCGTTGGCTCCGGTCGCGGGAAAAAAAAGAAAAAAGAAGCTCACCCGGTACAGGGAAATTTTGCCGCTCTATACTGTCCCCTGTGTTCAGTGTTATATAGTTATTGTACAGGCGTAGAGGGAAGGGACGGTCTCAGGTACCCCCCCCCCCCCCCCC
>MEHQ01001022.1:14270-37826 GCA_008828725.1 Saccharina japonica | reverse complement strand
ACATGCCTTGCACTATATACGAGAACGATACGTATAATATGTACGTATGACGTACACCGAGTACGTATACGAAAACGATACGTACCATATTTTGAATGCATACGAGTATTATGTTGCTTTGGCCATAGGCACTGCTGCTGCACAGCCTTTATCTTTGTTTGCCGAAATAAAAGTCGGGAAGAAAAAAGAGCCACAAAGTGGTGCGATAACGTTTGGTCTTAGTGATTTGTGTTTTTTATAGTGTGCTTTATTTATTTGTACCTATAAGGTATGTTTAGTGGCAATTAGTAAGAACAACAACAACGTTTTATCCTTTATACTTGTTAAAGGGGGGAGACACATACATACAAGGGTATGAACCAATCAACCATGTTGACAGGAGGTATGTTAAAATCTAGTATGAATTTTCAGGGGTTTTTTGGGGGGAAATTGTTTGTAACAAGTAAATAATAGTGGTTAATCAGACGATTTTATTATAATAGCAGTATTATCTTTTGCAGAAGAGGTGTGTGAGGACAGGTTAGGGAGTAAAACTTAAAGGCACCTGGATGGATTTTAATTAATTAATTAGTGATTTGGGTTTTTTAAAATTCGTAGTGTGCATTATTTATTTGTACCTATAAGGTACAATATATACCAAGTCAAGATATTTATTTTGCGAGAAAAAGTCCCTATGATACGTATCATACGATCATGCACTCGGGGGGGCTCGAACTCACGACCTAGACTTTTGACAGACTTCGTGGTTACCTGCTAGCCTGCTAGCCCACCGGGACGACCGGTATGATATGTTCATTACAATTTCATAAACAAAAACAATACGTACTGGCCGGTGCCCCCGGTGGTATACGACGTATATATCAGTACTTACGTATATACGAGTAGCAGGTATCCACGAAGAATGCTAAGGTTAAAGTGAGTGGTTCGAGTTTCCGTATGGACATTTGTATTATCAAATGACACACATTACTGCTGCTGTCGAGAGCGCCTACGAGTTGATTATTATAGCGTTGGTAGGCACATTTTGACGAGAGAGTCTACGAGGGAAGAAAGTGCTGAAATATTATTTTCGCGATAAAAATGCAAGGCACGTAGAACCATACTCGTACTCGTAGTGGGGAGGGAGGAAGGGAGTTTATTTATTGACCCCGGATCTGAGGTACGACTATCACGGTGGACCGTAGTAAATACTAGTAAATAGGTGAAACCTACGGTAGAGACAAAACCCCGTATAATTCCAGATTTTTACTTATAATAACAATATTCTGGCCTATCTACTATGATGGTGATGATGATGCTCTGTACAGTATAATTAATAAGAGGGAGATAACAAACGGGCGAAGATATTGAATGGGGTGATAAGTATATACATACCTGGTACGTGGTATATAGACCGTACTCGTATTCTAATTTTCATGTATACGATGTGTGTGCAGGTTTGTGTTGCCTTCACACTAAACTCCCGTATTTCTACGAGTACCCAACTACAGCATTACACCCATTGCCCGTCCCGATTCCTAATCTTAGAGAGATACAAATCATGTGGTCACAGACTGTTGTGAGGCAGAGAAAAACCATTACAAGAATTAACGCAAATTAATGGGTAAGGCAAGTGAAATGTCAACGTACCGGGTACGTGAATACAACGACACGAGCCAAACCAAAACATAATAAGGTCAAAAAGAGGATACGTACGTAACCAAGCCGTTGATCGCAGGTACAGCAGCAGTACCGGCCTGTTCATAAGAACGTGCCTAAAACGAAAGTCAGATGGAAAAGATGAAACATTAGGAAAACTAAAACTCTCAACCTAGGCAGTGTGGAAAAGTTAAAGTTTCACGAAAGTTGAGTGCTTCATGTGGCTGAACTGGGATCAAGCCAGTGCAGTATTTCCCAGGGATGCGTATTTCCTCGCCCGGAACCCAAAAATTTCCGGGAAACAGCCTTTTTCAGCTTTTCGGAAAAATTTCCCCTATTTCCTCTCATTCGAGGGGAAAAAGGCGTGATTTTTTGGGGGGGACAAAAATTATCATCCCCGGGTGGCCAATGCACTACATGAAGCACAAGCATAAGATGCGTTCAGGCCTTCGGACAGTCATTTTCGATAATTTTCACTACACTCTACCTGCACTACACAAGCCCCAGTATTAAATAGTAGTAGTAGCAGTTGCGCACAATGCAAGTACTTCTTGTTGAGTAAATGAATGTGCATCGGTTTGAGTTGATTTTTCACTTGTTCGTGTCCTCGTTGATTTCGTCCTGCAGCCGCAGCCATTTGATACTGGAATAATAGGACTACTATGCCGTAGTGCTGATAGGGAATATACTTATGCCGCGAGGTAAATCAGCAGCACAAGGCGCAAAGCAGGACGTGA
The DNA here is from genome assembly GCA_008828725.1 of Saccharina japonica. Lineage (NCBI taxonomy): Eukaryota > Phaeophyceae > Laminariales > Laminariaceae > Saccharina > Saccharina japonica. The sequence continues at coordinate 35,451 of MEHQ01001022.1, read as the reverse complement.
GCATTTAAAGCAGTGCGCTGCTTCGTGCGCGTGTAGCGATCGCGACCTTTTCCGCGACCACAAACTGAAAACATGGACGCGGGACGCCTCAACGAAATCCCAGCGTCCCAGCTGCATCTGCGCCAAGTTTACCCTTTCCATTCGAATATGCTAGCTCATATATATGATTATATTTTATAATATGTATAGTACATTCCTTCGATGATTCCGCTCGCCATAACATCCAATTACTCTGTATGATATCTGTGTGACATAGCAGGGGGCTGTGGGCGCCTACGTGGCGCTCTGCTCAGCTGCACAGCTTACTCGTAGCAGCGTTTGAAAACAAATGTGAAAAAAAATGAAAAAAAACGGGGGTTTCCATTCTATATGGAGGCGTTATTTTTCCGGGGATAGGGGACGCAAAAATAATTTCCTCTGAAAAAAAATATTACCTCGAGCCCTATTAATTTCGGGTAATTACCGCTACCGGGAAATACGCATCCCTGGTATTTCCTGCTGTGCACTTCAAGCTTCAAGGAAGAACGTCTTCTCGGGGACCAAAATAAGAAAGCGCAGCACCATAAGAAAGTGTGCTTTCTTCGTACGCGACCAGAAAAGGGAAGTCAGCCTGAGCCCATTTTCAGGTTTCTAGCGAGAGGGAAGAAGGTGCTGTACTCCATCGCGTGGCGCAGAGAACGGGACCAAGCTTTAGAATGAACTAGGTGGCGAAGGCACGGCTGATGATATTCTCGCAAAAGCATCATCGGCTACGACGTAGAAGCGTTTGGTCGGCGCTGGTTGTAACATTACGTAGTGCACAGACTAAATTCGAATCATGGGCATGACGCCACAGCAGTACGAGTAGCGTCTTTTCCAATGCACACGAACTTCAATGTCAAACTCCTGGCGCTCTGCGCCGTTTTTTTCGCGGGCACGCCGCACAACAAGCAGAGCGACAACCGCAGTCAATCGTGACGCTGTTGAACGCTTAAGCTTTGACCCAAAAGGAGAGGGTGGGGGTGGTATAACTGAAACAAAGCGTGGAAAGCTGGAATTTTGAGGAAAATAACACTACAGACAGACATGAAGAGCAATCCTGCAGTTCTTCAGAGATATAGGCTAATGTGCCACGGGTCTCACATACTCGGCGTTAAGACAGAGGCTGCTATATGGCACTAAACTCGGTGCTGTTTTCCAATGAGACACAGGGCGCGCCGGGGTCGCAAAACGATGGATGTGCGCGTCTTGGCAGATGACCTTTTTCCTCACCTGAGGGTACAGCAGCAGCAGTAGGCGCCTTGCCTTGGTGTATTCGTCGTGCGAGAGAGAGGGGGGGCGGTGACAGACGAAAATTGAAAAAATATCAACACAGCAGTACACAGCCGACCTCTTCTCCGTTTTTTCTGTATGGTACGCGTATACGTATACACACGTAAAGTTTCAGAGTTCGAGTTATTCCCCACGTAGGTAAGTTCTGACGTACATCCACGTATCATGGAATATGGCGTTGTAAATCTCTGATCTATTTATACGAGTAGGCGACTAATAATATTAAATAAGATCGCCCGCTTGTTTTACTTTTCTTAGGGCTCTGTAATGGTATGGGCTTGGACGGCCGGTAATTACCTCATATCAGGTAATTGGTCCGTTTTCGTATAACTTGGATGGCATTCGTGTTCGGGGGTTTTATAAGATCGGAGGACAATACTGTGAGCCCTTCCGGGGCAGATGTCATCTGGCTCGCGAATACTATAAGCTGCTTCTCTTATTCGCTCGATTTTTCAAGAAAGTAAGTAACACCAAGAATGCTTAATAGACAAACCTGCAAAGGGGTACTCCGTGTCTCACCCGTTAATATAACACGTGGCGTCTTCAGCATTTTGATACTGGTCTTCTGGCCTCTTTGGTCCGACTCTCCGACTCTTCGGTCTTTCTTTCTTTTGTTTCGTGAGGAGTTTATTGTGCGCATACGGAAACGTGGCATCACCTATCCCATCGAGCCGTGCCCCTGTCTTCCTCGGCTGGCATCTCAATGGAGTGGGTCCTCTTCCGCCCTCCGGTGGCAATCACTGCAGCAGAGTAATAACAGGGGCCTCCTGCCGGTCGTCGCGCGCACGTTGGTCAAGGACGAGAACATCGGCCTTCTCGCAGAAGACGCTCCATCTCGGAGCGAAGCTCCTTGAGACTCAAGACGGCTGTACGAGTACGCCCCGGACATCAAGGCAGGCCTTTCGATTGCTCCGCTCTCCGCCGGGTGCTCGGCAACCCTCGAGACGCTGACTAAAGCCCATGGACAGGATGTTCAGCCCGCGCCTCGCCCGCTTGCCCCGTACAACTCTGTGGACCGCCGGCATCAGCCTCAAGATCGCCTCTGTCTCCAGCACATCTGAGCTTGCCCAGCGCTCTGCTGTCTGACATCCCACCGTACGTGCTCATCGATACTCCTGACTTGCCCCGAGTTTACCTCGTCGTACATACTGGATTCAAGACCAAGATAACCAGTGACGAAGCAAACCTATCTCTCCGAGGACCATTGGGGTCTCGGACAAATCTGTTTTGTTTTGCAGATCGAGCCTGGCCGATCTTTGCGGGGACCTTCTCGCACTACGAGCGCTGCGCTGCGACAGGATTGTCGCCTCGGCCCCCGGAGCCCATACGTGCAAAGGGCTCTGGAGCCTGCTCTGCACTGTGCTGCGGAGGGCTTGTGGCCTCGGTTCCCTGAGCCCGCGCACAGAACGCTGGACTGCTTTGTTTTGCTTATTCCGGCGAAGACAGGCGGCTCTCGATTGGATACTTTTTGTCACGATTATTTTTCCGGTACTAAAGCAACTGCTCGTACGTACAGCCGGTTTATTCAGGAGTTTTAATACAGGCGATTATTTCTTTTGGGTGCTTTGTTTTTCATCATCGGTACTAGTGTTAGGCGTCTTTTCCTTCCACCCTCGCAGGAGCCCTCCCGACTGGGAGTCACGGCGTAGCTTCCAACAACAGGATATACGCCCCCCCTCGCTCGTCTCTATGCTGCTAGCGGATGGGGCTTTCCCCTTGGCCGAGGGGTTTACCCTTCAAGATGAGAAAGGGTGGGATACCCCCCCCGTCCGCCCTGAGTCGTGCATCGAGGAAATCGGTCTCAGACATATCGGGTGCAGTTCAACGGCATCGTGCTTCATCATATAGACGTCGTAACACGAGCCGAGATTTGGTATGAACGCAGGTCGTGGATCCAGGCCACCATTTGCTGCCCCACCTCGACGTGAGAAGGCGGCCTGCCGACAACAAATCGATATCTTTGTTTTGGTATTTACCTTCCCTTTTGTGCCGGACACCGTCACCGCCTGCTGCACCTGTTTTTGGTAGGTAAACCGGTTTTTGGTCCAGGCCGCTAGGGTTGCCTTGTCTTCAATTCCCAGTGCCCTTGTAGCGTAAATGATGGCAACAGTGCCTCCGGGACTCTTCCTACCCTAGACCACGGATTGAGCGTACTCGACCGCGTTCAGGTTGAACTCGAAATTATATATCTCGCGGTTCACGCCACCGCCAATCTTAGCAACTTCGACGTCAGGCGGCTTTAGGTATAACTTTCCGTAAGGTGGCCTGCCGTTCTTCTTGTTTGGCTCTGTTAAAATGCCTTAGCCGTCGTTGTCCAGCCACTCGTGGCTCTCACCGCGCAGCATCAGCTCGCCGCTCGTGGGAGTCGTAGTGGCAGGCGATTCGGGAGCTGCCGCCGGTGTCTCAGGCCCTGCGGCCGAAGTGTCGGGCACTTCCGCCAGACCTTGTTGCGCGTCACCGGTACTGGTACCCATCATCGGGGTTTGGTTGACGGCAGGGGTGGCAGTACCAGCCCCAGTACCGGTAGGCGGGGAGGACCAGAAAAATAACGACTGGAACCTCGCTCGAGGCGCGGCAGTAGCAGATGGCGACGAGGTCCGGGCCGCAGCCTCGATTGGCCCACGGTGATGGTCCACAGCAGTTGCCTCTATGCTAGTACCAGCATCTATACCGGTGCGTGGGTGTTGTGGGTGAATCGTGTCCACCTGGTTTAGGGTTCGGTTTTTTTTTCCATATATCTGGTACAGGACAGTCCGCCTCAAACTCGATCCCTAGTAGGATACAGTTCATCCGTTTTGAGTCGGTGAAACCCCGACATGCTCTGCCCCGGCGTTGTAGGGGTTCGACGTTATTTTACATATGACTACAGCCATTAAAAACATGAGTACACTCCCTCATCTTCCCCCGCAGTTCCGCCCCCGTGCCCCGCCCGCAACTGGCACACTCGTGTAATTCTTCCGGAGACAACTCGCATCACTCTGCTTGCGACACGGACGTCTACACGCCTTGCTCCTCGGTTTGCCGTTCCTCCGGCAAGGTGTGATGCTGCCCCTGTGTGTTCGAGAAGGAGGACGCAGATCTCGACCTGGAGCGAAGACGAGGCTAAGGAGGCAAGGCGCACAACCATTCAACGGTTATGCCCACCATATCTCGGCCGTTTGGTGTGCGACGCTTCGCTCTGGGACAAACGACAATCGTAGCAGGGTCGCAACCACGAAGTACGACCCGCTCGTATGTGGTGACAGCGATCAGTTGATTCACTGTATTAAGTGCCTTGTATATATCCCGGCCGTAGTCGCGAAACCGCCTCTCTTAGCAAACACGACCTTCCCGGCGCTCGGCGCACGTTCGTTGAATTTGTCGTTTCACGCCATACACAACGCTGCACTACGTGCAATGTCATACCTCCTTCCCCCGCCCCCCCCCCTCCCCGTCGCCCGTCTCGTCACTGGTGCAGCCCTGTTTTGGTTCCAAGCTACTCTCGCATCGCCCGCTCACTTTACTGACACACTGACGCCTACCTTATCCTTCCCCTGCATTTTCGGCAAACTTGGTCCTGCCCCGCCATGTCGAGCAGGAAGAAATGACTGATAACCGGGGCCGAACCCAGGAGGACACATGCGTTCAGTGTGGCGAAGCCCGTGCCCCTAGGGGCTATGTATTTTGCAGTTGTTGCAGGATTTTCGCCCATGCGTTCCACCTCGATTGTCTGGAAGATCTCCTTCGGCACGAAATGTTTGAGGTCACCAGAATTGTTCAACTAGTTCTCCCGCTCTGTGGAGGAGGCATGATCGTCGACATACTACAAGGGTTCGGGTAGCTAAGGTGTCGGCCGTTACTCGAGGCGTTCGGTCAACGAATAGCGTCACCGGACGCAACGTTGACGAGCCGGAGGACGCGGCCGGCTACACAAGTTGAGTGGGGTGCGAAGGCGTTGGCGTTGGCCTGTTTGAAGCTTTTTGCATCGACGTCCGTGGTCCACGCTGGTCACCTTATGCACCTGATGCCGCCTTGTCTGGACTGGTGACTTGGTGTCACTCCGCTCACCTGCGCGGTGACGTCTCGGCGCGTGTCTCCTCTGCTCGAGTGGGGATGGCGCTCGTCGGGTGGGACCGAGCCGTTTCCGCCTGGCTTCCGCCTGCGCTTTTCCCGCGTCGGACTTGGCCCGAGGAGCAGGGCTTTATTTTACGGCGAGACCGGCCCTGTTGAGAGCCCCGCTTGGGATTACGGGTGGGCCGAGCCGGAGCCACGGCCTGCAGACTCGACACTTGCACCTGACCTACGGACGTCCGCAGTGGGCTCATTTCATCGGGGGGGGGGCGGTGGCGGTGTCGATGATGCCGGCTTCATCCTGCGCCCGAATTTCGTCCGCCAACGCATACAGGTCGTACTTAGCCGGCGATGACGCCGACTGGAAGACGGGGACAGATCACGCGGGGAGTACGACGAGCGTATGGCCATCTTTTCCAGCCGCGCGAACGAGGTTGAAGCCATGCGCGGCAGACGCCGACAGGCCGGTATCGACCTTGCATGGACTCGACATGACGAGAATGCGAACACATTGTCTCAGGCATTATGTCGTGTTGGGGCTTCCGGGGTTTGTTAGTGGAATGATAATAATACGGGTACGGGAGATCGACAAGACAAGCATGCGCATTAATTGTTATATAATTCTGCATGTTGTTGTCGTCGTTGAGTTGCTGAACAAGCGGTGTTCAATTGACATGTTGCGAAAGGGGGTTAAAAATGTGTGATGTATATCGCATATTTATATCAGTAGTAGGAACGTTGACGGCTTTGTAATCTAGTATTGGAACTTGACGAAACTGTTGACAAAAGTAAACTTAAGGAAATACGTCGGATTTGAGTCATATTGCAGAGCAGAAACAGGTACGCTGACGGCCCGAAGAAATAGTCCTGGTTTTTGACCATATGTGTGTTCTATCGATGTTACTGGAAAAGGGTTTCAAATAATCTTTGAACATTAGTCGGATGTGAGTCATAAAATTGAGCTCAGGAATAATGACGTGTGGTGGCGAGAGGTGTCTTTGATTGCAATTTGACATGCTCGTCGGGTTAGTACGTCTTGCCAGGGTTCGAGGATAGCGAAGGGGGTCAACATCCTGGATAGAAACTGAGTTGAAAATGGTTGCAGTGTACCCTAACCCGTAAGCCTAAGATATGAAGAAGACGGGCCGGTGGCGTCTAGGTCTAACGGTACTGGATGTCCTAAGCATCAATAAACAACCGGAAACTCATACGGAATATGCCGTGATATAGCCTTGGTTCCAAAACATACCCTAAAATATTATCAGATACAATGAAGCTAGGTCAACCTTTTGGGCGTGTTTCGCGTGTGTGCTTGTCTCACACGCAACTGAACTTATACTTGACCGGTTGCAGGGAACGTGTTCCTTCGCATTGGGTTCTAGTTCTAGAATTAAACAATGAGACATGTCATTGATTGAAGAGATAATAATAATGAAGAGAGTGGTAGTTATTGTAGTCCCATGAAATATTCTAATCCATGATGATAGTTTGGAATGTTTTTTGTTATGAGAAATACATGAGTAATCACGACCGACTGAACGTATTTCCACATAATCTACTTCTTGTGAGGAAGTACGCACACTTCACATTTTTTGTACTTGCGATTGCTGCGTTACACTTGAGTTATACGAAAACAACAACTACAAATAGTCGATCATGACAGGCGATGGCCGGCTTGGGTTGATCTTCCTACGTATGCGCAGGCAGTATTTCACACACTACATGCTGGTACTGCTGTAGGCATGGCTGTGAAGATACAAGAATATACATACTATAGTTTTTATTAAACGGTCGATCGTGCGGTCGCTCGCGCGGGTGACCATGTGGGTGACCATGCGGGCGTCCTAAACCCTAAGTTACTATACTATCTTCCAAATTTATACTACAGTTCTTCATAAACGGTCGATGATGCGGTCGCTCATGCGGGTGACCATGTGGGTGACCATACGGACGTTCTAGACAAATAGTTACTATAACATCTTCCAAATTTATACTATAGTTTTTCTTAAACGATCGATCGTGCGGTCGCTCGCGCGGGTGACCATGTGGGTGACCATGCGGACGTTCTAGACAAATAGTTACTATACTATCTTCCAAATTTATATATCTAGTAATTCATAAACGGTCGATGATGCGGTCGCTCATGCGGGTGACCATGTGGGTGACCATGCGGACGTACTAGACAAATAGCTACTATACTATCTTCCAAATTTATACTACAGTTCTTCATAAACGGTCGATCATGCGGTCGCTCTCGCGGGTGACCATGTGGGTGACCTCGTGTGGTCAGTCAAGTGGGTGCCCGCATGACTGCCCGCGTGGTTGGTCTGCTGGTTCTTCCCGCGGTCGTTCGTGTGGGCAGTCAAGTGGGTGCCCGCATGACTGCCCGCGTGGCTGCTCTGCTGGTTCTTCCCACGGTCGGCCGTGCGGTCAGTCAAGTGGGTGCCCGCATGACTGCCCGCGTGGTTGCTCTGCTGGTTCTTCGCGCGGTTGTTCGTGTGGTCAACCAAGTGGCGGCCCGCATAATTGCCCGCGTGGCTGCTCTGCTGGTTCTTCGCACGGTCGTTCGTGTGGTGGATCAAGTGGGTGCCCGCATGGCTGCCCGCGTGGTTGCTCTGCTGGTTCTTCGCGCGGTCGTTCGTGTGGTCAACCAAGTGGGTGCCCCCATGGCTGCCCGCGTGGTTGCTCTGCTGGTTCTTCGCGCGGTCGTTCGTGTGGTCAACCAAGTGGCGGCCCGCATGGTTGCCCGCGTGGCTGCTCTGCTGGTTCTTCGCACGGTCGTTCGTGTGGTGGATCAAGTGGGTGCCCGCATGGCTGCCCGCGTGGTTGCTCTGCTGGTTCTTCGCGCGGTCGTTCGTGTGGTCAACCAAGTGGGTGCCCCCATGGCTGCCCGCGTGGTTGCTCTGCTGGTTCTTCGCGCGGTCGTTCGTGTGGTCAACCAAGTGGCGGCCCGCATGGTTGCCCGCGTGGCTGCTCTGCTGGTTCTTCGTGGTGGTCAATGTGGTTGCCCGCATGGTTGCCCGCGGGGTTGCTCTGTTGGTTCTTCGCGCGGTCAATCGCGTGGTTGCCCGCATGGTTGCCCGCAACCATGCATCAGCTGGTTCTTCGCGTGGTCGTTGGTGTGGTCAATCAAGTGGGTGACCATGTGGGTGATGATGGGCTTCAACAGTGTTGACCACGTGAATAGAGCATGGGTCAATCACGGACAAAAATAGTAGTACAAAGCAGCATGGGTCGTATACACATTATTGTGTTTTTCTCTGGCGTGTGACGTGGGTTGTCATGGCACCACCCACGACTATTGCCATGGGTGATCTTCGGCAGTTACGGGCAACCACGGGTCGCACGACGACTACCGTGGGCACCCACGGCAATCCACGCGACCTCCCGCGGCATACCACGTGGACTGCCGTGGTTACCCATAAGTCGCCTATGGGCACCCATGGCAACTGCCACGGGTGGCCATCTAAAAGCGCAATGATGTCAAACATTGCAGCGCCGGGGCTGACGGATCGCAGTCTGGTACTGATGAACTTGGTTAGCTAGAAGAAGCTGAGCGTTTATACCCATGGCGAGCCAAACAAAATGCTGAAAACAATAGAAGACTCGTTAGATGATCGTACTGGAAGAATCTTAGTCCTCGGCGTGTGTCCGTCGGCACCGAAACGTAGGACGGCTCAAAACTGTTGAATTTGTTTTTGCGTTTCACAGCCAGCGACCCTTTTGCCAGCCCGAGATACTATGCGACGGCCGCAGCTGAGATGACGGGGTAAAGCCGGGATCGTCGACGGTGATGGTATCAAGTTGGGGGCAGTGGGCAATACATATGACGTATTTGCGGCATCGTCTGTAAACGATTTCAGAGTCATGTCACGGTATGAAATGAGTTTTGTTCCCCTACAATTGAAATGGCGCTCTTTTCTTGAAGAGCTCCGTACCTCACCCTACCCCCGAATTCTGAGGAATATTGTTCTCGTCATTTCACGAACCGGGTGCCTGGTCGCTACTCAGTTGAGAATTATACTGAGGGTGAGTCGAAACAGATTCGACCAAAAGGTGTTACACCAATTCTAGCAGTTGTCTTCGCACTGGTACACGTACGTACACGGAGGGGAAACAGATATCCAGTATACCCATCTGTTGGCAGGATAAGCTGGTGAATCCCTCGACGGGGACGTTTATTAACCGGTTTACGATCACGTTATCAGCTGCTGTTCCGTTTGTCACGTAGACGTCAAGCTGCAGCAGTGACCGCGGTTACTCAAAGCTACAGTGGGTTTCGACGTGCGCAATGTTCGGTCGGCGTTACGGGCCTTTGTTGCGCCGGTACAATGACGGAGAGTCACCCGGAAAACCGTACTAAGTATTCAAAAACACCTCTCGTCATTCCGTCGGTGTTACGGGCCTTTGTTGCGCCGGGGCAATGACGGAGAGGCACCCGGAAAAACGTACCAAGTAAGTAAAACCCCTGGCGAAACAATACAAGCAATGCGTGTATTTCAACACCCCGCGCCAGCAATGCACGGTGTTGCAACCAGGAAAACAATGGCGTCGCTGCAAGCTTGCGCACGCTGTCCAGTTGGTGCCGTGTAGTTGACGACTCTGTCTGAGAGCTAACGGACAATCAATCGCAGGTGAAAAACAGCGCATGCATGTACAGGTAACACGTTGGTTTATTTGTGTTTAGCGTTTCGCAATATTCCATCTGCCATCCACCAGGCCTAAATATGTTGCACCAAGCCGAATGTTGGTTTTCTGAAGTATCCGGTTTCACCCGTAGGCGTCACTGTAGCTGCTGTCTCTAACCCCGGGGGCGTGCCAGAACGTGAACATTGATATTGACATGTGTGTTGGTGTGCAGTCACTACCCACGAGTACTACTGTACTACCGTAGTATCTTGGTTTGGACATTCGAGTAAAGGCAATAAGCGACTCGATTCCGAGCTTGTTGTCACCCGCTGTTTGGTGTCGATGCTTAGAACGTTTCTCCATCGCAGGGAAGAGTACGTGGCATGCACATTGATTTGTGATGATCAAGTGATGACTTCGATCACTCCATTTTTTCACGCCTCCTCCGCCAGATCAACGTGCTATCCACTATGACCACAAAAACACTTTTCCAAACCATCTATTTTCTTGTTTTTCCGAGGTGATATTCGCAGCCAATTTGGGGTCAACTCTGCATCTCTCCTAACAGACAGAACCTCGACATGCATCATAGTCTCACGATCTAGCTTCGGTTGAAAGTTCGAACGCAGCAAATCAAACCCGACGTTATTTTTTGTGGAAACCCTCTAAAATATTATCAGCTGGCAAGACTTGACGGGATAATTACCTGACCTAACCTCTCAGCGCAGAAAAGATCCGTTACAAAGCGTAAAACTAGAACCAATGCGAAACTGGAACCGACACCATGACGCAATTGAATTTGAAGATATAAAGAAACATGGACGAGGATGAAAGCCCATTAAAACAATTAGACGACTGGACCGCAAAAACAGAACGAAAATGACCAACATAAATAAATTGAACATTAAACTAACAAATTATAATGAGCGACTAAAAAGCACGAGCCACAGCCTCATCGGCGTACATATCTTCTATCTGTCGGGTACGCGTAGATACGGCGAAAAAAAGGCCTTGCCATCCCCGGCCCTGCCCTGCCAACCCCTTCCCCCTTATTTCTCGTGTATGGCTCCACGTTGCCAAAGAAGCAACAATCGATGGAAAAAAGTTTCAACTTAAATTTTAGTGTGATGGGGCAAGCTAGCATGATGGGGGTTTAGTGGGGTCATCGATGAAGAACCTTGACAAAATTATTTGACATTTTCCGTGGCGTTTGCGGGTTCTGGCGTCGTTCGAAGAGTGGGGCTTCACAGCACGATACATTCTCGCCCCCGGTAAATTCTGTCGCCTCCTTATAAATACCACGCCCAGCAAACTCTACCAGCAGGCATGCACAGTGCAGCATCTCCTCTATGTTCCCTGCGGGCCTACCCCTGACAAGATGCTACATAAATTGAAACAACTGCGTTACGGTTGGACCACCTTCTCTCGTCGATGTTAATATTTCCTCTTCAGCTATCCATGGGTAGCAAGATACGGGCAGGGTCTGTACTTGCTCAATACCTGGCAATATCAACCTATGTCCGCTAGGGTCACACGTGTTGGGGTCGGCTGTCCAGAGCATTCAATTTCTGCAGTGTGTCCTTATCATGCCGGAGTCTCTCGACGTCAACATCACCCAACTTCAGCTCGGCCTCCATCGCGTTGACGGCTTCGTTGTTCTTCCCTATGGCTGCTTCCTTGAGCGAGATCACATGACCTACAGCGAACTCGCCCGCGGTGGCTACCCCTGAGATTACAAGCCCCGGTATGATGGCCATACCAGTGGCGCTCCCAAGTGTCCCTGCGGTCACGACCAGACCCGCGATGCCCTTCGATACCACGTTTAGACCTCGGGAAAGTGTAGGAAACCATTTGTTGGCTGCTTCTAGTTTACTGACGGAAATGCGAAGAGCTTTGTTGTCTTTGTTGAGACGCTCGATGTCCTTCTCGAGTTGGGACTCACGCATCTGGCTGTCTGTTCTGTTCTCCGCAGATGCCTTGAGCTCGTCGAACGTGCTCATGCCGCTGTCGACGGTTATGGGCACCACTGGACATTCTGCCAGCACTTCGCGGATTCGGCCCGCTTTCGATGCCACATCGGTACCCAAAAGGTAGATCGCCTCGCACCGAAGCCCGGCCTCCGTTGACGCTTTCCTCGCGTACTCTGTCCATGTCTGTTGGGAATTGAGAATGTCTTGCTCGGTCGTCCCCTGAACAAGGCCGGGCACGCGGCACGTGATGACAACCGTGCACCCGAGCTTGTTGAACTGCTCCAGCAAGACCGCGGCATTTCGAAAGCTCCGCTCGACGTCATTCCGGTTTACGGAGTAGTTCATCGCGAATACAACCGCGTTGAGAGACCCAGCGTTTCTCGCCTCCTGAACAATGTGATCAAAGTACGCTATGGTGTTTCCACCTGCATCCGGGATGCCAGGGGTATCGATCACCCTGAACGGCGAGCCCCGCCGAGAGGTGTCTTCAAGGGTTTGGCATCTTGTCGTCACAGCATCACTGCCTGCTGCTGACTTGAATCCGCCCGGAGGGTCGGGGGTTCCGTGCAGCAGACAATTCCCCAGAGTTGACTTCCCCGCACCGCTGGTGCCGACCAGCATCACAGTAGTTGTGCACTCAGCCATTGCGTGTCCCTGCTCAAAGATTACGGTGCGGGGGCCCAAGTTAATAACACTGAGGTATTTGGTCGGGGTCGTGATGTCTATCTATCGATTCCTCACTATCGTCGGGAGGTGCAGTACCTTCTTGGGGGGGAAAGCGTAGATATTGGGAGGACCCAGTAGAGGCAAACGTTGAGGCATACCATCGTGCGCCACTGTAGGATGTGCACTCGTTTCAAGAAACTCTAATGTCCCCCAAACAATGTTATGAGAACGAAACGGACGTAAACCCTCCCCACCTCCCGTACGTGTGTTTCGAAACGTAATTGTACGCAAAAATGGGATGAGCGATTGTTTGGGTTTTCCTTCGTTCAGGAACCCTGCCAGTCAGAGATAGTTCGGAAGCGGGCCACGATAGAGGTACTGTACCGTTTTTTGGCTGAAACGTTTTCTGAACAATCGGGGAAGGGGTCCTTAACATAAACTCGTCGGAATTTCAATTTTGAGTTGTGATAGTTTTCGTTGTACAAGTATACCTAGGCCATGGCATTATTCATCCGGTAGAAGTTTGATTTTCCCTCGATATCAAGTTTTGGGCGAGGCACAGTTTCTCCTTATCTGAGGAGCCTCTTAAACGAAATGGCGCACCTCTACCGCCGTAGCACGCGTGGTATGTAAACAAATACTATTTAGATCGCAGTACGTCTCTACACATGTGAGGGATAGGCCATGGACGTTCCGATAGAGGGACGCCAGAGCTGGGGACGTAACGTCGTGGCGCCGCAACGCCACCCTGAGGCGGCACGGTGTGGTTGCCTCGTGTGTCCGTGTGAACTCTTTGTACCGCCCTCAGTCCTGTAAAGTGATTTTGAGATGAAAATTGAGGTCAATCATTAGGTTTTACGCCCCGGCGAGGGGAGATACTGATCCTTGCGTTCAGTTGACGGCGAAATAATTGATACCCCGAGTTGTCGTAACGCCGTCATGTTTCAATGAAATCCGGAAAACATACTCTTGTGGATGCTGTCGGTATGCTTGGTCTACCTGCTGGGTTGCTGGGTGAAGTATCTGCATCTCGATCTTGTCTTCGTTGAGTGCGAGAACCGTATATGTCTCTTGTTCACAATTCTGGAAGGTTACAAAGCTGGCCCGCTTGGACTTTTTGACGGGGGCAACATAGTCTCAAGCCGTCGCGGATTTTCTCCGATCTTCGTCTCGCATTGGTTTGGAGGACGTCATTACTGTGTGCTTGGGTGCGGCGGGGGAGGCGTTGTGATGCATATGTCAAACTTGCAAGACCTTCCGCAAATGTTTGGCCATATGGTCCCATATACCACTTTTTTTAGTACAGTATGCATGAGGCAAGGCAGAGAGCAGAGCGCCTGCTCGATTGTTCCCACTTGACTCAAACAGTTTTTCACAGCGGTGTGCGTACAAGGTTCCACTACCCACAGTAGACGAGCTGTCTTTCTGACATTTAGTGTGCTTGTGAGCTGCGCTATCACTGAATTGCGGGCGCTCTACGTCGACATGTTTTTACCAGCCAAGCGTTCAACGAATCGGGCAAGCTCATTCGAACTCGTGGAGATTGCTCTGTCGCAAGCGGTTTCGCGTCCGCCGACGTAGATGCGCTGTGGTGCGCGTCTGGCGTTCCTCTCGAGAATTTCGTGTGATTGTGTTTCATGAGAGCTGTGTATGATGTATGGCTCTTCTCTGCTACAGCACAAAGAGAACGTTCCCCCAATACCACTGCGGTATGTCTACGGTAGTATCGGGGGGAGCACGGGCTGCAATCTACATTTGCATGTCGGTCAGATGTTTTGTCTACCATACATGTCTGTTACTGTTTGTGTGTCTGCATGTGTTTTCGCCCTTCATCTATTGCAAGATTTGTTACGGGATATGTGCGCAACATATTGTTGCGAAGACCTCTGGGCCCACAGAAGCGAACGGGCTCGCAACAGTATCCCGCGGGGCTTGTTTTGTCCCATCCGTAGTCGTTTTGCAGTAGGGTCCTCCTATGAATAGTTGCCTCGCTGCCGCAATCGAGGGGTTCTATTCGGGCTCCTGGATCAAATATCACTGGAACACCAACAGCAGTACTCTAGTGTTTACACTAATTTTCGTGATACACAGTGGGTTTGGGAATGACCATCGGGTCCCACTTTCATACGGTGTCGACCTGCTATACTTTAAGCATGGAAGGAGTCTCGGGAAATTAAAAAAGGTGGTACAGTACCCCTATATGTCAAACAAACACGCCTCCCAGGTATGATTGAGTTCCCGGATGGATGTGGTTTTCGCTTCGTCTGTTGAAACTTAAAACCCTGAACTGTTGTCGTACAGTCAGCGATGAATCAGCGGCAGTGGATCTACGTCAGCTAGCCACACCGCCCAGCGAGTAATCGCACCGACCGGTGCGTACAATGCAGTAAAACCACTAGTGTTGCTAAACGTGTACACCCCAGATATAACATACTTTGTACCATGAATGTTTTAACTGTTTAACTGTTTTTACAGCGATGCGTTGAACGTATACTACAGTAGTATATACCAGTATATATATACCACGCTCAGCTCGCGCATCATAGTAGTGTACTGCTGTTTTTCATCCGCAGGCGCGCCCCTGCACCCTCCGCCCATCATATACTTGAACCTCGTATACGAACAATGTTTGCTTTTGGCACTTGCCCTTTAATTTTCTTTTGATTGAGGTATTCGATGCGCCACGGCAGGTATGATGTACCAGTATATCGTACTACGTTGTACGTTGGGTTGCATAGGGTACTATAAATGTTTCCCTCAGTGAGGTGTTCTTCCATTCCACGGATTTTTATTGTTTGTTTGGTAGCCTATCCTGTGACCATCACGGACTATCTTGTTTGCGATCAGTTACTGCTTAACATGATATCAAAAACAACAACAAGACATAGCGTATTAAGTATTAAGTATACCAGGGTGCTTTGAATATATCTTGCTTTTGTCGTAGTTAGTTATACCAGTAATAATATTAATAATAGTGAGCTGTATATGACGTTACAGCGGGCGTAAATCTGCCCGCGCAGGCGAACTTCCCAGACATGCCCGCCTAAAATGATGTTATTTCGTTATTTATAATGAGGTAAGGTTTTGTCACGAAGCTGTAAGGCATTCTTTCCCGACGGTGAGCTTATTTTTGGCTTCGGCTAACGGCTAACGGCGGCCACCACCCAGACCTGAAACTCTAACCCTAACCGTATTCCGAATCCTAACGAGAGGCATGCCTGGTTGGTGTGCCACCTGGTCGTTGTGCTTGGAAAGGCTCTGTTTCCAGTCCGGGCACATCCGAGGAAGTTCGCGTGCGCGGGCAGATCTACGCGAACACCTGAAGCAGTGTGTCGTTTGCTGGACCATTGTGCAGCATAAGTATTATGTTCGACCTTATTTTCTCTCATCCTTCTGTTACGGTAGCTCATGTTAATGTTAATAGATGAGCGCTTTACAAGTATACGTGAGCACCCCCCCCCCTTATTCTTTTATACACATAAATTTGTATAAAAAACAGCCTAGCCCGTCCTTTCTACGTATGTATGATACCCGTCGACATCCCGCACACCTCTTTTCTTTTCTTTTTCTCTTTTTTCTCTTTCATGCACCCGGATTGCGAGCAGGGTAGGTCTTGCCTGTCGTATATGACATTGCATTGTATGCTCTGCTTACTGCACTGAGCGTAGTATCTCTGTGTCGTAGTTTTGTGACCACAGAACTGGTACCTTTTTAGGATGAAGAATCGGCACGGACACTGGATGTGCTGGATGTCGACGGGTAGAAAGGAAGGTATAATGTGAAGAACACACACACACACCCATGTGTCCGTGCCGATTCTTCCTAGAGAGATACCAGTTCTGTGGTCACAAAGTGAGTCTCTTTTACGAGGAGCACGAGATTAAGATTTTCTCGAGCCACGTTCCCCCGGGTGTCCGGTGGTGGTGTTTTTACGTCTGGTGATGTGGTGATGATGTTGTTATTCATAATAGTTGTTAAGATTTAACATGACGGATTCCGGCTTGATTGAGTTCTTTTTTTTTTTTTTTTTCTACGTTTGTTCGCCCGGCGCCCGACGGTGGCCGAACAAACCGGACGAGATATCTATTTACAGAAGTCTAAAAACTAACTCTTAATATGTATTAATATTAAAAAATATTAATAATTCACATTCGTCCACACACAGCAGGGCAGTGGGGTAGGGTGGGGTGGGGTGGGGTGGAGTGGGTACCCCAAGATAAGATATTTCGGGTCATATTATACGATCGTGGGTTGCTACATACCTGGTATGGGCTATGACTTTTTGGAGGGTCATACCGTAGCCCATAGGAAGGTCATAGCCCATAGGTGGGTTGCGCTCGCGCGTTGCGAACGTATACATATCTCGTAACCTTGTGGGACATGAAAAGTTTTGTACGCATCATCCCCCAATGACCAATGACGCAAGCAGTGCCCGTGGTTGCTGTAAATCGTCAGTTTTTGTCGTCAATATTTTGTAGAGTTTCACCTCTCAAGTTCCAAAGGCAGTACGAGAGCTTTCCCACTTTTTGGAGATTTCGTCTGATTCCTGATTGGCTTAGGGTCAGGGCTAGGGCTGTCCTGATTGGCTTATACTTGGGCTTAGGGTTAGGCTTGGTGATGGTCGTCTGGTATCTGGTACACTGCAGTAGTGTATATCAACCATTTTCTGGAATATTCAACCCTCGCTGTTCCTTCTGTAATAACATATGAAATACTACAAAATTGAACCTTTAACTTATTTCAAGTATTTTGGGTGCCGCAGGTCTAACTAATATGTGAACGTTTTGCCGTGGGATAGGTATAGCGTTATTACAGCAGTACGTAGTATGATATTAATAGTAGTATACGTACATATGATATGATACATAACTCGTACTCGTAGTGTTGATTCACCCCGTTTACCCCTGCAGAAAACATTCTTCGCTATTTCCAAGTGTTTTGTCCCCGAAAATCGTGGGTGCAGTTTTCGCGGGGTTTAGGAGCATGCCCTTCCCTTACGTTCCAGTATTATATACCAGGGGTACTGTGAAGGACAGGGTAGTCGACATCATCGGCCTCGGGGGCAGGCGCTAGTTCCACAGTACCAGGTATAGATGTATAAATGTGTACTGGCACTCTCTCTGCTATCTTCTTATGGGCAAGTTTTCATCCGTATGTGCTGGTATTAATAGGTTTTTTTATGCCGGGGTTCTTTACTGCGCAGATGCAATGCGGCATTATTTATCATCTACACGAACAGCAGTTGGTTACATTTGGCCGGCCGGCCATCTTTTCATTTCAGCAGCAGTATACTCGTAAATAAATGTAAATGGTACGACACGCGCGGTGTACACATATAATATGTATGTATATAACTGCTGTACTGCTGTGTTTCTGCTGTGTGCGTCCTTTCCCCCTCCGTCTCGAAAGGGATGCGTGGTCAATGGTCAAACGACTTAAGCAAGCAGCAAATGAGTACGCCCCCCCCCCTCCTCCCCTCCCGCACTTGCCGTATTCGGCAATCGTCAACGTACGATAGACAACAATCCTGCAATAATCATATAATACCCAGAGCACACCACCGCCTTATATTATGTATTACCCACGCCCCACCGCATGACTCACCCCACCAAAAACAGCGGTCGTTCGAGTATCGTAAGATATTCGTCTGTATACAGAACGGAAAACTTTATCGCACACTAATTCCAAGTATTTTGTCCCCAAATTCGTGGGACCCTTTTAGGACTGCAGTCCCGTTTTGGGGACAAACCATTCTAATTCTAAGTAATTTGTCCCCAAAACGGGACTCCAGTCTTATAAGGGTTAACCTGGTCCCACGAATGCGGGGACAAAATACTTGGAATTAGTGTGGGACATTTTTTTTTCCAGTTACAGCAGCAGTGAAACACGCGCCGGGCTGTCGCGAAATGTACGAGGCCACGAGGCCCCGGGCGGGCTGGAGAGTCAAATGTCAAGCACCACCTGTGTTCCAACTTCCAACCATCAAGATAACAAGAACCTACGTATGGCTGTCCGATCTTTCATCAAACGAGGCCCCGGGCGGGCTGGAGAGTCAAATGTCAAGCACCACCTGTGTTCCAACTTCCAACCATCAAGATAACAAGAACCTACGTATGGCTGTCCGATCTTTCATCAAAATGTGAACAATTATTTACTATACTCGTACCCTGTTTGGCTGAATTTCCGAGCCGATTTGGGGGGCGCAACAAAAAGGGTGGCTCTACTGTAGGAAGGCCTTTCTTCGCGCGAGACATTTCCAAAGACAAAGATATGATATGTACGTACACATCCAGGGGGTATACCGTATATTACACCAGGAAGTATGTGACCTCCCCTGAGCTCCACAGTCGTATATACGTATTTTTTTCCTTTTTTTTTCTCTTTTTTTCTCTTGCATGCACCTGGATTGCTAGCAGGGTAGGTCTTGCCTGTCGTACGAGTATATGGCATTGCATTGTCTGCTCTGCTTACTGCACTGAGCGTAGTATTGCTGTGTCGTAGTTTTGTGACCACAGAACTGGTACTTTTTCAGGATGAAGAATCGGCACGGACACTGGGTGTGCTGGATGTCGACGGGTAGAAAGGAAGGTTTAATGTGAAGAACACACACACACATATGGCATTGCATTGTCTGCTCTGATTACTGCACTGAGCGTAGTATGTCTGTGTCGTAGTTTTGTGACCACAGAACTGGTACCTTTTTAGGATGAAGAATCGGCACGGACACTGGATGTGCTGGATGTCGACGGGTAGAAAGGAAGGTTTAATGTGAAGAACACACACACTGCTGTCAGATTATGTTCCCCTAAAAATCCGGAAGTTGGCGCGATCGAAGTATCCCACGCAGCTTGCAAAGATGATTTTCGACATCCTCGATCTCACGGCAATTGTTGTCGTTTTTTTTTTCCCCATCTATATATTGTACGCGTATAATATGACACGAAGTATATTTCGGCGATTGCACTGACTCTGCCCATTGTACATATATAGAGAAGATTACTATTAATAGGCTCCTCCCCTTTGGCCTGCCCCGACCTAGGGGTGGGCCGGAGTCCGTCTGGACCTACGACGGTCCACGGGTGGCCACACGAGCACGAGCCACGGTGAAGAGGAACCCCGTGCGGTCTGGTAGGTAAACTACTGACTGCGCGGGGTGGTGGCGATGGTTTTTATTTTCAACCCCGATGTCGAGGAGTTCATTCCAAAAGCAGAGGGGGAACATCGCCACAGCGGAGAGCGCAATGCGTGCAGCTTGGGGAGAGGAGAGGCTGGGCATCGCGTGGGTAAGCAAACACCCCGACAGCGAGGACGCGAGTGTCGGGGTTGGGATGGGCTGGGACGGCTGAACCCAGCCATTGGAAACGAAGGCATGCACCGGGCTAGAAAACAGAGAGCCTACATCACGATAAAAGGAAAAATAAGCCTTGAGCTTTGCCTTGAGAACTATTTTTCTCTTTTCCTCTCTCGTGTCTCCTTTCTTGCTTTTTTTGCCTTGTTTCTCCCTTTGTTTCCACCCTATGCCGGTGTCTCTCTCTTTTTTCGTGTTGCCTCGCTCGTGCAGCAGTTATCTGTTTCTCTTGGGCACGTGTGCTTTTCGTCTAGGGGCGCTTCTGTCTCCCTGCGTCATTTGTATTCTGTTTCATTTCAGAACTTGTTTTTTATTTTGTCTTTTTTGTTCTTATTTTTTGGTTCGGCTCGTGTCGTTGTGTTCTCGTACCCGGTACGTTACGCATCTCACTTGCTTTACCCATTAAGTTGCGTTTATTTTGTTTTGTTTTTTCTCTGTTTCACAGTCTTTGACCACAGAATTTTGTATCTCTCTAGGATTGGGAATCAGGACAGGCACTGGGTGTACTAATGTGGTTGAGCAGAAAGAACGGGTTTAATGTGAAGATAACAACAACAACAACAGCAGTAAAAAAAAAAAATTACTGCTGTTGTTGTTGTTGTTATCTTCACATTAAACCCGTTCTTTCTACTCAACCACATTAGTACACCCAGTGCCTGTCCTAAATTACTGCTGTTGTTGTTGTTGTTATCTTCACATTAAACCCGTTCTTTCTACTCAACCACATTAGTACACCCAGTGCCTGTCCTGATCCCCAATCCTAGAGAGATACAAATTCTGTGGTCACACTGTACGCGAAAATTGGCTTGAAAGTTCGGCTGACTTGAGGGAGGCGGCGTGTTTTTTTTTTGTCTTGTCTTTCTTGTTTTCTTGAGTGTACGTAGTCGAAGTCACACCCGCATGCGAGTTACGTCTGATACCTGATACCGAGCGAAGTTTCTTTGATACGTCGTTCGATATCATATCGAGGTGATATCATGTTGATATTGATGATGAGTTTGATGACTTGCCCTATTTGGTTGTCGTCGATCTCTCCTATCAAACGGCGGCCCCGCGGAGCTTTTCGTGGCGACAGCAGCATCACACGGCACGGCACCACAGGCCACCAGGCACACAGCTTGCAGTAGGCACAGCAGCAGCAGCAGCAGCAATAGTGCCAGCGCCGAAGGGACCCCCCCCCCCCCCCCCCCCCCCCCCCCCCCCCCCC
>MEHQ01000604.1:13916-30556 GCA_008828725.1 Saccharina japonica | reverse complement strand
GGGGGGGGCGTGAGGGAATGATCTCAACTTTTTATGTCAGCAACTTGGGTCACGAGGTGTGGTGAAGGCACCCCAGAAGAAGACATAGAAAGATTTACACAACCCAGGCAGATCTGTCTGCAGATCTGTCTTCAGATAGATCATCTACAGATATATCACGATCCAGATCATCTAGTTGCTCACCTGCCGTTGTGAGAGATTGTGCAGGATCCTGCCCATTAGCATAGATGCAACCCAGGAAACATGTATTATGTATGCTCCTGGATATCATGCACATTATGCGGCTCCCACCCAGCAACATGCGCTGAATCACAAAATATCGGGAACAGATCTACCTCGAAATGCCTATATCATGATGTATCTGTACATGATCTGTGCGAGGCGTGAAACGTTGTAGTACGTTCGTCGCAGTAAAAAAAGCAGGAAGGACGCATGCGTCCGATAAAGGTGTACCAATTTTTCGGCGAGGCTCTTCCTCACTCAAGTGGTGCTCTATACTAAAAGCAAGTCAAAAACGGATTTCGGAGGAAAACAAAAGCGCTACGTACCCGATGAGCTTTGTACTAGTAGTACGTCAAAAACTGGTTTCAGAGGAAAAGAAAAACGCTACCGTACTCACCCGATGAACAATCCCATGAACTAATAACGAGACAACGAAACATTTGCCGACGATTTTGGGCTAAGGAACCCCTTCCCATCATTCCGAAACAAAACCGATCAAAAATTGTTACGAGTACCTCTATCGTACATAGGATAGCACGCGTAAAACTCAAGGAAAAGGGAGCACGCGCGAAGGGCTCACTCCTCCAATATGATTCCCCCCGAGACCCCCACACCAGCCAGAGAGGCCCAATAAAAACACATCCAAATTATCTCATGTGGAACTCCCCTGATGAGTCCGACGTGCCCTGTGTGCGGGAGCATCCTGCAAAACGTTTCGTGCAGGATGCCGGTTTTAATGGGTGAGGCTGGCCTTTTGGGCCGCATGTTTTTTTTTTGGGTCAAAACGCCATATAAACACGCGGCGGAGCCGCGTGGCTGCCCCTGCTGACCTCGTGCCCCCCAAAGGGTTGGGGTTCGGGTTAGTGTTCGAGTTAGGGTTATGGCTAGAGGTGTGTCTGGGGTTGGCTTGGTCTGGGTCAACGGGCGAGGTAGAAATTGACCACACACAGCTTGCACAAAACTTTTTGCAGGATGCTCCTGCACATAACGCGCTCCCAATTATCCGTACTGCTGTTCCCCGTGTATAACTCACGGTTACATCCGGAATGACCTTGACTCAAGGAACCATTAGACCCGTGCTATATACGATAGCGAGGTGGTGTACCGTTTTTTGGCTGAAACGTTTTCGTAATTACGGGCTTTCGTCGGACATTTTACTCTCGTGCTGCAATATTTTGCGTGTCATATTTATTTATAGGGCATGAGATTGGTCATTGGGTCTCATGTTTTGGTTGCTCCAAAATCAAGCCACCATCCACCCTCATACTGCTTTTTTTGTTTTTGTCCATCCCATTTAATATCTTCGCCTTTTTTATATCTTCTACCCCCTCCCCACTACGGTCCGTGCCTTGCATTTTTTTCGCGAGAAGGTTTCAGCACTTTTTTCTCTCGTCGACTTGCGTTTAAAAACATGGTGCACCTTTGTCCTAAGGTAGCTTGCGTCATGACATCGACATGTGACTCTGAAAGGTTGGGGTGGTTTTTATTGATGATGGCCTATTATACACCTGTATTGTAATGTTGGAGTTCGATGCGATGCTGATAAACGACGAAAAAAAAAACTAATCGATACGTCGTACGATTTCGATATATATTTGATACATCAAGACTTTCATTCGGTGTCAGCGTGAAACACACGGGGATGCCGGGGGGGGGTGTACTCATTTTCATGCATGGCCGTAGTCGTATGATCATAGACCCTCGCATCCCTACAATGCCGGGACGGAGCATGTCGGGTTTTCACCGGCCAGGCAGACATTGCTAGCACCAAGCGCGAAGCGCCGTGAGGTGGTGGGCGAGTCGCATGAAGGGTGAACTGCATCCTACTAAAAACAGCTTGGGAGGTCCCCGGGGGTGGGGGGGGCTGGAGGTCGCAACATGTTCGATACGTAGGATGTTTCGAAAGTTCGATATCTCGCTAGAGGTGGCGATAGAGGTAACATATTTTTGGCTGATTTGTTTTCTGGATGATCTGGCTCCTTAACCCAAACTCGTCGATATTTCTTTCTTGTGTTGAAATATATTTTCAATTGCGTAGTTAGGCCCATGGGATCGATCAGGTGCATAGCACTACTATTCCCCTCCGAAAAGAAGCATTTGACTTACTATTACAGTAGTATAGAGTCCCCTCAATTGACCACCCTGTCACGAAAAAAAACATGGTGCACCTCTACCGTAGCATGCGTCTCACCATGGTTGTATGTCGAAAGTGCTGCTTGCTGCTGATGATCATCATGATCGTCGTCGTCTACACCCTGATTCCCCGCTCCTGTTGTCTTGTCTGTTTTTGCTGTTCTGGTTATATATGACGCGTGCTACGATAGATGTCGCTCTTTTTGGCTGAATTTTGTTTTTTTTATGACGGGGGGCTCCTTAACCCCTTAAGAACTGGTCTCACATATTTGGGGACAAACTGCTTGGAATTTGTGTGGGACATTTTTTTCAGTTCTGAATGGGTTATAACCCTAAAATCGTCGTAAATCTATTCTCGTGATCATCGGGTAGCCCTTCTACTTCCCTCCAAAATCAGTTTCTGGGAGAGAGGTATAGAGCTAGCTCCTCAAGTGACCACCCTCAGAAAATGTACTGTACGCAGGTGCACCTCTACTACCGTAGTATGCACCTTACATGGCAAATGTGCTGCTTATTGCTGCTGATGACCGTCATCGTTATCGTCGTCATCATCCTGATTCCCCGCACCTGCTGTCTTTCTCTGTTTTTTCCGTTCTAAGTCATGGCGAAAGTACTGCTTACTGCTGCTGCTGCTGATCACCATGACCATTCTCAAATCATCCTCCTCATCGTTCCCCACCACTTCTTGCCACATCTCTCTCTCTGTTTTTTGTTTTCTCTGGTTTGTTTTTTTGCTGTTTTGCTTTTGTTTTTGCAGTTCTGGTGTGGGCAAGTGCCGCGCTTGTGCTCGCCGCCATCTACATCGGCTCCTACTACGCTGTCTTCGCGCTCACCCGCCTCGACTTCGACGCTTGGATGGTGGTGGTGCTGGTGATGCTGTTCATCGCCGCTTCCATCGCCGCCTACTTCGCCCTCCTCTTCGCGGTCACCAGGGCATGGAGCCGCAAGGCCCGAGGAGGTCTCCCCCCGGCCACCGCGGACATCATGGACGACTACAGCGAGGAGGAGGTACAGATGGCCGCCAGTACTTTCAGGTGAGTCGCTTTTCCTGACGCGCGCGCGATACGATAGTAGTAGACGCAGGGGGAGGAGAATTGGTTGGATGAGATTGGTGGTATTCGACGAATTTGTGTGTCGGCTTTTTCATTCTGAATGAATAATGCCCCCCTGCACATTGTCGGAAGATAAATAATATAATAATAATCGACATTGCTACGATAGAGGTGCGTACGTACAGCAGTAGCACTTTTGGGTTAAAAAAAAATCGATGGCGAGGCTCCGCTCCTTAACCCATTCATAACGAAAAAAAATCATCCTACACTAATTCCAAGTAGTTTTTCCCCAAATACTTGGGACCAGTTCTTAACCCATTCAGAACTGAAAAAAAACGTCCCGCAGTAATTACAAGAAATGTGTCCCCAAACTCGTGAAACCAGTTCTCCTTAAGGGATTAAGGGGTTTAACCCATTCAGAACTGACAAAACGTATCCCACACTAATTCCAAGTAGTTCGCCCCCAAATACTTGGGACCAGTTCTTAAGGGGTTTCACCAAACTCGTCCTAAATTTAATTATTGCGTGTATGTTGTCTTCACATTTAACCCGTCCTTTCTACCCAACGACATAATCATCATCGTCATCAGTATGCCCAGTGTCTTTGTCCTGACCCCTAACCCTGGAGCGATGCAGATTCTGTGGTCACTGACTGCTGTGAGACAGAGCAAAAACTAGACAAAATGAACGCAGATTAATGAACGGGTACGAGTGCATCGCAATATTGTTTTCGTTGTGTAGTTCGGCCACGAGGTTGTTCATAGCGTCGCGCTATTATTTATCTCCGAACTACAGTAAGGTTTTTTATTGAGGTACGTCCAGAGCTCCTCAAGTGACCACCCTAAACAAAAAACATGGTCCACCTCTACCGTAACATGGGGCAATCAAAGTTGTCAAGAGACGGGAAACCGTCAAGCCGTCAGTCAGTCAAGGGCGTTCTATCCTTCTAGACGGATTGTCCCCTATCCCCGTAGGAAAAAAGTCCCATTTTCTGTGTGGAAACCCCTACCAGATCCTTGTTTTTGCATATCATATCATCCTTATTTTGTATTTTGCATATTTTGCGTGCTGCTTGCTGCGTGCCAGCGCCAGAGCACCAGCACAGCACAAGCCATCAGCTTCGACCGAGGCAGACATAAAAAGACACTCAGCAGTCAGTACGTGCAAAATAAAATCTAGCCTTTCAATAGTACGATGGCCAAGGGTTTTCCCCCAAACGGGGATTTTTACTCCCTGTCCCCGGAGTTTTTGCCGTCAAGGCCCCGTCCGTCAAGACCTTTTGCCTTCACGCCGTCGGTCAAGGGGGTATATATATATATACGTATTTCAGCACTTTTTTGCCACAGCGTTTCTGACTGGCTGACGGGTACGATATCACCCCGGGTGGAAAAATAGCACACCCCCGAGGCGGGCTATGATAGGGGGTATGTAGCACGTTTTTCTTTTTTTCTTGTAAGGCAAATATTTATGCCTGGACCATTAGTATGATTCCTACAGTAGTATGCTTCTACTTGATCCAATATGGTTGGGATACCGCTATTGAGGGAGACCTAGAGTAAATAGGGCCAAATGTTGTCACTAAGAATATGTAAATATGCTTTTTTTGGGTGTACCGTAGGTCCTATTTATATAATGTTTGGGTGTATACCGTAGGTCCCATTTACTATGGTCTCCCTAAATAGTGCTTTTGCAATATTACAGTATAGGGCACCTACTACGAAGCCAGGCTGAGATGTAGAGGGAAAAAGGAAATTCGGGAGTCGTTATCTTGAAAATAGTGTAGAGAGAGAGCACTCTCCTCTCAAATAAGAAATCCAGCCTGGACCCTATTTCCTGTTTCTTATCAGGTGCCTGTCCTGTACTGTACTGTAGTGTTTTGTTACTAAACATAGGGAAATATACTGGTTTTCGTGTGTACCGTAGGTCCTACCTGGTATTTACTATGATCCGGTGTGTTTTTGTTGAGCTCGCGTAAATCTGCCCGCGCAGGCGAAGTTCCTTAGGTGTGCCCGCATTGAAAACAGAACCTTTCCGAGCACAACGACCAGGTGGCACACCGACCAGGCATGCCTCTCGTTAGGGTTAGGGTTAGATGTCCGGGTCGGGGTGGTGGCCGCCGCTAGTCGAAGCCAAGAATAAGCTCACCGTCAGGAATGAATACCTTACAGCTTCGTGACAACACCCTACCTCATTAGAAACAGCATACTTTTATGCGGGCACTTCTGAGAAGTTCGCCTGTGCGGGCAGATTTTCGGCTACTGGTTTTTGTTGGGTGGCTTATTAATGACTTGCTATTAGTATAGGGCTCCTCAAGCGGTCCGAAAATGGTACGTAGGTGCATCCCTATCGTCCTTATATGCATCTTGATACGCTGTTTCTTATAGAATAGCAATGCCAACCCAATACGTACGAAAAATAATTTGCTGTGGGAAAAAAGTGACCAAAACTGAATTGGTAGTTGGAAAATGTGACCAAAATGACGTTTTTAAAGCTTTAAAAGAATATTGGGCTGGGTGATCTCTGGGGGTTTGGTTAACAAACGGAGCAGCTTTTGATGCGCAACGTAGCGCCTTCGGAATATGGTGTTTAATAGCCAATCAGCTCCTCGTGTTTGTCGGTTTTAAATATTTTTGTAACCCAACCAAATTGGAGTATCGCAGCTCGGACGCCCTACTTTTGCGCTGTACAGGAACGCATGCCGCAGCCTAAAATAATGAGGAAAAATCAAACAGGCAATATAAGGTGAAGCAGGTTTGTGCCTTGAATCCTACTTCAGTACAAACTCCTTCCCCTCGCCCCCCCTCCCCACTCCGCCTCCCCTTCCCCTCCCCCTCCCCTCCCCCTCCCCTTCCTCCACTCGCCCCTCGCCCCCCCCAACTCCACACCCCGACCAGAGAGCTACCCGGCCCGCTGCTCTCGTTCTGCGGCTAGGCGAAGACCGCTGGAATGCATACCGAAGAACCCAGAGACTACGGCCGCTGCTCTCGGTTCTGCGGGCTAGTGGAAACCGTGGACTGCTACGAGAACAACAACTTACTGCTTTGGCAGAAGCTGACTGAGGAGGACGGCACCGGCAGGGTGCTGGTGGTGGACGGGGGGGGCTCGCTCGAGGGAGCTCTCTTCGGGTACGAGCTGGGTTCCATCGCCGTCAAGAACGGGTGGCAGGTCTGAAAATTAAAAAAAAAACTCGTTTGTTTTTCGGGGGGGGGACTGGGGCGCCTGTGATATATACTATGGCTTGACAACAGTGTCGCATACATATGATCACAGATATAGACACACGCTCCCTGAATTCTACAGGCTCATATTGTGTCCCCCTCGTACGGGATGTACATCCTGCGTGAGGACATACAAAACCCGTAAGTACGCGCGATCGAAGTATCACACTCAGCTACGTAGCAAATATGAGTTTCGACAAAATCCTCGATCTCACAGCTCTTTTTTTTTTTTTTTTTAATACGTGGGATATCGCATCCCATTGGATGTTTGGTTTTGAGAGACGATTATCTTGTCATAATCAGGGAACGGGGCAGGTGGGGGGGGGGTGTACTTCATTTTCATGCATGGCCGTAGTCGTATGCCCATAGACCCTCGCATCCCCTACAATACCGGGAAGGAGCATGTCGGGTTTTTACCGACCAGGGGCAGACATTGCTAGCACCAAGCTTTGCGAAGCGCCGTGAGGTGTTGGGCGAGTGGCATGAAGGGTGAGCTGCATCCTACTAAGAACATCGTGTGAGGCGGACTTGCATACGGATGACAGCTTCCATGAGTTAGTTTAATTTCTGGTGTGGCCACTTCCTGAGACAGCAATGGGAGCACTATGTAACTGCCTCTTGGGTGCCTTACCATATACACACTAGGAGCAAAGGTTCTCCACCCCGCACAAATGATCTAACTCGACCGCCAGCCTTGGTGGCCGCCAAAACAAAACGAAAAAACGGGTGGCTGGCTGTCTAGCTCACGCAGTGAGAGGCGTGTTTTACAGCGTCGTCGCCAACCGACGCCAACCCAAGCTATACATATATATAATATATGTATAGGGGCGGGGGCGGGGGGCCACGCTACGGGCATGGCGGGTTTCGAAAGACCTCGGCGTTTGTGTTGATGGAGGGGCATGCTTCGATAGACCGTGCGCCCTGTTTTTTCTGAGCTCCTTACTTAAGGAGCTCCGTACGTCGCCGAAAAATAGATTTGGAGAAAGATAAAAGTGCTACTCGTACTAAATGAACAAGTTCATGACGTGAGTCTCTCGTGAAAAATATTGTAACACAAGGGAGAAAGTCCAACGAGTTTCGATCGAGGAGCCCGATCATTAAGAAAACATTTCCGCCCAAATGTGCTACCTTTATCGTAGCACGCGTCTGGGAGGATAAGAATGCGCAAAGACCGGACAGATGCTGGTAATAGATGCCGTGAGTGATGATGGGAGCAGAGCGCTTGGAGGATACACGCGGACGCGATGAGAGTCCACCGAACGCTCAGCCACACGGCGAACGAATACCACAAAAACTTAAACGAACGATTACCGAACGCTTCTACGTACGTAGCGATAGCATACCAAACGCTTTCCGAATAGTTACCGAATTTAAAGGTCATATCGATCATATATATATATATATTTATATATATACATGCACGCGCGATCAAAGTACCACACTCAGCTTGCAGAAAGATGATGGGAGTTTCGACAAAATCCTCGATCTCACAGCTGTTTTTTCATTTTTTTTCAATATATGCAAGTATATAAATATGTATGTGCTTTGCCGTTCGATTTTTTTTCCTACTTGCATGTTGACGGTAGACAGGGGAAGGAGTGCTATTCGAAGGAAGCCTTACGGCACGCTTACGGAAAGGTTATTACCGAACGACTTCGTTCCGAACGTTTACCGATTGTGCTTTTTTTTCGCATGTGACCTAAAAGCCTATGATGACAGATCTGGTATATACGATAGGTACCGAATTTATCGCGTACAAAAAAAAACTGTCGGAAGGTGTATATACGAGAGCACTCTGAAAACCTCCACACCCAGTAAATAGCAGTTGGTATATAGATGTCACGCTTTTGATCAAAATTCCACAAACAAATGACGCATGCTGTCTTAACCCCTTAAGAACCTTTTTATTTTTATTTTATTTTATCCTCCGGCGGATGGGTCAAAATAAAGCTTACGCCCTCCACACGGTCCCACGTATTTGGGGAAAAACTACTTGGAAATAGTGTGGGACACTTTTTTCAGTTCTGAACGGGTTAAGGTCAGAGAGGTGCACCATTTTTTTTTGTCTGAGGGTGGGTAGGACACTCGGAGGAGCTCTATTCTAATAGCAAGTAAAAAACTGATTCTGGAGGGAAATAAAAGTGCTTCGTACGACGTTTTTTTTCATTATTTTTTTTCCATCCCATTTATTATCTTCGCACTTCTGTCCCTCTCCCTCCATACGGTAGTCGTAACTCAGATCCGGGGCCACAAAGCAGGATCTTCTCCCCTCCTCCCCCACTACGTACGCTTCGTGCCTTGATTTTTATTGCGCAGAGGGTTCAGCATTCCCAACGCTCGTCGAGTTTCATCGACTTTTGCACGTATGTACCCGATGAACAATCCCGAAGTCTGAACGTAGGTCAATATATATATATATATATATATATAAAAGGTTTGCAACACGAGAATGAAATTCGGACGGGTTTGGGTTAAGGAGGCCCTCGTCATGTCAGAAACGGTTTCACCAAGAAAAAAAAACTCTACCTCTGTCGTAGGTCGCGTCTACAGATACAGTACAGGACACATAATAAGAAACAGAAAATCTGGTCCAGGCTGGGTTTCTTATTTGAGAGAGGGCGCTTTGCACACTAATTTCAAGATAACGACTCCCGAATTTCTTATTTTATTCTAAATCACAGCCTGGCTTTCTTATTAGCCTGTTTCTTATTAGGTGTCCTGTACTGTAATGGGGGGATTAGGGTTGGCGACAAATTCTCTTAGTTCCCGAACCATGACTTCTTCCCCAAGAAGTTTTTGTTTTGGCGTAATCTGGCCATCATGTCTATGCGTACAGTAGATTACTCTCATTAACCCCTTAAGAAATGGTCCCACGAATTTGGGGACAAACTACTTAGAATTAGTGTGGGATACGTTTCTCTGTTCTGAATGGGTTAACAACTGGTTCAACGAAGTTCATTAACCCCTTAAGAAATGGTCCCACGAATTTGGGGACAAACTACTTAAAATTAGTGTGGGATACGTTTCTCTGTGCTGAATGGGTTAACAACTGGTTCAACGAAGTTGGGGACAAAGTACTTGGAATTCATGTGGGACATTTTTTCAGTTTTGAATGGGTTAAACCGTTTTATGGTACGAGTAGATATATGGACTTTTATTGGGCACTTAAGGCAGCAGCTCATCAACACTTCGGCCAGAAAAAAATGAGCCTATACTACGTAAAAACTATGAATATCTCATGATGCTAAGCTTGCAAAGATGGATTTCGAAGCAACGTTCGATCTCAACGCTTCGTTACTAAATTAGTATGATTACAGGGATAGTCATGTGAGAAAACCGGAAAAATCGAAGATTAATTTCGTGATCCTTCTTTGTTTTTCGTAGAATCACAAAAAAAAACGAACAGCCCCGTATGAAGATACGTATATATCTACCAGGTACACCAAAGGCTTTTTGCAACACTGATCGATATGACGAAACAGAAGGTCTGCTCGGCAACACAAGCAAATGGAGCTACGACCCAATTGCGGCGTCATTTGAGCCCCCTTTTGGCCGGCACCATGCCTCCGATCTGCATGTTGTTACAGTGGGGTCTGTAGGAAAGGACTGAGGCACGGTTAAGGAAGTTTGGGTGAGACAACTCTGTCCCGGACCAGTGGTTAACTATGAAGATAATCCAACTGCAAAAATGAAGTACGGGCAGGACCACGGGCCGGCGCAGGAGGCCTCATCCAAATCCAATACTTCCGTGAAATTATCCTCGGTAGTGAGACATAATACATTAGTAAAATGGCGATCAAAATAGAGGTCCATGATTTGGCACAAATTATAGAACAACCTTTGGATCGGAATGTCTTCAAATTGGACCCCCAATAAGGCGGTCTGAGTAAGGCGGTATCTCGATATAAGGCGGTCAAAATCGCGTGGCGCCACTGGAGAATTGCACTCATAACCTGGGGTGAATAGGGCGGCTTCCCTCTATAAGGCGGTCATATTGCTCCAAAGGCACACCACCGCCTTATTGGGGGACCCCTGCTGTATTGCCATCTTTGCCATCCGACGAATGTCTATGCAGCATCACGAGCTTCAGCATTGACCTCTCAGAAACACTCCCGAAATGAACAAAACACAGCTCTCTGCACCAAAACAAATCTACCCCCCTTCTGTACATGCTCCGTCTCGAAAGTGATGCGTGGTCAATAATGGTCAAATGACTAAAGCAAGCAACAAATGAGTACGCCCCCCCCCCCCCCCCCCCCCTTCCTCTGTACTGCATTCGCGTCTCGAAAGGGATGCGTGGTCAATGGTCAATCTAAGGCAAGTAACAATGAGGAACCCCCCCCCCCCCGTCCCCCGTCATATAAATATAATGATATATTTTATAGGTTGGGTTGGCGTCGTTGGGCACGACCTGTAAAAACACGCCACTCGCTGCGTGAGCGAGACAACCAGGGTGGCCGTATTTTTTTGTTATTTTTTTTGGCGGTCACCAGCTGGCGTCGAGTAGATCATTTGGGTGCGCGGTGGAGAACCTTTGTTCCGCACAAGGGGAATGGTCGCTATCAAGCGTGCACGTAGTGTTAATATGGTAAGGCGTCCGCGAGGCAGTTACATAGTAAAACCCATTGCTGTCTCCGGAAGTGGCCACACCAGAAATTAAATTAACTCATTGAAGCTGTCGTCCATATGCAAGTCCGCCTCAGAGGCGGTTCTTAACAGGATGCAGCTCACCCTCCATGCGACTCGCCCAATACCTCACGGCGTTTCGCGCTTGGTGCAAGCAATGTCTGCCTGGTTGGTGAGAACCCAACGCGCTCCGTCCCGGCATTGTAGGGATGCGAGGGTCCATGGTCATATGACTACGGCCGTGCACAACATGAGTACACCCCCGTGCCCCCCTCCTGTACATGCTTCCGGCGTTTGATCATCGACGCATGCTACGGTAGAAGAGTTAGAGTTGAACCCTTTTTTTATGGGGATGGTTCATCGTTCATTGAGGAGCTCTATAGCTCAACCCCAAAACACTGATTTTTGATGAAAACAAAAGTGCTACGTACA
The DNA here is from genome assembly GCA_008828725.1 of Saccharina japonica. Taxonomy (NCBI): domain Eukaryota; class Phaeophyceae; order Laminariales; family Laminariaceae; genus Saccharina; species Saccharina japonica. Next base: position 18,873 of record MEHQ01000604.1, on the reverse strand, counting down.
GTACAGGACACCTAATAAGAAACAGGTTATTAAGAAATCCAGGCTGAAATTTAGAGGATAATAAGAAATTCGGGAGTCATTATCTTGAAGCTAGTGTAGAAAGCACCCTCTCTCAAATAAGAAATCCAGCCTGGACCGGACTTCCTGTTTCTTAAGAAACAGGTTATTAAGAAAGCCAGGCTGAAATTTAGAGGAAATTATGAAATTCGGGAGTCATTATCTTGAAGTTAGTGTAGAAAGCACCCTCTCTCAAATAAGAAATCCAGCCTGGAGCAGATTTACCGTTTCTTATTGGATGTCCTGTTCTGTATATATTGAAAACATTAAAACAAAAAACACAGCGGTGAGATCGAGGATTTCGTCGAAACTCACCTTTGCTAGCTGACTGTGATGCTTCGATTGCGCGTACTTTACGGGTTTTATATGTCCTCATGCAGGATGTACATCCCGTATGAGGGGGACACAATCTGAGGCTGCAGAATTCAGGAAGCGTGTGTCTATATACAAGCGCAAAAATCGGCGCGCTTGGTGCGCCTTATTTTTTCTTATTGGTCTGCGCCAAGCGAAGGCTGTAGATCAAAGATGTCGGGAGACATGTCAAGCAACGCAAAACGTGCGATGTCAAGGGTGTAGGGCCGAAGTGTTCCACACTAAAACCTAGTAGTTTGGTGTCAGTTACGGCGTGTCAAGGCAAATCTGCTGTCTGTCAAGGGTTGAAAGTCATGTCTCCCGACATCTTTGCTGTAGATGGCGATCCATGTGGAATGACAACCGCTCCTAGACAAATAGGTTTAATAGATCGGGTTTAACGAACTCCCTGAACCTCTTTGCTCCCATTGGTGGATACGCTGGTTTCACGAACGTCAGCCCACGAAGCCAATCAGCTACGAGCCAATGATATTTGGGTTTCCACACCGCGAAACGCGGACCGGGGATGAGGCCGTATCCTCCCTGGGTGGTGCTGGCTTTCTTTTCGAGCGCCAGCCAATTAGCGATCGGCCGGTCGGGCTGGGGTTTCCACACCGTGAGGGGCGGTTTCCACATGGGGGATCGTTTTTTTGTCCCCGGGTGGTCGGAGTTGTGGATATACGGAGGCATTTCCAAACTGGGGATGGGGACCAATCGTCCCCGGATGAGGAGTTGTGGATGCATGACGACATTTCCAATCCCGAGATGATACTCTGTCGTCCCCGGGTGTCTATGGCGTTGTATACGAACCCCAGCCAATCAGCGATCGGCCGATGTAGCTGGGGTTTCCACCCGTGCGCGGCGGTGTCGACCTGGAGAATCTCGACTTTTGTCCCCGCGTTGTTGGAGTTGTACATGTAGGGAAGTATTCCCGAACCGGGGACGGGGCCTTATCGTCCCCGGGTGGCCCTGGCTTTATTTTCGAGCCAGATCATATCGGCGGTCGGCCGGTCGGGCTGGGGTTTCCATACCGTGCGGGGCGGTTTCGACCCGGAGGGTAATTATTTTCGTCCTTGGGTGGTCGGAGTTGTAAATATACGGGGGGATTTCCGAACCGGGGATGGAGACCTATCGTCCCCGGGTAAGGAGTTGTGGATGCATGGTGGGATTTCCAATCGGGGAATAATACTATATCGGCCCCGGGTGGCGCTGGCTTTATTTCGAGCGCCAGCCAATCAGCGATCGGCCGGTGTGGATGGGGTTTCCAAACCGTGCGCGGCGGTGTCGACAGGGGAAATCTCGGTTTTCGTCCCCGCGTTGTTGGAGTTGAACATGTATGGAGGGATTTCCGATCAGGGGGCGGGGCCGTATCGTCCCCGGGTGGGGCTGGCTTTTATTTTTGATCCCCAGCCAATCAGCGATCGGTCGGTCGGGCTGGGGTTTCCACACCGTGCGGGGCGGTTTCGACCCGGGGGGTCGTTTTTTCGTCCCCGGTCGATCGAAGTTGTAGAGTTACGGAGGCATTTCCGAATCGGAGATGGGGACCAATCGTCCCCGGGTGAGAACTACCTGGTATTGGTTTTACGTCGGGATTTTCGATCCGGGGATTATACGCTATCGTCCCCGGGTGGCTCTGGCTTTATTTCGAGCCCCAGCCAATCACCGATCGGCCGTCGTGGCTGCGGTTTCCACACCGTGCGCGGCGGTGTCGACAGGGGAGATCTCGGTTTTCGTCCCCGGGATGTTGGAGTTGTAGATTTATGGAGGAATTTCTGATCCGGGGATGTGTCTTTATCGTCCCCGGGTGGCGCTGGCTTTATTTTCGAGCCCCAGCCAATCAGCGATCGGCCGGTCGGGCTGGGGTTTCCACACCTTGCGGGGCGGTGTCGAGCCGGGGGATCGTTTTTCCGTCCCCGGGTGGTAGCAGTTGTAGAGATACGGAGGCATTTCGGAACCGGGGATGAGGACTAATCGTCCCCAGGTGGGGGGTTGTGGATTTATGGCGGGATTTCCGATCCGTGGATGACACTCTGTCGTCCCCGGGTGGCTCTGGCTTTGTATACGAGCGTCAGCCAATCAGCGATCGGCCAGTGTGGCTGGGGTTTCCACACCATGCCAGGCGGTGTCGACCCGGGGAACCTCGGTTTTAGTCCCCGGGCTGTTGGAGTTGTAGATGTATGAAGGAATTTCCGAACCGGGGATGGGGCCCTGTCGTCCCCGGGTGGCGCTGGCTATACTTTCGAGCCCCAGCCAATCAGCGATCGGCCGGTGGGGCTGGGGTTTCCACACCGTGCGGGGCGGTTTCAAGCCGGGGGATCGTTTTTTTCCTCCCTGGGTGGTTGGAGTTGTAGAGATACGGAGGGAATTCCGAACCGGGGATGGGGCCCTATCGTCCCCGGGTGCGGCGGGACTGGGGGATTCCCCCGAGGGGCAACTTCCACCGCGCGCGCCGCGGCCCCTTATTGGCCGGGCGCCGGCTGGGGGGGCCCCTCGACCAATGGGCGCCGGGCTCGGAAAACGCAGGGATGAAACCCATATGCTTATTATAATATATACCCGATGAACAGTAGTCCCACGGCCTAATTAAATAAAATTGTTATAAATTATTATAAATTCGTCAGCTGTGAGTTCAACCGATTGAAAACTAATAAAAAAAAGGAACATTTCTGCGACACAAGATTTTGGGTTAGTAACCCATTCAGATTCGAAGAAAAAAATAGACCACACTAATTCCAAGTAGTTTGTACCCAAAAAAGTGGGACTAGTTCTTAAGGGGTCAAGGAGCCCTTCCGTCATTCAGAAAACGTTTCAACCAAAATAAAAAGTGCTCGTACCTTTGTCCTAATAGCACGCCTCCTTTGTTTACTCTATTCGCTTTCAATAAATGGGAACTGATAATCACGACTACGTAGGCGAGATTTGAATCACGACTACGGGGACGTTTACTAGACATCCCCGGGTTTTAGGCCTTGCGTTTCGCATTTTCCCGTTGCAACCGTCCTCTCCAGCACACCAACCAAATCCCACAGACCAGCGTGCAACAACAGCTGAAGCTCTGCAGCAGCGTCTTTCTTGGTGAATAAACACTTATTTTTACTCTACCGGGTAGGTATTTATCACGTAAAGTCAAGTCGCTGTAAGTATCACAGCCCGAAAGACCGGCAACTAACAATAACCCTAACTCTATCCCCAACCTTGACCCTATCTTCACCCCGAAACGCAAGGCCTGAAACCCGGGGATGGCTCGTAAACGTCCCCGTGGTCGTGATTTAAATATCGCCTACGTAGTCGTGATTATCAGTTCCCTCCATTCATTCCTTCCTTTTGTATATTCGTCCTTGCCATTGAGCTTTAACGATAAAAAAAAATGATGCTTCTGCTGTTTTTGCTCCGTATGTGTGTATATATACTTGATGCTGATGGCAGGGCGTGATAATCAACGGAGCCATACGCGACTCGGGCAAGATCGCTTGCCTGCCTCTGGGGTGCAAAGCGCTGGGAACGGTCCCTGTCGCAAGCGAGAGCCTGGGCTTAGGTGCGAGGACAGATGAGGGCCGTTGTTATTAACGGAGATATTTTTTGTGTGTGTTCTCTTCCATAATGCTTACGAAATACTTTCCAAATTTGTGTAAAAAATGTAACTTTTCCAGATACTTTGCTAAACATACTTTCCAAATTTATGAAAAACAATGTAAATTTCCCTGACATTTTGCCCTCGCTGTTACATTTTACACGTTTAGATGTATTGCCCCTCTTACTGTCTATGTTATAAAGCTAGATGTAAGGACACAGAGTATCCCTCGCCAGGTCAGCCTATGGAACGGGTACTCGTTGTTTGTTGAGTATGCTCGGAGTACAGCTGTGATCTGGGAGTATCGCACAGCCATGTGCGGCGGAATACGTGGAATACGTATATGGTAGAAGGCATGTTTATTCCGGGGGATGTTTGGTACATGTAACTGTCATTGTGACCGACGCCCGACGTCCCAGGAGATCACTTCTTCTTCTCCTCGAGATAATACAACACGAGAGTCCTTCCAACCTTCATCATGAGTGACGTTTACCTCGCCTGACTGCGTAAGACCTATCACGCCCCAGAGCATCGATTACGCTAGCGGATCTGTCGAGATTCTGAGGGCTAGGGGCAGCGATTAGAGCGAGCACGATCTGTCAAAGATGGCGGAAAATGATGGAAGCGAAATAGGCAGAGTGACGAGCTCGCCCAGACCTTGTTGAGCGGAAGCATGGAGGAAAGGAGGAGCAAGGGACGAATGTCCACGCCCTGTTCGACAGCGGCGAACGTGGGATGACGAGTGGTGACGATTGGGGCAAGGGCTGGGGGCGGCACCGAAGGAGAGGAAGGGGGAACCGAGGATCTGGCCAGGAGCAGCAGCAGCACTACTACGTGCAGGAGGAGCAGTATCAGCAGCAGCAGTATGAGCAGCAGCACCTGCAGCAGCACTACCAGCAGCAGCAGTATCAGCAGCAGTACCCGCAGCAGCAGTATCAGCAGCAGCACTACCTGCAGCAGCAGTATCAGCAGCATCGG
>MEHQ01003257.1:176114-196199 GCA_008828725.1 Saccharina japonica | reverse complement strand
AAATGATGCAAAGATGCTCCTAACGCACTTCACACTCCGAGTATACCCCGAGTATCGAGTACATTTAGTACTCCGAGTACTTAGAGTATTAGAGTACTGGCGGCCTGAATACTCGGAGTACTTGGAGTATGAGCAGTACAGAAGCCCCAAATACTCGGAGTACATGGAGTACCCGCAGTATCGGGCCCCGAAATACTCCGAGTACAAGCAGTATCGAGAGTATTCATACCCGAAATACTCCGAGTACGAGCAGTATCCCGGAGTATCGAACCCCGAAATACTCCGAGTACACGAATTACCTGAAGTATTTTTTTATCTCCAATACTCCTTACTTTACTCCAAGGTACTCGGAGCATCAGTGAAATTGGTTCTTATATTTCGGATCAGAGGGGTATGGTGGTATATGTATATATTTACGTATTTTTGCCAACATTATTTGGTCCTATTTACTATGGTCCCTCGTAATAGAATATAGTCTTACCATGGATTCCATCGCCAGTTCCGCCGCACGGGAGACGGACCCGTCACGCTCCCGCCCCAGAGCCTCTCGGAGCAGCGCCAGGTTCAACCCTGTAACGTACAAGGAGGAAAGCCCGCCCGTCAGAATCAAAACAATTGAGAGGTGTAAGTAAGCAAGGATGGTGGTATTGATAGTTGCTGCCGCCCGGAGCACCGCCACCGAAAAAAAAAAACACGAAAACGAAAACAAAAAGAACATTCCGCAGCAGCAGAAGAAACGCCACAAGGATTTCCACACGAGCGGAGGCCGCGCAGGCGCGTGCGCGCGCGAAGAGGAGGAGGGGGGGTTGTGTATATATAATACCTGGTACAGCAGTAATTGTCCCCTCCATAGTGCCGGTAGATAATGCGCCAGTCAACAATACCGGCACTATAGCGGCAACCGGCACTAATTTCGCCGCACACTGCCACGCAAGATTAATCCATACTGCCACCTGTGTACCAAGCGGTTTCACAGCCACTGCATACGTATAGCGGGCAGAAAGGCACTGCTCAACCAACCGGCGCTCCAAGACGGACCACCACCACCACCACTGCTGTACTCATAACACATAAACACTACTGCTGCTGCTGCTGCTGCTGCGATCTTGGGAGGATGAACCACCACCTCTTCTCTTCCATCATGTTTTTTTTGTTCGTCTTATCATACACGCTGTACCTGCGATGAGGGGGTGGACGCCCTTCTTGCTGCTCGAGATGATCGCCGCCTCGAACTCCTCGAGCGTGAGGCAGGAGATGTCTTCCGCGTGCACCTCCCGCCCGAACGTCTGCCGGGAGAGGTGAGTCGCCACACACATGACCACCCGCGGCCCAAGGTAAACACAAGCAAGCAAGCAGGCAAGGTAGTGAAAGTGAGGAAGGGAGGAAGGTCGGTGGTGGTGGTGGTGGTGGTGGTGGTGGTGGTGGTGGTGGTGGTGGTGGTGGTGGTGGTGTGTAGTGGTGTTGGGTTGTGGTCGTGGCCATGTGTCTGTGAATATCGATGTCGCTATTATAACCACTGCTGTTACCACTCGGCAAGCCATGCAAGGCCCAAGAGCAAGTATACGGGAAGATCAACACCCCCCCCCCCCCCCATCGATTCGATTACCGCCGCTATGCGAAGAACAACATGCTCCCACCAGCTACTGGCAGTCTCAGCCTGTGAACTTCCTTCACTGCAATACACAGCATCAAGAAGATAGTTCACGCATGGCCGTAGTCGTATGACCATAGACCCTCGCCACCAGGGCGTGGGGGTGGGGGGTAGGAGCGGGGTGGGTGGAGGGGGGAGATGGGGGGAAGGGGGTATTACGGGACATTTTCGTGTGCGGCCTGCAACTATTACGGGGTGGGCTAATGTAGTAAATAGGACCTATGGTGCACACAAAAAACTATATATTTACCTATTTTTACTAACAATATTTGGTCCTATTTACTATGGCCCCGTAATACATACACATATATAGCTACAGGCTTTCTTCAAACTAAATATCTTCGCCTGCTGGAAACAATTCATACTACTGCAGTACCTGGTACCGGTAGAATAATGCATCAGCACCAAAAAACCTACGTACGACAAAGCATCGCTCCAGTACGTCACGATATCATGAAGGGGGAGGGGGGGGGGGTGTACTTCATATTCATGCATGGCCGTAGTCGTATGACCATAGACCTGGGGGTACTCATGTCGTGCACGGCCATAGTCTTACGACCTTCGACCTGGGGGTACTCATGTCGTGCACGGCCGTAGTCGTAGGACCATAGACCCTCGCATCCCCGACAATGCCGGGGCGGAGCACGTCGGGTTTTCACCAACCAGGCAGACACTGCTTGCACCAAGCGCGAAGCGCCGTGAGGTGTTGGGCGAGTCGCATGAAGGGTGGTGGTGGTGGGGGCAAACAAACCCGGCACGTAATCCCCTTACGACTGCTACCACGTAACGGGGGACAAACAAACTACCCGGAATCAGAGTTGGCTCATTGTCGCAGTACGGGGGGGGGAGGGGGGCTACGATTTAAGAGAGGGGTGTGTCAGACCTACTACGGGGGAACACATCATACCTTGAGTAATCAGAACCAAATAAAATGTGTAAACAATACGAAGGGGGTTGCATGTTTCGTTTGCTCCATCGTGGGTTCTGCTTACTCTTCTTGCTACCATTGTTTTCGTTTTTGCTTTTCTTACTACAATAGCCCACCCTGAAATAACAGTATACTTATCTTAAACCGGGATTTCTCTTAAACCCGAAAGGGTATTCTGTATCGGTAGCTTTTAGTAGAGGCCCACGCCAAGCCATCTGGCATACCTTAAATCGGTGTTTCTCTGAAAAAATCGGCGTTTCTATTAAATCGGTGTTTCTCTTAAAAATCGGCGTTTCTCTTAAATCGGTGTTTCTCTTAAATCGGCGTTTCTCTCAAATCGGTGTTTCTCAAAAAAACGGTGTTTCTCTTAAATCGTTGTTTCTCTTAAATCGTTGTTTCTCTTAAATCGTTGTTTCTCTTTAAATCGTTGTTTCTCTTTAAATCGGTGTTTCTCCTAAAATCGGTGTTTCTCTTAAATCGGTGTTTCTCTTAAATCAGTGGTTCTCTAAAATCGGTGTTTCTCTTAAATCGCATATAGCCCCCCCCCCCACTGTCGAGTCCAAAAGGGTTACGCACGTACATACATACCTGGTACGATATTATCATACGGTACTGTGCCGTCGTTCCTCGCCCTCACCAAGAAAAAAAAAATGGGAGAAGGGGCCCACTATTAGTAGTAAGCCCCTCAAGGACTGGAGTAACACAGCAGTAGTAGTTAGTATTCCACTGCTGTTTCATTTGAAGCACACGAGGCCGCCGGCACTGAAAGTACTACGTACTCGTAGGTCTTCCAGGTTCAGGCTGTTCCGGCGCTAACGACGTGGGAGAGGCAGCAGGGTGACCATCGCGGTGTGACTGCAGCGAGACACAATACGCCAGCGCTGAAAACGGCAAAGCCTCCTTTCTTTTTTCTTTTTTTTAAGGTAAGCTCCTATGGATTACGTACGTGCCGCGACTGAGGCAACAACAGTTACAGCTGTGACCGCGCACTGGTCTCACGTACCTGGGGACAAAATACTTGGAATTAGTGTGGGATAAGTTTGTCAGTTCTGAATGGGTCAAGTGACAAAACAGCCCCTGCTTAGTCGGCGAAAACCCTGACACGCCCCGTCCCCGGCCTTGTAGGGATGCGAGGACCTATACGGTCACACGGCTACGGCCATGCATGACATACGGCTAATGAGTACGTACCCACCCCCCTCCCTTCAAGACGCAAGCCCCTGCCTGGTCGGCGAAAACCTGACATGCTCTGTCCCGGCATCGTAGGGATGCGAGGGCCTGCATGGTCATACGACTACGGCCATGCATGACATGCGGCTAATGAGTACGTACCCACGCCCCTCCCTTCAAATGACTCAAGCCCTGCTTTCCATGTACTCTTGTACACCTCACCTCCCACGCGGTGCGAAACACATACTTGGCAAGCACGCATGGCAGAGAACGCGACAAAAGAGAGATCCGAGATAAACTTCACAAGACTGTCAACCAAACACAAAAACACACTCCATTAAAAAAACATTGTGGCAGTGCCTCAGAGGAATTCGACACCAAAAACCAGAAGCAGGTAGACTCTATCTAGGAGCCCCTCCCCCCCCCCCTCCTGCTCTCTCCCTCTCCCTCTCCCTCCCTCCCTCTCTCGCACCTTGAGGAAATCCCACACAGCCAAAAGGTCCCCGACAGCTTCCGCGGGGACTTTCATACGGTGCACCGGGGTGGGCCTCGCCCGACGCAGCCCGCTCCCCACCTTCCGCTCCCCCTCCCCCTCCTTCCCCTTCTCCTTCCCCTTCTCCTCTCCCTCCCGCTCCTTCTCCGCCCCCGCCTCTCCCTTTTTCCCTTCCGCCTCCTCCGCCCGCGCCCCTTCCTTCCCCTTCGCCTCCTTCCCTTCCTTCGCCTCTTTGGCCTCTCTGGCCTCCTGCTCCTCTTTGGCCTCCTTTTCTTCTTTGGCGAACAGAATCTCGTCTTCAATCAGCTCCTGGTTTTGCGATTTGTTCTTTTTTGTTTTGTTTTTTTATCAGAGACAGAGAGGTTTGCATTTGTAGGCAAGGCAAAGCAGGGCAAGGCAGGGCAAGGCAGGGCAAGGCAGGGCAAGGGTAAAGGCAAGCTAAAGGGCAAGGGTAAGCCAAAGGGCAAGGGCAACGGAGAGGGCTAAGATGAGGCTAAGGAAATAAAAGGAAAGAAAGGGCAAGGCAAGCAATACCAATAGACCACCCTCACCACGGCGGCGCTCGCCCCTCCAGCAGCAGACTCCCAGCCGATCGTCTTCGCCGTCCGCCCCCTCTGCCTGCCCGCGCCCCCTTGGGCCTTCGGCTTCGGGTCTTCTCGTGACGTCGCATCAACCCCAGTGGCCGCCGCTGTGACAGAAGTCGCAGAGGCGGCTGCGGCGGTGGCTGTGGCAGCGGCGTCGCCGCTGCCACCACCGCTGTCGCGGACAGCCCGCGACTCGGGCGGTCCCAACCACCCCTCTACGGTATCTCCCTTCGCCGTTGCCTTCGGAGCGGGTTCCGTCGAGGAAGAAGCAGCAGCAGCAGCAGCGGAGGCAGCAGTGGCAGCAGCAGCCGCAGCAGCGGAAGCACGTTGCGATGCAGGTGTCGGTGAGTGAGCGCCTTCACGTTTGCGCTCGGGAGCGTCACTGCCGCCACTACCGCCGCCACCGCCGCCGCCGCCGCCACCGCCGCCGCCGCTTCCACTGCTGCTGCCGCTGTTACTACGGCTCTTGCCGCCGCTCTTACCGGCGCCCTTGCTGCCGGCACCCTTGCTGGCGGCACCCTTGCTGGCGGCGGCCTTGCCGCCACCCTTGCCGCCGCTCTTGCTGGCGGCCTTGCCGGCGGTTTTAGTGGCGGCTTTGCCGTTGGTCTTGGTGCTGACCTTGCTGCTGCCATCGTCTCCGTCATCCCCGCCGCCACCATCGCCATCCCCGGTGCCACCGCCGCCGCCACCACCGCCGCCGCCGCTATCACCTCCACTACCGCCGCCGCCGCCGCCGTCATCGTCGCCGCTCTTACCGGTAGCGGGAGCTTTTCCCTCGCCATCAGCGCTGCTGGGCGTCGGCGAAGGTAAAGGCGAAGGCGAAGGCAGCGACTTGGAGGAGGCGCCCTTCTCCCCCATCTCCTCCTTCTCTTTCTCCTCCTCGTGGCTGTCACCACCCGCCCCTTTGCTGCTAATGCTGCTACTGCTGCCGCTGCTGATGAGGCTGCTGACGCTACCGCTGCTGGCGTTGCTGCTGACTTTGCTGCTGTTGCCGCTGCTGACTTTGCTGCTGTTGCTGCTGGCTTTGCTGCTGCTGCTGCTGCTGCTGCTGCTGCTGCTGGCTTTGCTGCTGTTGCTGCTGGCTTTGCTGCTGCTGCCGCTAACTTTGCTGCTGCTGGCGCTGACGCTTCCAGGGGTGGGGCTGGGGCTTTTTCTCTTGACTCCCTTGCTGGGACCGCCTTTGACAACCTTGGCCTTGGCAGGGAGGTCGAGCGTTTTCGCGTGCTCGGAAGAAACGCGGTAGTTGGTCCGAACCTTGACCACTTTTCCTTCCTCGACAGCCTGGTGGTGTTGAACCCGCGGGGGGCAACAGCGGGAGTGTTGGGAGTTAGCGCGGCACCAAAAAACATCAACAGCACCACCACCGGCAAAAAATAATAACAAAAGTAGCAACACCCAACAATATCACACAGCGACAGCAATAACAACAAGGCAAGAGGAATAGGGGCAAAAGTGGCCGCCCGCCGGAAAATGGACAACCAAGCCAGCAACGACATCGCATTCCAGTACCGTATCCAGAACAACCACCCCCCCCCCGTCGAGTTAGATCATTTGTGCGGGGTGGAGAACCTTTGCTCCGCACAAGGGGAATGGTCGTATCACGTAGTGTGTATATGGTAAGGCACCCACCCGCGAGGCAGTTACATAGTGCTCCCATTGCTGTCTCAGGAAGTGGCCACACCAGAAATTAAACTATTAATAACTCATTGAAGCTGTCATCCATATACAAGTCCGCCTCACAAGCGGTTCTTAGTAGGATGCAGCTCACCCTTCATGCGACTCGCCCAACACCTCACGGCGCTTCGCGCTTGGTGCTAGCAATGTCTGCCTGGTCGGTGAAAACCCGACATGCTCCGTCCCGGCATTGTAGGGATGCGAGGGTCTATGGTCATACGACTACGGCCATGCATGAAAATGAAGTACACCCCCCCCCCCTGGCCTAGGAGATAAATGGTGGCCACAGGCGGCGAAACAGGAAGGGGATAAGATTAGCAAAACGTTTCTTTGTAATATATGGAAACAACGTAATGAGCGCCCAAGTGTTGGAGGTGTCTCTATTAGGAGTAGGAACGGTGCTCCGTCTCGAAAGGGATGTGTGGTCAATGGTCAAATGACTAAGGCAAAGCAACGAATGAGTACTCCCCCCTCCCCCCCTGTCTTGCTCCGTCTCGAAAGGGATGCGTGGTCAATGGTCTAATGACTAAGGCAAGCAACAAATGAGTACGCCCCCCCCCCCCCCCCCACCCCGAACCCCTTCCACCTCCCACCCATTACGCCAGCCCGCCCGCCGCCCGTAACGCACTCGCCTGCGTCTATTTGCAATCCCTAATCGCGTCCCACTCACCTTCTTTATCCCTGTGGCAACGCTCGCCTTGAAGTTTGCCTCGTCGGCCGCCGCTACCCAGCCGTAGTGGCTGGCCTTCAGCCAATTCACTGTCGCCAGCTGGCTCGAGCTTCTGGAGACACCCAAGCCGACGAGGGCCTCGACCACCATGTCGGGGTACCCCGGCGCAGGCCGTTTTTCCCGCAACTTTTCGCCGCCACCGCCGCTTTCTCCGCCGCCAGTACCGTCAGTACCGCCGCTGGTGCCACCATCGCCACCGACACCGACACCGCTACCGCCACTGCTCCCGCCACCGCTACCGCCACTGGTACCGCCACCACCAGTACCGCTGCCGCTGCTGCTGTTGCTGCTGCTACCGCTGACGCCGTTGCTGCCGCCGCCGCCGCCGGTGCTGCTGCTGCTGCCACCGCTTCCGCTCGAGATACTGCTGGAGCTACTACTGCTGGCGCTGGCGCCGCTGGTGCTGATGCTGGTGCTTGGTTTGGTGCTGGTGCTTGGTTTGGTGCTGATGCTTGCCCCTGCGATCACGGCCTTCTTCGCCGCGTCGCCACTCACGCCATCAACGCTCGCGCCATCAACGCCCGCGCCATCAACGCTCGCACCGCTAGATACAGGTCCCTTCCTCGACGCCCAGCCCGCGGCCGGCCATGCAAGCTTGGCGCCCTTCGGAGCCTTCCCGGCAGGGGGAGGCGACGATGGCGACGACATGCTGTCCGCTTTCCGCTTGCCGTTGGGTGTTCTTGCTCCGCCAGCGTCTCCTGGGACAGCGCCCTCTGTGCCAGCGCCTGCCCGGCCAGCGTCTCCTCTAGCAGCCCCCCCTCTGCCAGTGCCTCCTCGGCCAGCTCTACCCCGGCCTCGGCCAGGGGTTCCTCGGCCCCGGCCAGGGCTTCCTCGGCCTCGACCAGCGCCCCCTCGGCCGGCGCCTCCTCGGCCGGGATCGGCGCCGGCGTCGGCGTCGGCGTCGGCGCCTGCGCTGCCGCCACCGACACCGACACCGCGGCCGTCAACGCTTCTTCCGGCAACAGCGCTCCTACCTCTGCCCCTGCCCCTGCCCCTTCCCCTGCCCCTGCCCCTGCCGCCGCGGCCGCCACCGCCACTGTCACCGCCACTGCCACTGCCACTGCCACTGTCACCGCCACTGCCACTGCCACCGCCACTGCCACTGCCACTGTCCGCGCCACCGCCACTGCCACCGACACCGACACCGACACCGACAACGCCACTTACACCGGCACCACCACTACTGCCGCGGTCGCCAACGCCACCACCATCGACACCGGTACCGGTACTGGTACCGGCGCCGACAGCGCCACTGCCACTGCCACCGCGACCTCGTCCTCGACCCCGACCGCGGCCGCGGCCGCGACCGGCACCTTCACCACGGCCACCATTGCGGCCACCACCCCGGCCACCACCGCGACCGACACCACGGCCTCCGAGTGTCGCCTTCGGTTGCTGCGGCTTAGATAGTAAGCCAGCCTCGGCGACGGTCGGCGCCGTCACTGTTGGTATTGCGGCCGCCGCCGCCGCCGCCGTTGCCACCGGTGCAGTCACTACCGACGCTGCAGCCGCCGCCGCCGCTGCTGCCGCCGTCTTAGCGGGCGAGGAAGGGGTGCCAGCCGGGCGGGAGGGGGTCGCTGCAGCTGTTGGCGGCGCTGTTGGCGCTGCTTTCGTCGTCGTCGCTGTCGCTGTCGCCGCCGCCGCCGCCGCCGCCGCCGCCACCGGCGTCGTAGTCGCAGCGGCAGCAGTAACCGCCGCGGTTGTCTTCTTCGCCGCCGGAGATGGTGGGCGACCCCTTCCCGGCCTCTTACGCCGCGTTCGCGCCTCGTACTCCTGCGGGAAGGGAGAGGGAACCGGAGGGAGGGGAGGGAGGGGAGGGAGGGAGAGGGGGAGGAGGGGCGGACGGACGGACGCAAGACAGCGTCAAACCAAATAACACGCAAAGTGGTGTCAGTAGTTAGGTGTTGCGGTTCGGAGCGGAGCACGAAGCCTGCTTGAGCGAGGTCACACGGGCGTGAGGCCTGCACCTGGTTATAAATACGCACATATTTCCTAGAATCTACAAGAGCTTAACTGCAACAGCAATAGTACTATGCCCTGTGCCCTGTTTGAAAATTGAGTTGTGAAAACCGGGTTGTGCCAGCGCGACCTCCCAGCGAGCACAACGGGGCGCTGAATGGCACATGCCGGACGCGATGCATCTTCCCTGCTGCCACCACCTCCACCCACGCTTGCAACAGAGCCAGGTCGAGCTCGACGCGGGTGAAGATGAAACACACCATGGACCACACAGAGACACCGCGTACTTCCTGTCGACATGCCGCTGGACCGACACGTATAGAGCTGTTAGATGGCTCGCTGGCTGTCTGGAGGGACGCAGGGAAAAATATATATATCTCTGTATATTCCCGCCCCTATCCCCCACCCCCCGTTTCCTGGTGCCGTCAACCTCTATCCCAACATGTTCACGTTGGACTGGTTAGAGGAAAAACAAACAGCACTGGCGCACAGCTCGCTCCCTCGCCCGAAGCGACCAAAGCCGCTAACAGTTGCCGCGGCTTGCTATGCGCTTGCCAAAGCGTCAGCATGGCCGACGATGAAAAATCGCAGAAGCAGACGCAAGAAAAATAGGCGGCACCTCTTCTTCCCGCGAAGCAAAACCCCGGCGCACTCGAGGAGCGCGCACACACGCACGCACGCACGCACGCACGCACGCACGAACGCACGCACACGCACCTTCTTGAGCCGCAGCGTCTCCTCCGTGACCTTGCACAAGTCCTGAGCCTGGATGTGCTCGTCAGTCATGCCCTTGGCAGTTCCGATGAAGCGCACCTTGACCCTCGTGGTCGCCGGCACCACGGCCGCCTCGTCCTTGGTGGACCCGGCCTCGCGGGTGATCGTCTGCCGCCGCCGCCACCGCCGCCGCCGGTTTCAAAAGAGGGGGGGGAGGGAGGGAGGGAGGGAGGGAGGGAGGGAGGGAGGGAGAGAGGGAGGGAGGGACAGACATAATTAGTCTTGTGTGATCGGAATCGGCGAAACCGGCAGGAAGCGGCGCGATTTCTTGCCCGCGATGGCAATTAGGACGGTGTAAGTTCGGTATCACAACACGCCTACGGCTCCCCGCCTCAACTGCTGTATTTTGGCTTGAAACTACAGGATGGCCGAGGAGGTGAACAGGCGATGAGAAGTGTATGATGATAGCACGATCGTTCTTTTTGGCGGGGAGCGCATGATCCCCGCCCCCCAAGAGGTGGTACAAATCATCCCACTTCCATTGCCAAAACGTTACTGCTGTACCGTTGGATTTTCTTAGGGACAAGCAGAAGACACCTATTAGTATGACCCTGGGTGAAAAAAAAGGCGATGAGCTTTGCCACGGGCATGAGGCCGCAGGAGCAAATAAAAAAAAAAGAGCGACTACGTACAGACATGCCTCAGCACCTAAGAACTTGGCAGTAAAAAACTTGGGGGGGCTGATTTTGCGATACCCCGTTCGAGACATTTCCAACAAACCCCTTACAAAACCATACGCACGAACTATTAATATGATATGCACGTGCTCTCTTTCGCCCGTTACATAATGGTTGGTTTATCGTCCCCTCTTACCATTGTTGCCTGTGACAAGTCGTCACTTTTACGTCACTGCCAAGCAAAGATGTCGGGAGACATGTCAAGCAAGCAAGGAAAAACATGCGCTGTCAAGGGTGTAGGGCCGAAGTGTTCCACGCTAAAACCTACCGGTAGTAGTTTGGGTGTCAGTCACGGCATGTCAAGGCAAACCCGCTGTCTGTCAAAGGTTGAAAGTCTTGTCTCCCGACATCTTTGCTGCCAAGAATCGGGGGGGAAGGGCCAGAATAACTCAACCAGTATTCCAGAGCTGACCACTGAATTGAGCAAATGGTTGACACACGCTGCTGTGTGCGAGAGACGAAGAAGATCGCGCACGACCAAGACCTATATTTCATACCATGTACATTGGTTGATTTGTTTGGGGTTAGGGTCAAGTTCTACGAATGAATACTCGTCGTGTCCTACACAGTCGTGCCTGTCAACCATTTCCCCCCGAATATTCGAGGAAATGGTTGACGCATGCTCTGTTGTACATGCGAGACGAATAACTATTAATACGTGTCAAGCCCTATCGGTACATTGGTTGATTGGGAGGGGTTACTCGTAGGGTTATTAAATGCTTGTTATAGGATGGCCCACGGACGCCACAAGTCGGTGGCGTTCACAGGTCTCTCTACTATCAAGTCACGCGCGTACCCACTGAACCTACTGCTGGGCCTACTGCGGTACGTGCTTATCTACTGCACATACTGCTGCTGTTGTACGTCATGTACCTAATGCTGATAATGTAGTATCATCGTACACAGCAGCAAGCAGCGTCTGTTAACCATTATCTCGATCACAAGACAGTTTAGTACCGGTAGTTGGTAAGCTGCCCTCCTATTGTAAAATCTAAAACAGCCATGTATACGGTAGACGGCCGATGGTTTCCATCCTCCGCGTATCGGGCCGTTCAGTGAAGCGTTCGTTCAACGTTCTCTACCGGTACGCCCGTCGACCGTTTCATCGAAAAAACGCAACCTACGACCTACGACGGCGTTTTTCGCGCGGTGTTTTTTGGCGACGCTACGATATAGCAGTATCATATCATACGTGCGAGCCGCAGGCTTCGAGAGACTCGCGTCGGGCCGTGTGGCGTGTGGTGTCCTGTAGTGCCTGAACAGTGAAAATCGTGTTGGCGGTCTCGGCATCGAGAATCGAACTTGTGACATGATTGAGCGATGCTGACTGGTACTCTGCACGAGGGTTTATGATGTAAACGCACGAGTACGAGGTACGTATTATATATACGAGTATGTATGCATTTTCATACCGTATAACCTCGTATATCCATGCGTACAACCCTTCGGGTACCTGTTATGATACCTGGTAAATACTAGATACCTCACGATACCTGGTAAATATTACCAGGTACCTGGTATCAGGTATTATAAGGATACGTATACTCATATGTATATATAATGTTTTTTTTTGTTTTTTTTAATATAATAGGTGTGCCTCGTACGAATTAATAATGAAAAAATATCCATACAAATGGATCGGGTGTCACCTATCGCCGAGCCGAACCGGCGGAGGGCGGCCGACCAGAAGCATCGGCGGGTAACATACGTGGCGAGTGGCGAATAAATACTGACGGTGGTCTCCAGGCGACAAACGGAGCAAGTGAAAACGCCAGGCTCCAGAGAAAACGAATTCGTATTATAATGAATACCTGGTAGATAAGAACACCGACTATTGATAACTGCTATTAATAGTAAGGTGACCAGTTTCTTACGGCGCGTTCTGCGCTTCATTCTGCTTCTTAGTCTACATGCTGCGTACTTCATACTACGTACCGGTACCAGGTACCAGGTATGATATACCAGGTTTTAACCTTAGAAAAAACTGCTTGTAACTTACTGCTGCTGCACGTATTAAAAGTACAAACCGGAAAAGCTCAGACAACTGATAGCATACCCCACGACGCCGCCTGTCTAGGCGATCGTCACTCCCTCCGGAGGGATTGCCATCGGAGCGGGCGACCGGTGTGCGCCCAGTAGAAGAACCAATGGGAGAAGCGAGCATGCGCGAGCAGCAGCAGGGCTCGATATTCCACCGATTTACCGGCGGGACGCTACTCGTAGTCACTACTCAGTGACACACACATATATACATGGACTGCTGTTATAGACACAACTGGCGTGTAGACTATGTTCTATCTATAAATAATAGTGACTCGCTTCATGTTCTGTGTGTGTGTCGTCACTCCGGAAGGATTGCCAACCGAGCGGACGACCGCTGTGCGCCGAGGAGAAGAAGCAATGGGAGGAGCGAGCGTGCACGAGCAGCAGGGCACGGCTCGACCTTCCATCGATTTACCGAACGATGTACCAGGTATGCTGGAGGCTACTCACACACATGAGACTGGCTGCACACGAATGGTGCGGCTGGCACGTAGACTATTTTCTTAGGGTCGTTCTTATCGAGCAACTTTTTTCCAAAAATTCCAAATAAATTTTTCGCGCAATTTTTAGGACTTCCATATTTTCCAAAAATAATTTCCAAATTTTGGAATGCGAAGCATATTTTGCCCTCTGTAAAAATTCCAAATTTCCAAATATATCCTGTTTTTTCTCGATTTTCCTATTTTTTTTGGAAAATTTATTTGGAAATTTTGGAAAAAAGTTGCTCGATAAGAACGACCCTTATACGAGTAAATAATAGTGACTCACTTTTTCATGTTCTGTGCCGGAATTCATGATATGGTGAGTCGATTCGGCAATCGGCAAAGCGAAAGCACCAGCTACCAGCATCACAACCACCACTAAAAGCACCCCTCGGATCTCCTGATTTCTTATTTCTTATTTCCAACCACGAGCAATATTATTATCGTTGACAGCGTGCGTCACATGATGAATACTCGCGTGCAAGTCTCCCGCTGGCTCGCTGGCAGAGAAAATCGAAAATCGCCTACAGCAGTTTCGACAATTCTTACGAATAACAAAAAAACACATGGATTCGAAAGTTTCGATCAGTAGATTATGTAGCGGCGGACGACTACGCGCCTGCTCCAAACATGGCCACGACTTGGCACAGCCAGCCCGGCTTACACCCTGACCCGTCGTGGCCGGCCAGCGCACCAGACCGACGACCGGGGTCAGCGCTTCGCGAGGCGCAAAACTGGCGGCCTTTGGGTCGGCACCCCGTTTTTTTCGAACTAGACCCCCGGCGCCTGTCATGAACGCGTTAATTTTTCCTGGGTGACAGAGTGACGACTCAACGAGTCGCGATTGTATTGCGCCATGAACCAACGATCACGATGCAAACGCGAGCGATTGATCCCCGACAGGGACGCAATGCGGAGGCCTGCAGGTGGTGCAGGGCCTCGTATCTGAGTGCAAGGGGTTGGGCCTTCAAACATGACTTTCCTTTCCAGGCTACCCACACCCTTGATCGGCACAAGAAGGTACACGCGGTGAAATGCTACGAAATCAAACCGTCTCATCACGGGCAGCACCTTCTTCTCTCGAAGCATACATACAGCAAGCGCAAGCAAAGCAACGGAACATCGGCGTGCCCCCCAAGGTTGTCCCCACCACGACCAAGGGGCTGAATTGCCTCTCACCGTGGCAATCGTCGCCGTGCGGAACGTCTTCGCCCCCTCGGCGTCTCGCCCCACCACGATCACACGGTCTCCCTGCTTGAAGCTGGAACACCTCGCCAACGCTGAACCCCCAGCAACACCTTCTTCTGCTTCCTTGCTGGCACCATCCCGCTGATGCACACTCTTATTTCCCTCCATTTATCGCCGACTTTCGCTCTCGAAGCCACCAACAGTAAGAACCCCCACACGCAGCTAGCGCCCCAGAAGAAGCGAAATGTTTACACCCCACCGCGGGCAGAAGTCGTGCCGGGCGCGGTGCTCTCAACGTACGTTTTTTGGTCAATAGCAGTGTTTCCAGAATTGAATAAGCGTTATCTTTAGGGGTTGTTTGGCAAACCTCCCCCCTTCGAGAGTTGCTCATGCGTGGGAGTGTTCAGGGCCACCCAAGTCGAACCACCTCACGTGGGTGTGCCCGGCACTGCCCTTGGTGACCGCCTGGTTGCTGAACACGGCGCTGCCGTGATGCAAAATGGGCGATCGTCCACCCGCATGTATATAGCACACCAGTGGAGAATCTGCGTGTACGTACGTGAAATGCTCCTGCTTTCCTGTTGTGAATCCTGAATCCTGATGAAAACAAACAATCGGTCGTCGTGACTTGTGAGTTCGTACCGGGTACGCTTGTTTGTCTATACGATATCTTCACACTAACAATCCTGTCTAATTGAAGCTGTGCGCTTCTGCGGAGGATCCCATTACAATCCTGTCTAATTGAAGCTGTGCGCTTCTGCGGAGGATCCCATTGATATGTGGTTAACTCATGGGAGTCTAGAGGCTGTAACGAAAGAGGCGAAAGAGGCATCCCCCGCCACAACGCTAACATAGCATTATTCTCACACCCAGCGACACCCAGACGACTTTTTCACACCTCTGATGACAGATCATGATTTATATCTCATCTACGTCGTATCTGTACGTAGATCATTCAGTTCCTCGCCTGCCTGCCGTTGTGAGAGGTTGATGAGCAGGATCTGCATACTCGTACTGCTGTACGAGGTAGTACGGATCCAACCTACTACTATGTACTGTAGGAAACATGTGCTAGATAGATCGTACAGATTCTGCAGGTCCCACCCACAACATGAGCTATTAGATCGTACAAGAAGATATTAATAGCGGACACATCTATCTGCCTTGAGAGATCTACTACAAATTCGCAGGGAGTGGGAATCGATGATCTGGCCGAGATGTGGACTTTTCCCCATCCCGATCCCTCCGAGTCAATCAATCAATGTGGTCTTCTTTACGATGATCACCGCGTGTTGTTACATGCCAAACAGATACCCGGGTATAGCAAGTAGTCGGGGGTCTCTAGGACAACCTGAGGGTATCGGGCCCGCAGGTTTTGGTAGAAGAATTTGTTCACGTCAGGAGGCAGGAGTATATTTCCGCGACTTTGGGTTTAGTAGGATGGAAACATGCATGATCGCCAGACGTACACACCAGCAACGATGAGCCAAGCAGGAGGACCGCGAGATACTGGTCCTTTTTTGGCCCCGTGTGCAAGCAACGAAGGATAGCTCCACACCCCCGCCCTGGGCAGCTTGCGTTGCGTGTACATACTTCATGGCGCATACTATGGCCTTCAAGATACAACATGATTCATAATTTCTACTACCGACAACTTGATTTCGCCCCCTGCTGTCGGCATGGGGGTTGGAAAGCGGGAGGCAAAAACGACGATCCGAATTCGATTCCACCAGACAGACCAGAGATACCCAGAGAAGCCAAAGACGGCTACTACACTATTTATGGTGGTAAAGGGGGTGGGTCTCAAAAGCCGTGGTATAGCAGTGAACTAACTCAAAGAGTTGCACAGCAAGGGCACATTTGGCAGAATAATTTGCGGGATTGGGGGGGGGGTGTACTCATGTTGTGCACGGCCGTAGTCATATGACCATAGACCCTCGCATCCCTACAATGCCGGAACGGAGCGCGTTGGGTTTTCACCAACCAGGCAGACATTGCTTGCACCAAGCGCGAAACGCCGTGGGGTATTGGGCGAGTCGCATGGAGGGTGAGCTGCATCCTGCTAAGAACCGCCTCTGAGGCGGACTTGCATATGGACGACAGCTTCAATGAGTTAATTTAATTTCTGGTGTGGCCACTTCCGGAGACAGCAATGGGTTTTACTATGTAACTGCCTCGCGGACGCCTTACCATATTAACACTACGTGATACGACCATTCCCCTTGTGCGGAACAAAGGTTCTCCACCCCGCACAAATGATCTACTCGACCGCCAGCTTTGGTGACCGCCAAAAAAAATAACAAAAAAAAACGGCACCCTGGTTGGGGGGGGGGATATCTGCAAGAATTGAAAAGACGACGTTTTTTATGTTTGGTACATGTTTTCTACCCCCCCCCTCCCACCTCACGACACATACTACATCATCGATGGCATATATCTGAGGATGGACGACAAAAGGGTACAGATGACACAGCATGATGTACAGTAGTACAGCTGTACCAGGTATATATTTAGATTATACACACCACATGTGAAAATAACAAAAACTACGATGGGCTTTTGTTCAGAACAATAATACAACTTCAACTTTGTCCTCGTATATAGAGGGCGATACATCGCACCGCGAAAACAGACACGAGGCAGAACGGCGTCGGAACGTGTGCGTGTGGGGGGGGATCGACAGCGATGAAAATCCATCACCACCAGTCGACCACGGATCAAAACTAAAATGCACCCCACACCGACCACCAGCCACCCAACTTCGCCCCTCCACAGCAGCCCAAAGCGAATCCGACCCCGAGGTTCTGTGCCCCCTCCCCCCCATCTCCCACTCGTGCTATGATACGTACCTGCCCTGTATCTCGATCAAATAAAAGTACACGTTCAAGAACCGGAGCAAAAAGACAAAATACAAGAAAGAAAATAAATCGTTCCTATTTCGAAAAGCGAACGATCACTTCAAGCGAGCGATTCGCGGCCCAAAATCTCTCGCCGACGGTGAGCTTGTCTCCATCCGAGCACAACTCCCCCAACGGCTTCTTGAGGTTTCCCGCTGTCTGCTTGCGAAGGGCGGGGGGGTTGGGCATGTACAGCACCAGTCCCGGCCGCGTTAGCGACGGGTCCTTCAGCCCCCTGGAGGAGGAAAAACAAAAGCACACGATAACGGAGAGAAAGAGAGAGAGGGACAAGCAGAAACGGGGGCGGGGTTCATTGCGTGAGCAAAACTGTCTGTGGCTGATACTATACCGTGTGGAAAAAATGGCAACTATATACCGTGTGCATATTACCCGGCTGGATGCTCTCAAGGAGAGTAAGAGGGGAAAATGGTGAAAAACAGCGAGCGGGGGGGGGGTCGAAGCAGCTATTACGGGGGACCATAGTAAATACAACCTAAGATAAACACAAAAACCTACTATTAATATTAATAATATATATTTCCCATTTTTACTGCAATATTTGGTCCTATTTACTATGGTCCCCCGTAGTACATACATACGGTGCCACAGCAAGAGGAATGTGCTTAGTATATGTATACGTATATCGAGCTACATACGCCCGAACGTGCGGGATGCGTCTTTCTGCGTTTCGTCTCGCCTCGCCTCGCGGTGAAGACGAGGCGAAACACGACAAAAAAAAAACAACACCGTCCGCATCCTCTCATCTCGGGAGCAATATCCACACATGGACCCCCACAAACAGCGCGAGGCTGTGGACGATCGAAGTA
The DNA here is from genome assembly GCA_008828725.1 of Saccharina japonica. Taxonomy (NCBI): domain Eukaryota; class Phaeophyceae; order Laminariales; family Laminariaceae; genus Saccharina; species Saccharina japonica. Next base: position 178,122 of record MEHQ01003257.1, on the reverse strand, counting down.
CGCGCGGTTTCGCTGGTGCACTGCACGACAGGGTCAAGTGCGGTTGAAACGAATGATTGAAGGACAAACTACAGAAATAAAACCACGAAGGCAGACAGAAAACCAGGAAGACTAGCAAGAAAGTGGACAGGCAGAAAGAGAGAGAGAGAGAAAAAACGACAGATAGACAGTAACACGGGCAGACAGAGGTAGACAGACAGACAGACAGAGACATACCGACAGATAGACAGACAGACAGACAGAGACATACCGACAGACAGACAGACAGACAGACAAACAGACAGACAGACAGACAGACAGACAGACAGACAGACAGGCAGACAGACAGACAGACAGACAGACAGACAGACAGACAGACAGACAGACAGACAGACAGACAGACAGACAGACAGGCAGACAGACAGACAGACAGACAGACAGACAGACAGACAGACAGACAGACACAAATACAGGCCGAAAGGCAGAAATACAAACAACATACGTAGCCAGCAGGCACAACCACAAACAGAAAAAAAAAAAACGTCGCAGACAAGCTCACAATTTCTCCACCAGGTAGGCGAGGGTCTCGGCCGGGTCGACCTCCACCGTTCGCTGGGACGCCCCGCACACCAGACAGTCTTCCTTCTTGTCTACTACCATGGTCGAGCCATGAGTACCCTCCATGCCGTTGTACCTGCCAACCGCACGCGCGCACGCGAGAGCGGGCGAGCGAGCGAGAAGCGGAAGACGGCGAGAGGGAGCACCATCAGAAGAACCGATAACCACCGCTAGATGGCGTGCTGCTGGGACGAGCGCATACGTACGTACGTAGTATACGTGCGTACGTACGTGACGCGTGCTACGGCACGAGAGGTATAACAAATTTAGGCTGAACATAATTCTGAAAGCCGGGGCGCCTTAACCCAACATCGTCGGTCTTTCATTCTTGCGTTCAACTGTTTTTCATTTTTTATACTTAGGGCCCATATTAACGAGTATAAAATAAATTCAATTTGGAAAAATAAAAATTCAAATTCGCTTTTCATTGGTCAACACACGCACCAGCACCAAATATTAGGATCTTGGGGTATAATCTTGGGTGGTGGTGCGGGTTCTGACCAATGAAAAGCGGATTCGATTTTTTTTTTTTTCCAAATTGATTTTTTTTGTGCTTCGTTAAAACGGGCCCTTAGGGCCCATATTAACGAGTACACAATAAATTCAATTTGGAAAAAAATAAAATTCAAATTCACCTTTCATTGGTCAACACACGCACCAGCACCAACTATTATGCCCCAAGATCCTAATATTTGGTGCTGGTGCGTGTGTTGACCAATGAAAAGTGGATTTGATTTTTTTTTTTTCCAAATTGATTTTTTTTCTTCTTCGTTAATACGGGCCCTAAGGCTAGATAAATTGTTGATCGGGTATATTGCACTTTTATTTTCCTCCAAAATCAGTTTTTGACTTGCTATTAGTATAGAGCTCCTCAAGTGACCACCCTCAGAAGGCAAAAACACGGTGCACCTGCATGCAGGCTATCGTAGCATGCGTCTACGTATATACGTACGTACAAGTAATACGGCAGTCAGTACTTTCGACCACCTCCGTCCAAGGTCCCCGGGGGACGGCTGTGCGGTTGAGGCCATCGACAGACAACTACAATACTACTACCACGGGTACTTATCGAACGGTACATAGCACCCCAAAACCTTGGACGGTGGAGTCGTGCCACCGCCACCACCGCGTCCTCATTCGAAACAAGAAAACGCGACACGACGCACATGCACACGCACACGACCTGCACCGCTGCGGGACGGGGCGAGTAGGACGGGTGAGACACGTGAAACGGGACGCGTGGGACGGGATGCATTGGGGACGGGAAGGGACGCGCGCGCGCAACCTGACAGCAGCGTCTCCCCCCGCCCCCCCGCTGTCTCGAAAGGGATGCGTGGTGAATAGTAAAATGACTGAGGGAAACAACAAAGGAGTATCCCCCCCCCCCCCCCCCCCCCCCCCCCCCCCCCCG
>MEHQ01003257.1:0-176090 GCA_008828725.1 Saccharina japonica | reverse complement strand
GTACTCATTTGTTGCTTGCCTTAGTCATTTGACCATTGACCACGCATCCCTTTCGAGACGGAGCACCGTTCCTACTCCTAATAGAGACACCTCCAACACTTGGGCGCTCATTACGTTGTTTCCATATATTACAAAGAAACTTTTTGCTAATCTTAAGGCGTTGGGCGTCGATTCGTCACGCCGCAGCGGCCGAGAAGCTGCTTGAGCGAGCGCAGCGTTTTTGAGCGCGGTGTAAAGCAGCGTCAGCTCGCTCAGGCGCGCGGGCGGGATGGACCACCGGCAGGCGCGTGTGCCAGCAAGGTGGGAGGATGGCAGCGGGGAGCACGGCGATGCAACAAGGTGCGGCCGATTTTGCGCATTCCCATCGACCGCACACAATTCGTCCGACCGACCGCTACCGCTACCCTATAGAATGGGCTCCATTGTGATAAGCAACGCGCCCCGGTGGTGGGGAGGACGTACATACATATATGTATACCTCCGCCCTTAAAACTCCTGCAAGCGCGAGGTTCATTGCACTCTATGATACGCAAAAATACACCCCTCTTCCGAAGAAAGACAAACAACGGTTCTACCGCGCTCCAGGAGCGGAGGCGACGGATGCTTCGTTTGCACACCCCAAAAGACCAATAATTCGCACCAACAAACAAGAAGAAAAAAAACAGAGTATATAAAGCTAAAAGTACAGCGGTACCTTCATGTCGGCTGGATCATCGTTGTCCAACTTTTTGCCTGGTGTTTTCGAGGGCGGGAGCGGGGTAAGGGGGGGAGGGAGGCAGAGGAGACGCGAAATCCGGGGGGCAGAGGGAGGGACGGAATGGTTATCGCGGACAAAAAATCGACTGCGTACGAGAACAGGAGCGGGCATTTTTTGTTTTTGGTATCTGTCGTTACCCCGCTTCAGGGGTACAGAGGACTGGCACGACATCGACGCGACATGTTGACGCTCCTCGTGGTCATTTTCACCACGAAAACAGCATCGGCAGCCCAAACACGCTGTTATCATTCCTGGCGCCACGGAGAGGCGGGGGCGGGGGCGGGAGGCAACCTTTTTCTCGTATCCTACTACAGGGGGGAACACACATAAAATTCAGAACCAAATATGGCGTCTAAACATTAGGGGGGATACAGTACCTGGTTCTTGGGTCCGATGTGGGTTCTGATGACCCGGGCCCCTCATAATAGGGGTGCCAACTTATATCAAGGCAAGGAAAACCACCTCGAAAAAAAAAAGCCTCGGTCACCTGGGAACTCCTTCGGCCACAGCAGCAGCATCGCGTAGCTGATGCAGTGCTCGGGCATTCGGGGCGTCTCCGCGATGGTGCACATCGGGAAGACCTTCTGGGGGGGGAACATGTCCAGGGAGCACTCGAAGCACGACGTCGCTCGCGGAAGGATGACGCGCGCCTGGCCCTTGAAGCCTGGCAGAAGCAGCGAGGTAACAAAAAAAAAAAAAAGCGACGCCGCGCACAAGCAGGGTTGTGCAAAAAAAGGAAAGAAAAGAAAGGCACTTCTATACCTATGTACCACACCTCGGGCAGATCATGATCTATCTATCTATGTATATGTTTATCTGTCTGATCCAGATCATCTAGTAGTTCCTCGCCTGCCGTTGTGAGAGACTGTGCAGGATCTGCAGAAAGACACCTAACGGAGGAAATACGCGCTACGTAGATCATGTGCGGATTAATCTCCACCCGGCAGCGTGAGCTAGATCATACAGATCATACAGATCATACAATGATCGGTAGGGTATATCTGGTATCTGCCTTGAAACGTCTAGATCATGAAGCGGGAATAACCGATGATCTGATCTGTACAAATAAGGTGTGATACGAAGTATACTGTACACCGATCGAGAACAGAGTCGGTCATACGTACGTACGTACAAGAACCGAACTACGACGGAGACGGCCAACAGTCCGGGGTATTGCGTGAAGGGGGCACGGTCGGTCGGTCGGCCGGTCGGTCGGTCGGCTCGGTGCTACGTACGTACGACGAGTACGTAAACCAACAGCAAAACTGTAAGTAACAAGAACAGAGCGAGGGTGACCACGACCGCAACACGGACCCCGGAAACAAAAACACTGCGGCATCTATAAATGTATACATACATACATACATACATACATACATGTATACGTACATACATACTTGCACACATACATACATACTTCGAAGCGAAGTAGATACATAGATACATAGATACATATATAGATACATACACATATATATATATACTTCGAGCATAATATACCAGACATGTTATTTTTTCCCGTTCGCGATTTGGACCGCTGATCCACCTTTCGCCAAGGGGGAAACAACGGCCGACCAAGCTCAACCGTCCTCTTGGGCGACCGTTGTTCCATGATGGTTTTGCCGCCTCGGCCGGTGTCCCACCATTACTAAAAAACAAAAACGCCCGTTCGAGCCCAACGGTTCTCTCGGGCGATCGCTCCATCCATGGCTTCGCCGACTCGGCGAGTATACCACCACTACAAAAAATAAATAAATAAAAAATAGGGTGTTTCCTCTTGCGGATATCAAAGCAATTCGAGTCCAAGAGTCGTGGGGGCGGCCGCCTCTCGACTGGTCGGCGCAAGCCCCCCCCCCCCCCCCCCCCCCCCCCCCCCCCCCCCCCCCCCCCCCCCCCCCCCCCCCCCCCCTCCCCCGCTCGCCCGCCTGGCCTCCCCCGATCGAACGCCTTGTCGTCTCACCCTCGGTGCCCCCGTCGATGAGAGGGATGATGGTGCTGGGGTCAACTTGGCCATCGTCGGTCATCTCGACGAGGGAACAGAGCATGGAGTTCAGCCATCGTCGAGCCTCCACGTTGTCAAGGCCGGAAATCACCACCCGGAACTGCACACGGGAGACAGCAGAGCAAGCGACGAACGAAAAATATTCCAAACAAACTAAAGATGGAAGAAAAAAAAAAACGAAAAACAAAAAGAGGGCGAAAAACAAAAAACGAAATCGAAAAAAACAAACAAACAAACACACACACACATACACACACCACAAAACAAAACAAAACAAAACAAAAACTCAGGGCTAAAGTAAAAAAACAAAAACAAAAAGGTCGAAGAGAACCGGTTTATCGCGGTAGACGGGACCTGCGTGTTGCGCCCAGCGCGAAACGGCCAGCCCTCGTCAATGGACAAACACAGCCGCGGAAAACGAGGGGGGGGGGATATGGAAAGGCCGGCCGAAGGGAGGCCGTGGAAGGGGTTTGGGGGGGAGAGGGGAGAGGGGACAGGTCGGCCGTGTAGGGAGGCCGTGGCAGCGGCGGCGGCGGGTTTTTGGGGCAAAAAGAGTCCATGCCGTTCGCGCAAACACGATTTTTGCCGGCGGCAAAGAAAAGGTCAAGCGAAAAAATCTTGGGGGGAGCTCTGGCGAGTAGTCAAGAAGCGTTAACAGGTGTGGAGCGCGGAAAGAGAAAATACAGGTCCGGGGGCGACCGTACATGACACCGTGGGGGGGGGTGTACTCATGTCGTGCACGGCCGCCCAGTCATATTGACCATAGACCCTCGCATTCCCTTACAATGCCGGGGACGGAGCACGTTGGTTTTTCACCAACCAGGGCAGACATTGCTTGCCCACCAAGCGCCGAAGGCGCGTGGGTATTGGGCGAGGGGGGGGGTTGCGGTTGGTTGGGCGGCGTGAGAGTTGGGGCGGGGGGGGGCTCCGTCGAGGCAAGGGGACTCTGAGCATTCAGCTGAGAAAGAACAGGCTACAAGGAACGCAAGGGACCTCAGTCATATTTCACGCACGCAAAACACCATGATGTGTGTGTCTTCACATTAAACACTTCCTTTCTACCCGTCGACATCCAGACACCCAGTGTCCGTGCCGATTCATCATCCTAAAAAAGCTGTTTTCTTAAGGAAGTTCGATTTGTTTCAGTTCGATTTGTTTTTTTCAGCTCATTATTGTATGTTTTTGACCGGAACGCGGGCTTATCGGCCGTGCGCTCTTCGGCATGAGTGCGCCCAACTCTCGACGGTATTCCAACGCAAAAATCCGCCTTCTCCATTCGAAGCATTTTCAAGTTCTCGAGGTATGATGGCATTTTCGGCATAATATCAACAAATAACATTCCAGAGCACAAACTATTCAAATTCCCCGCTAATTCTGACTGGAAAGTAACCTCAAATTGTATTTGATGTCGATTGTTCGATTGTGACAAAGCTGGATATTTCAAACTGCTTCGATGGAGAAAGCGGAATTTTTTCGTGGTACCTGTGGGATTGGTAGGAATAACGCATTCCGATTAAGGCCACGACCCTTTCGACCGGCGTTTCGCGTGTCAAAACATCAATAAGTGGTCCGAAAAAAACAAATCGAACTGAACAAATCGAAGCTTCCTTAAGAAACAGCCTAAAAAACGGTACATGTTCTTTGCGTCACAAAACTTACGACACAGAGATACTACGCTCAGCTGCAGTAAGCCAGAGGCAGACAACTGCAATGCCATAATATACGGACAGGCACGACCTACCCTGCTAGCAAGCCCAGCCTTTTTTTTTTTCTTTTTTTTTTCTTTCGCGTGCAAGAGCAAAAAAATAGAAAGAAAGAAAAAAGCGAAAAGGAAAATAATAGAAAGTAAACATACTGAAGCAATTCAACCAATTCAAGCAACCAAACAAAAGCATGACAAAACCGAAAGAAAAAAAAAAAAAAAAAATGTCGTGCTTCTCCCAGAGAGATGCGACATCTGTTAAACAGAACAAATGAAAGACGCAAACGAAATGAAATGAAATGAACGAAAAAAACGAAAAAAAAAACAGTGCCAACAAAGCAAGACTTAAGAACGACTTGAAAAGACGAGGCAGGCCAGAGCCACACCAAAGTACCTTCCAGGCACGCTGAGGCCAAAGTTTGTGCCCGTAAGTACAGGCGCGTTCTACCAGCTAGTCGGTCTCGTTACTGGTTACCTTACTCTGCTTTGCCGTCTCTTTCTGCTTTTCGTCCGCCGCGGTTCCCTACGAAACCCCCACCCTCTGTCTCCATTCCTTGGGCGCCACCCATTACAAACGATACGTGGTCACTTCCTACTTCAGGTTCCGATTTTCGTTCCTTCGTGCTCCACCGAGCGAGTCAGGAAGAGAAGAGCGAAGTACAAAAAACATAATGTATTACGTACGTAGCTTAAAGCAGCCCAAAGAAAGTCCTAGGGAAAATACGGGGGGGCGGAGAGACAAACGGCAAAGGGACTCCACGGCAAAAATAAAAAAAAATAAACAAAACAATATGGATTGATGCCGAGGGATTGTAGCATCGCTGTTCGTGCCGCTACAACAGGCGTTACACAAGCCCAAAACAAAAGCAATAAAAAAATAAATTAAAATAAAAGACTACCAGAAAATAACCAAAGGGGGAACACATACAGTTCGCCATTCCACGCCAGCCAGGTAGTACTTCTTCCTCACACAGTGATAAAGAACGAGAGTAACAACTGAAACTTAAAGAAGACGAAACGAAACGAAACGAAAAAAAAAAAAAAAAAAAAACATGAACAAGCGCGCACTCGGAGTTCTTCTCTCCGGCCGCCGATCGAAAATGAAAAATACGCAGAACACAGTACAACTATTTACTAGCAGCTTGCAACCAATACACGCGTACCGAGTTTCGACCGAAACCTCGAGCCCCCACAGCGAGTTTGTCCCCCCCCCCCCAAATAAGTAAGGCATTTCGCTCGAAATCCTACATATGTATATATCTCCCACCAAAAAAAAAGGTTGATGATTATGTTATAGTAAAAGTGTTTGTCTCACCTCCCCGTAGAAATCGGCGTCGAAATCCTGGATCTTAGCGTGGTGGGCCTCCACCTTGCACCCCGGCACTCTGGCCATGATCGCCTCCGCCGCCACGATGGCCTTCGGGCGGCCTACATCCTTCTGTCGAAAGAGGAACTGTCTGCTTGTCGTCGCCGTTTCGGCCGGTTTTCCCAGAAACATGGGTCACGTTCGGGCGGGGCCGGGTGAGGGGCGCGGGGGAGGGGGAGCGAGCTGATAAGGACGAAGATCGGGGGGCGGGAACACCAAGATCGGCTGTGGCGGGGCAACGGTTGTACTTTACAAATACCGACCCAGCCGCGTGCTCTAATTGTAGGTCTCTGTTCAACCGTTAACCGAGTCCACACCAGCCCGTTCATACGACACGGCCATGATGAATATGAAGTACCCCCCCCCCTCCCCCCGTGTCTCGAAGGTATGGCGTGTGTCAATGCGTCAACATGACTAAGGCAAGGCCAACAAATGAGTACGCCCCCCCCCCCCACTCCCCCGTTGCCGTAGTCACGCCCTGATAGACACATGCCTTCATGCGAAGGGACAAAAAGACGATCGCGGCGGCGCCCATACATAGCCAGCCCCTCGCCACCCCCTGGCCCACCTGTTGAGGTTCGAGACGTCGATGGAGTCCATGTCGATGACGGTGATGTCGGTGATGGCAGAGAGCGCCAAGTCTATTGAGCAACGCTCGCAGGCCCAAGCCGCCGGCGCCAATGACGAGCACCTTCATGTCGTCCTCCAGATACTCTCCCATCTAGTCCGTAGGGAGGGTATCAGTAGGCACATCATACGGGGGGGGGGGGGCGGGGGGGGGGGGGGGTATCATTTCATTGCATGGCCGTTATTCGTATGCCCAGTGACCTCGCATCCCATACATTTCCGGCGGGCGGCGAGCACGCTCGGCTTTCACAACGACCACAGGCAGATATTTGCTCGCACCAGGCGCGAAGCGCCGTCGGGTGTTGAGCGAGACGCATGAATGGTTGAGTTGGCTCCTACTAAGTAACCGCTTGTGATGCGGACTTTGGGCGAGGGAGGGGGGGGGGGGGGGGGTAGTTGAATATGGGTCGGAGTATATACAGCAGCTGTAAGGTATCGCACAGTCATGGGCGATGGTAACACGTATACGTGGAAGGCTTTTTTATCCCGGGGATATTTTAACGTCGGTACTTGATTTGATGTAACTGCCACGACGACCGACGACCAACGTCCCAGGTGGACTCGTCTTCACGCCGATAAAAGCCAACACAAGACTCCTTCCAACCATGATCAGGAGTGCTATTTTACCTCGCCAAACCGCGTAAGACCTCTCAAGCCGCACAGCATCGATCGGGGGCGGGGAGGGGGGGGGTACTCATGGGGCGTACTCATGTGTTGCTTGCCTTAGCCATTCGACCATTGACCACGCATCCCTTTCGAGACGGGGGGCGTACGGGACAGAGGTCGATACCCTACTCCGACAAGTTTTCATGTTTCATATTTTTCTATGTACGTGTCAATACGTACGGGTATGTCGGGATTATTGCAGGAAACGGTAAAGGTTCCCGCTGAAAAATGTATATGTACGTATGTACGATAGTTGATCATGTTTGGCATCAATAACTAGAGTGTCCGTAGACTCCTTGCGCCTTTCGTGATCGCGGGGACTAAATTGTTACAATGAGCGAGCGCGAAAGCATTACACAAAACGCCAAGAAACAAAAAACGGAATCGAGCAAAAACCCTTTTCTACAGCAGTAGTATATATGATATGATATGAAAAAAGCATAACATCAGCCGCCGCCGGCGGAGTCAACTAACGGAGGATTTGAAAGTTTCCGGATCGACCGCGCTACAAAACACCACCAGCTCCTGGTATAGAAAGCAAAACTCCCCGGGACATAAAACCCAGTTCCAACAGGAGAATACAAGGAGAATAGTCGACGCGAGTCGACGAGGGAAGAAAAGGGCTGCAGTCTTCTCGCGATAAAAATGCAAGGCACGTGCGTACCGTACCGTAGTGGCGAGGGAGAAGAAGAACCTGCTTAAGCCTTTTAGAACTGCAGTCCCGTTTTGGGGGCAAAGCACTCTAATTCTAAGTATTTTGTCCCCAAAACGGGACTGCAGTTCTAAAAGGGTTAAGTGACGCCGGAACTGAGTTGCGACTAAAGGGGTAGAGAGAAAAGAAGGTGCAAAGATAATAAATGGGGTGGGAAAAACTAAAATAAAAATCCAATGGATCTGATATTTGCCCGTTTGCAGAAAGAAGCAGCAGCACGTCAAGCTTAAGCTTGGAAGCTGAGAGGCAACGCGCCTGGCCCAGCAACAACACAAACTTCGATGATAATTCGAACAGCAGTACGAGGGGACGCTGAATGAACAAAGCCCTATGCGCGATAGGAACGAAGGCCAGCGCCGGCGGGGGAAGAGAGGAAGACACAGGAGGGATGTGTCTACGTACACCACGCCACTGGGCGGTTCACGACACCGAACCCAGATTTCCGGTCGTCGCAGGAGCGTGATTTCCGATATAGTCGACGCATCGCGAACCAACCACCACCACCGCAGCAGCAGCAGCATGAGTAACAGCAACAGGAACAGCACAACAACAGCAGCAGCAACAGCAGCAACAGCAGAGCAATACCACCAAAAGCAGCAGAGCCACAACAACAGCAGCAGCAGCAGCAGCAGCAAGACCAAGCAAAATTATCGCGACTCTCTTGAAGCAAAGCAACAAACACACAAAAAATCTCATCAATTATATGCCCCCCCCCGAGACCGAAATGGGTTACGCAGCAGCACCACGCTCCCGTTCCCCTGCCCCGCTGCGCCTCGCCTCGCGTCTCGCCATGCCAACCCCCTCGCCCTGCCCCGCTCACATTCTCGAAGGGCTGGAACTCTCCCACTGCGAGCTGGCCGGTCTCCGAACCGAAGGGCGTCGGCCGGGACACCAGCTTCTCCAAAGCCCTCCACCGCTGGCTGGGGTCCATGTCTTCGTGGCGGCCGTTGGGTGCCAGCGACGGTGGCGGCGGCAATGGAGGGGCTGCCGCCATCGAGGTGGAAACCCCCGCGTCCGTCATCGAAGGTGTGTCTCCAACCAGCATCGGTTCTATCGCGGTCACCGAAACTTCGCCATCGCCTGTAATACAAATACATACAATAGAACCAAGTATGATACATGTATGAGGAAATATCGAAATTTCAGGTTTTGAACTACAAGTAGTAAGTGGTACATGCGTAGAGCTTGGGCGAGGTTCTCAAGATTGCGAGATGTGAGCTCTTCACGTTACGGGGGTTCGTGTGGCCATGACGGAGGGCGGGAGGGAGGGAGGGAGGCAGGGCTTGTTGTTGTTGTCGTCGTCGTCATCGCCGTCGCTGACACGCAAGGTTATCCAAGGGGCTCCGAACGCGCCTCTGCCGTCAGTCCGTCCATCGGGGTAGGGTGGTGGTGGTGGTGGTGGTGGTGGTGGTGGTGGTGGTAGGTGGTGGTGGTGGTGATGGTGGTGGTGGCGTAAGTGGTGGTAAGGGTGGTGGTGGTGGCGGTGATGGTGGTGGTGGTCGTGATGAGTGCAAGTTTCTTTCCTCGAGTACCCGGCTACTCGCGCAGTTCGCTATCTGGGTACACACCGTCAGAACGCGCAACCGTTTAGCAAGTTCGGGCGTGAGAATGTATCGTTCAAGGCGACGGACATCAAAACAGCACGGCCAGCTGCCATCCAGGATCGAAAAATTTGCGGCGACTCGAAACGAGCGCCATTGTGTGCGAGCTCGAGACGATGAGCGGCTACATATCTCGTCAGTAAACGCTCTAGGCACACTCCTGTTACAAGGTACAGATCTTACGAGTGCCAGTATATAGGCGAACACAGATTTGAGCTCATGCCGGTATGTCGGAAAATATATACCTGGTATCGTATTATATATCAAAACGAACGGGGCGTGGTCACTGCTGAAAGCTTTACGCATGCATGCTGCAGCAAACAACACCAACAGCAGTGAATCGCGTCAGTTTGAACCTACCGCGTCATAAAGAAGATTGCTGCGTGGTATGATATGTTGCAGTATGTACTCGAGTCATATCATATCATGCACTGGATTGGACAGCAGCAGTGGTGCTGTAAAGCAAAAAAAAAAAGAAACGCAGTCTGCACTTTGTGCACTGCTTTTCCGTTTCCCCCCCAAGCACACGAAAGAAAGCATTGTAGCATATGCCCTCCATTTTGAAACTGTCTGCGGACGACTTTCTCAACACAAAATTTTATCGGGATGTCGGAACACGGGGAAGGGGGGGGTCAAAGTGAGTGCTGCGTGGGAAGCCACGAAAGGCGGTGAGATGCGTATGATGTGTCGTACAGCAGCGGTAGCCCGATGCTCCAGAAGGGGTTCCAGTACTACGTAGTACTGCCTCATATCCAAAAAGAGTGGGCAAACAAACGTCCGGCGACAAAAACGTTCGTATCCCATGTAAAAGGAAATGTTGCATTACGACGTAGCTCTTTCACCAATTCAACGTTCAGCGTGCAAAATATCAAACACACTTCTTGTGGTTATGTCGTACATATATTACGTACTCGTACTTCACACTCAAACGGCGTTCTGGTCCTCTCTGTCGTACTCCTGCGGTAAGTTCTTTGAGTTCCTCTATTCCTTACGTACCACCTGTGTTGCAGTGCCCACAAAATCGACAATGAGGTTCCAGCCAATAACGTCAATTATTATTGAAACCGGGATTTTGCAAAAACCAGCCCCTCACAATCGCTTTGAGACATGCAGCAGTCTGCGCTCGTTCACTGGCGCCGTGCTCCCCACTGAAGCCTCCCAATGACACACCACGCCCGGACGAGCTCAACCAAGTCACGATATAGCCTGTTCTGTAGTTGGTTTGGCCTTTGTCGTGCTAGAGTTGGAGAAATTTGATGCACCGCGGCCACGCAATTTTATCCTTGCACAGCCGGTACGTAAGCTCCAGCAGTCGCGCCGCCAGTTTAGGCAATTTTCACGGGCACTGTCGCGGTGGTAAACCTTAACGAAATCGCCCAAGATTGAACGTGTGCTTGTGTGTACAGACAGGGAAGGTATACCAGGGTGGCGCACTTTTTGATTAACACCATCGACGCCGCAATCGGCTTGAGACGTACCTGCAAAAACAAAGAAATGTGGACTGAAAAAACACTGTGTTTTAGAGTTAAAGAGCTGGGACACAAAAAAGTTACGAGCGTTGATTTTTTTTTCAACATTCGTACGTACGTGAGTACTGCTCACCATGGCTGCAGCTCCAAAAAATAACTTGGCCACAGTATGGGAAATAACAAATCCAATGACCTGGAACCACATTTTCAAACTTCAGCGACTTTGTCGCGGTGGTTAGAGGTCACGAAAACTGCTGCCGTTTTGCCACACTGTAGTGAGAGCACCAAAGAGCCCATCGCAGGGTGGCGCACTTTGGGATTAGCTGTGAGGCTGGAGTTAGAGCAGAATTGCGCGATATCGTACCAAAAAATAGAGCGATGGTGCTTCCAGGTTTCGATTTTTTGGCAGGAAAAGGGCCAAAAAACGATTTCATTTTGTGGGCACTGCAACACAGGTGTACCCACTCCGCCGTATCATATCAGCAAAATAGCAACACAGTCAATGAGACCCACCGCCGGTCGTCCTGTCTTCCATAGACTTTCTTTTCATCACAGCTTTGCCCACAAGGTGGTGATGCGCCTCGTGCACCTCCTTTTCAGATTATCAGCAGCTACTGGCCATGCGTGTGTACTCTGGCTGTCAGTGTTGTGTGTGTGCACGGTCACTTTTCGAGCCCCCCATTTTGACAGTATCCCCTACATAAACATGCCAACAATCATGAGTGCAAACCCACAATCATGAACACGTACACACCCGGCAGACATCACGCAGTTGGCGCTCCCAACACTGGCCTTGGGCGGAATGCATTCCCAGTCAACGTGGACGATGGCAACACCAACCTTGCCGCTCGTTGTATCCGTCATTATGCTGGGGCTGGCGTGGTTTGGTCAAGTGTCTGCATTTGTACCAACGCCAGCAACAACGTCGTGGATCCAACGAGAAGTACGTAGCACGGCAGGCGTGAATCGCGTGTGCCAGCAGCAGGAACGATGCGGAGCGTCAGCCGTGAGCACCGTCACGATGGCCGGAGACGGCGTGGCTGAAGCGAAATCGAAGATTCTGCAGCTCGCAGCTGTCATGGATAGGGGAGGCATGGCGAACCCAGGCAAGTGGACAGCAGCAGGGATCGTAGTAAAGGAAGGTACAGCAGAGAAAGCAGTAACTCTGTAAATTGCAGTCAGTCCATCCACAAGGGCCAGACGCCAACACGTCAACTTGTGCCCTCCAGACTCGTCAGAAGCAGCCGCAGGCCGCAGGCAGAGCAGACGCCATCTATCGTACATACATACATGCGGGTATCCTCTTACAAGGCTGCGCTTCGTGGGCGGCTATTCGCCCGACTGCTGCGCTCGCGCAGGGAAGTAGATCAGACGAAAGTATAATCAGATACCTTGTACGAGTAGAAGACGTTGAAATGGTGCAGTGCGACTTGCAAATGCCAAGAGGTCGTGCGTGCAGTCAGAGAAGTGTGTGTGTGTGTGTGTGTGTGTGTGTGTGTGTGTGTGTGTGTGCGTCAGGGCATTAATTAGGTGTTGCGCTGTTGCGCTGGCGCAACATTTGGCCAAAATAACGGTTTTGCGCAACAGTCGCCGCAAGGCTAGTTGCGCGCAGCGCAACACGCGTTTTTGGGCGCGCAACATTTTCGCCGCAGGCAAAAAAAATTGTTGCGCGTTTTTTTCTCGCCGGGGTCCGATGAACAAAGATTTGTTTGTAGGCGGTCTTTTTGGTTTGCGCGCTTTTGATAAATATGGTCGTAATTTGGACATCTTTTAGGCTATTTTTATTGGTTACATTCGGCCCCAAAGGGACTCGCCGATTTTTTTCGGCTTTTTTTCGCTTTTTTCGCTGCCGGCGCTAGGGGGGGGGGGGGGGGCCCCCCCCGCCGGGGGGGGGGGGGGGGTGGTCGGGGCTTGCGGCGCCTGCGGCGCGCAACACGCGCCTCAGGCGTGTTGCGGTGCGCGCAACACTCCTTGAGTCGCCTGTTGCGCTGCGCGCAACAGACCCCGACCCACTAATTAATGCCCTGGTGTGCGTGTGTGTCGTTCACATTAAACCTTCCTTTCTATTAATAGCCGTCGACACCCAGCACACCCAGTGTCCGTGCCGATTCATCCTAAAAAGGTACCAGTTCTGTGGTCACAAAACTACGACACAAAGATACTACGTTGCAATCCAGTAAGCAGAAGTAGATCCGACCAAAGTTTACGTAATCAGATAGAAGGCGTTGTTGAATGTACTGCTGTTACATGTAGGTATACCTATGACTGCCTATGATACACCTGTTGAGCCATTTATACTCGTAGGTACGTCCGAATATCGCACTCGGGAAAAGGGATACCTGGCCCTCCCTCCGAGTAATCAGCTCTCGATCGTACCTACAACAAACAGTATGTTGTTGGCTGAAACGTACACCCCTTTTTTTCTACTGAAGTTGGGGTTCCATGTTTGCCTTCAATTGTACCTATAAATTGTACCTGGTATACGAGTACGTAAATGTATTTGAAAATTTATTATTTCGTACCACAATTAGAGTTTTGATTATTTATTTTCCGAGTTCGGGCACACGAAATGGTGCAGAGACAACGTCGGTCGAATTGGTGCAGTGCCACTTGCAAATGCCAAGAGCTCGTGCGTCCAGGAAGAAAAGTAGATCAGACCAAATTGTAATCAGACAGAAGACGTTGTTGAATTGGTGCAGAGAAAACGTTGTTGAATTGGTGCAGTGCCGCTTGCAAATGCCAAGAGCTCGTGCGTGCAGGAAGAAGGACGTCTGCTGGGCATGCACCATGCATGTACAAACATAAACGGGACAACAAACACGAAACAAAAAGTTCGAAATATATACGAGTGAACAAACAGGAATTGGTGAGGCTGTCGCATTTCGGGCGAGAGGTCCAGACACAGTTGAGTTGAACAGCGTCTCTTAGCCTTGGCAACTACCAGGTACCACTCTCTCAGAACAATGATCCATATAGCCTCGGAGATCTGGTGCCATCTCGTTCCGTGTAAGGCGAGTTATCATCGGCCGCGTATGATGCTGCTGCCTGCGTACGCAAAGCACCACTCTTTTTTGTTGTTGGATGATTCGAAGAAATGAATCGAAAGCACCACTCTTTTTTTTTGGATGAATCGACGAAATGAATCGAAGAAACAAAGAAGAAAAATAATATCCAGAACCGATCCCGAAAAAATGTATATGTTTTCCCTTCGGCAACTATTGCTATTAATAAGGCTGAGAGGTGAGGGATATGCTGTACTACAAAGTAGTACGTACAGAGCACCGCAGTATCACAAATGAGATCGTCCACACATGGCAGTTGGTTGTCGTCGTCAGTACCCTATCTTGCACCACCAGCATCGCAAAGCGGGCACTTCGCTGTCTTGTTTCGCCTGAACCCACACAACACGCAACAAGATACACATCCGTACGACGAGTACGAAGTATATGCGTACCTGATATACATACTGCTGTGCGTCCACAGGCGTTTCCAGCGCTTACTGTGGCACCAAGGACGACATGCGGCGGTTGGTGGACACGCTCGCTGAGCTCGACCCCTTGGACAAGCCGCTGACGGCGACGGAGCTTAGCGGCCGCTGGGAGCTGGCGTACACCACAGTCGAGCTCTTCCGCGCCTCTCCCTTCTTCCAGATGGTGGGTCGCCCTCGCTGTTGAAACGCGTATATAGCCCGAGGAGCAGCACCACCAGAACCGTGAAATGCCGAGCAAAATGATGGCCTCGCATCTATATAAGAGTATGAATATACCCTTTTAAACCCATTAATAACTGCACCGATGTTTGTTTTGGGACACACCTTTCGAAACTAGAGTGCGATAACTTTTACGGCGGTTCTAAGACGGTTAAGTTGAACCCGGGCGACGAGGTTTTCTTGGGCGAAATGAGGACGTTTCGATGACGAAGTGTTTGGCGTCTCGGCGGTCTGACGTTTTTCTTCGCACGGCGTGTCTCGTGTTCAGATATCAAAAAGACAGGCAGTAAAAGGCGGGGTGTTGCTGTTGTTGTTGTTGTTGTTGTTGTTGTTGTTGTTGTTGTCGCCCCGGTGGTTTCGATGCAACGGTCACATCAGGTGGAGGCGGGCTACGACAACCCAGAAAAGTCCAACCTGTTCTTCAAGCTGCACCAGCTGCAGACGGGTTCGTGGGGCGCCAGCTCTATCGGCCGCATCACGCAGGTGCGATGGTTAATTGAACCCGTAACAATGTCGCAGCGTACTGCTGTATATATACGTACCAGGGTATGTAGTGATAGTTTTGATATGTACTTGATGCTTGCACTACTGTGTTTTATATTACGGGCAGGGTCTGTTGTAGGACGTTACGCTCCCGCCGCACAAGCGGCCACCCCCTCGGCGCGGTGATCTTGTATATATTCGTACTCCAACACAATAAGACACCTTCTCTTTGCCGCACCCCACCTCTAGAATTGCTAGCATTTCGATTTTTCCCTAACGTCACTCTGGATGCCGATTATTGGTATCTTCCGGTCTACCCCTCCTTTTTTTTTTTCGTCCGCAATTATTTGCCAGACCTTAGACCTTATTGACTCGGTCCCACGTAGCGTAGAGAGCTCCGGGGGCGAGGCGTCCGCGGCAGCAGAGGGGGAGGGGAAGGGGGAGGTGGAGGGGGACGGGAGTGCGACCGCCCTGGAGACTACATCGGGAGGCGGCAGCGGTTCCTTGGAGTCCGAGGTGAGGGTTGCAATCAATCAGTGCTCTTCTATGGCGCAGAATAGGAGCCTCACCTCGTTGCGTTTTGCCTATTTTTGTTTTTGGTTACGCTTGACGCGTGCCACAATAGAGGTAGCACTTTTTGGGCAGAAACGTTTTTTGAAGGATGGAGACCCTTTCTCACTCAAAAGTCGTCGGACTTCTTTCATTCTTGTGTTGGCGAAAGCAAAATCAGGGTATACTTGAAGGTCATGTGTTGGCGAAAGCAAAATCAGGGTACATATACTGAAGGTCATGATATTGTTCTTCGGGTAGAAGTACCTTTTATCGTCTTCCAAAATCGATTAGTTCGGTGAGGTAGGTACATACGGAGCTTCCTGAGTGAGAGGAGCTCAGAAAAACCCATGGTGCACCTCTGTCATGGCATGTGTCGGGTTGTGAAAAGGGTGTGCGCGCGCAAAAAGCGGATACACTGCGTCGGGTTTAAAGAGCGCGGGATATATCCCGGACACGCCACTATGGAGGCTGTTGGATGCAGCGATAAAATGAGTTGTCGCCCCCGAGGCGTACAGTCGAGGCCACCGCCACATGGGTCCTGTTGCGGCGCACCCCTTTCTGGTAGTAGTAGTAGTAGTGGGTTCAGTGCTGTGTCGCTCCTTATCCCCCGCAAGAGATTCGCGTAGGTCTGTTGTCTTGTCGGGGCTCGTAGTCAGTGACCCCCCTCACAGCCTTTCAAGCTTGAAAGTACTTAACCGCGCGTGCTTGTGTACATACATACTGCACCTACACACCTGGCTCTCTCGTCGTTTGCTTCGAGTTTTTTGTCTTGATCACGTGGTGCCCCACCGCTGTGCTGCGCTGCCCTTGATTGGCTCTACCTGCAAAAACCCGGCCCGCTGTGGCGTGTTTCTTCCGGCGCAGTTGCCGTGCCATTCTTGCTCGGATTTTGACCCCGCGATGTTGCTATTACAGTGCTACGCCACGAGCGGGCTTCAATTGTTAATATTTTGGACCCACCTCGCGTCCCTCGGCGGTTGTCTGGGCTTTTGCCTTCACCTTATGTCAGGTGGACTTGATAATTCTTCCTCTCACTTCTGTGCCGCTGGTGGGCTTCTGGAAGCTCCTACCAACGTTTGGGGGATGTATTGCGACAAGGGCGAGCTGTGTCCTCTCGGGGGACAACAACGAGGTTGTGGAGGTATGTGCGGGGCCGGTCACTGAATGTTTTAAAAATATCTCGTGTGTGCCTTTCGGCTGGTGTCGTTTGAAGGGTAATTTTTCGACAATATATGAGACAATCGACGATATATATACGGCGCGGCGCGTGCGCTGAGTTGGTATTTGCTGGCGCCAGCCCAGCCGACTACTGCGTGCCGCTTCGCCTCGGTTTTATCCCCCCCCCGAATACATGGTGCCCCGTCTTGAAAGGGAGGCGTGGTAAATGGTCAAATGACCAAGGCAAGCAACAAACGAGTACCCCCCCCCCCCCCTCCCCCCCGTACTACATGTCTCTTGTACTACTGCTGTGGTGTGCTGTGCCTCACCTCTCGCCCGTAACCTTCGTCTCGCGGTCGGATGAACACCATGCGGCGGTATCGTTCGGCCTAACGGGTCAGCGTCGCGTTGAGGACCGCCACAGCGAGTACCGTTTCCGGGATGGTTCGAGGTATTCGGACGTGAAGGGCGCGAAGCACAAGGTGCTTCGTTGGACCCGTACCCAGCGCCAGGCCTGCGTTGCCGTCACTCGATTCGGTCCTGGATTGTTGAAATCTTCCGGTAGCCGTTCCTTTGGCGCCCGTTTCACGTTCTTTCTCTTTTTTCTCTTGGCAACGTCCTTTTTTTTTTGCTCCTTTTGCGCCCCCCTTTGCGTGTTTCGGCAGCTCACTGTGGAGTCCACGAAGCTCAAGGCGGTGGAAGACGTCCCGTTGCTTCCGCTTGCGGGAGCGTTCTTCGAGGGCAAGGACTTTCCCACCGGAGACGCGGCTAAGATGGTGAGTAATCACGGGACCGCGGTGCCGACAGCGGTAGCAGACGACACCCTTGGGTTGGCTCGGAGGGCCTGCTGTTGCCCGCGCACCTTGGCACCTTGTAGGCCCGACCCATGACCGACCGAGCCAAGCTGTAGGCAGGCTCCTGTAGCTAGGTTTGTGGGCTTCTCTGTGGTCGGCAACGGGGTTTGGGTTCGTTTTCCCCCGTCGTGCCCCGACACCGCCTCAGAAGTTAGTAGAGAACGCATCTGCCGAAGGTAAAGTGGTGGGTCTTCCCCCCTTTCGTCCTTCTTTGGTACTCGACGGCACGCCAGCCGCGGTCGTGTTCGTGAGGGTGCCGCTGTGCAAAGTGCACCTCGCTGAAGCAGGCAGGCAGGCAAGCAAGCGGTTATGTTGACGAGTTCTTTGGAGCAAGCCGGGGGGGGGGGGGAGGAGCACGACTCTTATCCCCGCCTGCTGTGTGTCAGTCTGCGCACAAATTTGTTTTCGCTGACGACACAGGCCTCCCGCCATGCCGCCCGCCCGCCCACACGCCTCCCACTGTTTTCTGCCGCCCTGTCCCTACTCACAAGGTGATGGGGGACGTGCCAGTGACTAAGCAGACGGTCGCGTACGTTGACGGTGGCATGCGCGTCATGCGCGACAAGGCGGGGGAGCTGTACATTTACGTCAGGTGAATAGGCCGGGGCGGTCGCCTCTCCGCGAGAAAGTCGATGACCATCGCGGGTCCACCATGCTTGACTATAGTATAGGCCGACCGACAACGGAGTGCTTGTGCTTTGCTCCGTTTTTCGTGAGAGGCTGCGCGCGGCCCAAGCCACCGCTCTTATTTTTCGGCCAAATCATGTTCAACTCGTATCGTTTCGTCTCTCGAGAAGATGCGAGCAGCGCGAGCCCCCCCCCCCCCCCCCCCCCCTTTTTCGGGGGCCAATTGTAATGACTATTTCGGACCATATCGTTGGGTGTAGTACCCTCTGCGTTGTCGCGTGCGCCCCCAGTGCCTTCCAGGGGGTAAGATCCTTATGGTGGCTTATTCCCCACGGGACACGTACGTATTTAATTAACATTTGCTGCCGGTTGGTGGCTCTCTACAGGACGAAACTTATCGGTGCCACAACTTTTCCCATCGGTTTCCCGTGCCGTTGCGCCGTCCGCAGGCCGTTGGAGAGCTACTAACTCGACGCTCCAGATGCTGGAGAAGAGGGGGGGAGGGGGTGTACTCATGTCATGCATGGCCGGGGAGCGGGGGGGGTGTACTTCATATTTATGCATGGCCGTAGTCGTATCCCGGGGGGGGGGCTACTCGAGGGATGCGGGGCGCCTGCCCACGAGTTGCACATTTTTGACGGCTCGGTTTTGGCCGGCCGGTGTCATATGCTTTGTCTTTCGGAAACGATGATTCAACGGCAGCTCGGCGTTTCATGTAGAAGAGAGGAAACCGCTGAATCTGGCCCATTTCGGGCGGCGAGTTGTCGAGACAACGAAGCAATAACGTTTGGGAGATAAGACTATTTTTGCCGGGGCGTTTTTACGTGTGTTTGTGTTTTGTACACGCGAAGCTTTATGCGAGTCGGCGGTCAGTTTGGAGATCGTTCAGAGGGGGGCGGTAGGATGCATGTACACAGCCCCTTTTTTGTTTTGTTTTGTTTTGTGTTGGTTCACTTGTGCTGGGCCGAGATGGCGGCCTGGTGGCGTAGTCTGCGTACAGGCATATCATATGACAAGCAACAAAAATAATGTACAAAGTGGTTTTCCTTTTTCTCGTTCTCACGTGCGATATCACCGTACCAGTAATCACCTTGGAATACGCACCGCTGAGCTTTAATAGCGTCTTACGCGGGATGATACATCTATTTCTCGGGGATTTTCCCTTGCCTGTGCGGAGATGGTGCCTACTCGAGCACGCTCCAAACCACAGGCACCATCAGCACATAAAATTATTGAGGTTACCGCATCGAAGTACAAATTTCTCTAACTTATTTTTGGAGACACGCGGGGAAAATCGGTTGCACCTGCTGGTACTCGCCTGTTTTGTACTGGTACGTCTTTTTTATTGGGCTCGCAAAAATCCTGCGATCCAGCTCGCACGTCTTGCTGATCGATCGCTGATTGGCACCAAGTTAGTCGATGGTTGCCAACCTCGCTCAAGCGGAGGTTTTTATGTGGCAGGATAGATGGCACGGTGATGCAGGCACGAAGTGTGAGTTTTGGCTCAGCGGGCAGATGTTGGTGGGACGAACGAGTCTACAGGCAAAAAAAGGGTCGGCAGATAGATAGTGCCCGTCACTATTAATAGTAGTTCCGTAGGCTTACCTAGGGTTATCTACATCGGAAACTCCAAACCTGTCTGTCTGACCCCTGGTCCAAATACGTACTTATAGGGCCGAGAAACGAGATGCTGGGTAATCGCTACATTGAGCGATGTATCATATGCACGGCGCCATTTGCTAACTTCGGTATTTTTTCATTCGCCATCTGAGAAATGTATATAGCCCTTGTTGTTTTATCGTACACGGTTCAAGCGCCACCAACAAAAAGCGTCAAATTATAACTTGGTTGGTGCTTCGTGTGTTTCATTTCATGGCTTTTCCCTTAGCTTGTTTATACTGAGGTTCTCTCTGTGGTGGTTCATGGCATTTTTCCCCAGAGTTTTCACTGGGGTCTCTGTTGTGGAAAGTCCCAATCAATGTGTACGTCCGATCCAATCAATTGCTCTTGATACTCGTAGAGTAAACGCACCGCAAACGATTACGACAAGGTAGTGCCATCCAAGCGCGTGATACACAGAACAAACAGAACAACAACAAACACACAAAGCAGCAGCTAGCAACCATGAACCGCCCCAAAAACTCCACCAGCAGCACGCTCGGAAGGAGACTTCAGGTGAATGAAGTGAATGAGATATTCGACGGAGGCCGCAGTATAGCGCTACAGTAGGGGGGCCTATATAAGGCGGTCTGAATAAGGCGGTCGTTCGAGATAAGGCGGTCAAAATCGGCTTGACACGACAGAAGATGCGAATAGGGCGGCTACCGCCCTATATAGCAACGGACCCTGTATAAGGCGGTAGCCGCCTATTCAGGGCGCCTACCGCCTTATTCAGAGCGGCCACAGCCCTATCCACGGCCCACTTTCGCCTCCACATCAGTACCAAACCTCGCTCTGGTGCTGCTTTTGATAGGCCCTGACCCATTTCATGTTTTATTTTATTTTTCGTACCCACTTTTTCGGAATGGCACGAGTCCAGACAAGCCAACTATGGCGCCAGGGTTTGGCCATTTTCCCACAGTTTTGGCTTAGGTTTTGGTAGCCATCAGCCATCTTTTTGGGGGTCGTTCATGTTTTTTTGTCGGTTTTGAGCAAAAGAGCGAACTATGGCACCAGGGTTTGGCCATTTTTCCACAGTGTGGGCATACAGTGTAATAATATATGCGCTGCGCTTGCAGCGGCTTGCGTTTAAGACTTGTTCGTGTGTCAGGGTGTATTTAAACGCATATGCGGGGTGTGACATGAACCAACTGCTGAAATGCTGAATCGAATGCATATAAGTCAACCGATTTGATGCTGTTTAAGTATTCGGCGAAGTTCCCGATGCCGACTGGGCATCTAGTCCGGGCTTTCAACGAACCCAACGCCAAAAATGAGGGTGGCATAGGCTGCCTATGGCATATTTTCTCTTGTTTTGCCACCCCTTGTGCCCATAATCCTAATGGCACGTGCCCACTCCAGCTTACCAGGTATAGCTTTGCTTATGGTACATACCTGGTAGAGCCAATTATGTCAATCGCTATGCCCACCAAATGGGTCAGGGCCTAGCTTTTGAGCGAGGTATAGGCAGCAGTATCACATCCCTACTGGGTTCAGCACTGGTACTGCTGCAACGCTGTACCTTCCTTCTCCGAGCACACGTATGATATCCCTCTTCGTGAGGCCCTCTGCGTCGTCTTCTGGGTCAGAGGCACTCTGTGCTGTACCTTAAAAGGCTGTATGCACTCAATATGGCGGTTACCGCCTTATTGGGATATCACCAAAAGCCCAATAGGGCGGTCAACCGCCCTATCTCCAATAGGGCGGTCTTTCGAGATAAGGCGGTCAAAAACCTTGGTACACTATACCGCCTTATATAGGCCCCCCCACTGTACGAAGCCGGGAGCTGAGAGTATAGGGCCGATGCGGTGCTGTCGTGTAGGGGTGTACAACGGTTTGTGGGTGCGGTGAGGGCAATGATGGGAAAACGAAGGACATTTTTTTCGAGGGTTGATACACAGGGGAAGGAAGGCATGGCCCAGTGCATGAACCAAACTTTTAATAGGAACTTAAAAATTCGTATAGGAACTCGTGGTAATTTCACTTCAAAAGTCATATATACCTGGTACAGGGATTTTTCTGCAACATAGTACGGGAAGGGATTACGACGTACCAGGTAGCCTTTAAGGCTCGCCCCAGGGGGCGTTAAGGCCCGCACTAAGGCAAAGAAACAAATATGAGGCACATTTTAATGCTCATACTCGTACACGCAGAACGTTTCGGGGGGAAAGTACTCGGAATTGAGGTTAACTAATTTTTTTTTGCCGTACTACACTATTTTTTTTAGTATTGTTGGTAGGGGGGACTGTTCTTGACGATGTTCAAATATGCCACCTTCGGGCGGGACTCCTAAAAGTAAGGGACAGGGATATTTGCTTGGGTCTCTCTTTTGGGGGGCAGGGGGAGATATTTCCTTCAGAAAATGGCTTAGGGCGACTATTTTATTATAGGGTACCTATCTATACTGTACCTATATGGGCGACGTATGACGTAAAAGCGAGACTCTATTTGACGCCTGCCCATATATGATTTATAGCCCATACGTGCAAGGCATCTGCCCTGTTCCCTGAGCATGGGAGTTCCAGCCTAACGACGATATTTTCGGACATTAACATTTAGGACCAGACTCCCGTTTTGGGGAGAAATTACTTGAAATTAGACTTATTACTGTAGATATTTGTTCGTTATTTGTTTCACAGTGCGGCACCCTTGTTCGGAGAAGGGGGCGTTAACTTTTTTTTTACGCGAGAGCCCAGAGGCCTTGTAGAAGGGATACACACTGGTGTACTGCACCTGGCATATATAAGATACACCATACCAGGTACAGGATACTTGTGGGACAGGATACAGGATAAAGGATGCAGGATGCAGGCTAGACACAGGATAGTGGTACAATATACGAGTACAGGACGTGGGTACAGGACACAGGATACTCTTCGTATCATACAAGGTGACACATACGAACGAGTCAACAGATTCGTACCTACTACTCGTGTACGAGTATCAACAAACAAGGTATGGCACGTATCACGTATACGAGTATACATACCAGTCGTCCAGGCAGGATGGTAGGATACAGGATACAGGATACGCCGCATTTCCGCAATCATTCCGCATACGTATTTCGTTCCTTTTTTTACTCGGCTGAAAATGCGGGACAACTTGAAGTAACCGACGGCCCCCCTACTTTGTGTTGTTCCTGCTTCATGTCTTCCGCCTCTACTCTTCAACACACACTACGTACGTCATACCAGAGCACTTCGTGTACATACACACGGCGTCGCGGAACCATGGACGCTGCCGGCTGGCCGCTGTCGAGAACGGCGGAGGAAGGCGTCGGCAGCCTCCTCTCCAACGAAGATGTGCTTGCGAGTCTGACGCGACGAGAAGCGGTGCAGAAAGATGTCCACCAAGCCTTGGCGAGGTGAACGAACAGCGCGCCACATCGATTAATAGTACCGCTGCTGTGCTGGTATCATACGTATACGTACTGCATGAGTACGTACGTGCTCTGTTGTATGCGCATACTAGCCCCCCGTGCTGCAGGGCGGAGGGGCGACAGCTTTGGCACTACAGTCGGTGGTGATGGGTGGAGAGAGTGGACACCGTCGTCTGACGTCGGAATGGAACCCTTGGTTCTCCAAAACCTTCTACAGTACGAGTAGTACAGCAGTATGTATATGGAAGGAGACATATGGCACATACAAATCATACACGTCGTGCATTCATCGACGATGGCTTTCCCCCCCGGTTGTGTGGGCTCGATTGAGTTTGTACCGGTTATTTATGTTGCTCGAAATGTGGTTACCACCGTACGCGCAGTACTCGTACGAGTAGTACAACACAGTTCGTATACTGCTCTGTACGGAGTACCTGGTATAGGAGTACTGCACTACTGTCATATGTATGATAGGCAGTTTTTCTTTTCCGGCCGAAGCCTCTTACATCAACGGCCAATCGGTGTCGGCACTCTACTGCTGTGGGCGTACGCAGCTTGCACGAAGACTACGGTACAGCAGTATGATACGAGTACGAGTAGTGGGCTCCTCCGGGGCGGGGATTCGTGATATGGTACATACCTGCACGTGGAGCTACACCTGAGGGGGGGGGAGAACATATATAAGAGGGGGGGAGGAGAGGTTCAGGTACATGGTTGGACAAATTGTACTGCAACCACTTGCTGCGTGCGTTATAGCTGTACGCGGTATAAATATTGCTACAGGCACTATTCGTAATAGTACGTAGCCCAAACTGCTTGGTTCATCATCTCCCGTACAGACAATAAAGAAAGCTAACTATTAATGATCACGCAACTACGAGTTGGCTATGTACACAGCAGTGTATGCGCACGATTATTACACACAAAGTTCCATCAATAGTGCTGCTGTTACGCGCAAAGTTCGTGGTGAAAATCAATGAGAAAAAGGGGGGCATAGAGTAAACACCCCTGGCGGTACTGTAAACTTGTATACTGCTGTATACACGTACGAAAGTGCCTTAAAAACATGTCAGTCCGACCATACGGATACAGTAAATACAATACACCTTTGAACGCTTTACTTTTGGACGATTTGTGACTTATACTTACGATTATACCGGTGCCCAATTCTCGGTTGTATATATATTTGCATATATCATGCTTTGCAGTCTCGCCACGGCTTTGGCCTCGACCTCAAACCCTTGCGTCATCCACACCGTGAGGCATCGCTTCGACGAGCGCGCGGAGGCGTTCGCCAAAGTGGGGAAGGTGACAGAAGAGGCCAAGGCGGAGAAGGAGGACAGGGTCCAGTCAGACAGGGCTCGGGCGGAGACGGAAGCCGCTCTTCGTGACGAGGTACATAATTCGTATCATATCATACGTAGGTGGTCGAAGGATCATTGTGCCGCGGGGGGGGGGGGAGAGGGGTGATTTACGGCGAGCGAGTAAACACCACACGATGAGCGCAGATTTTCGGTTTGAAATATGTTGGGCTACTGGTAATAAAAGGTTAACCGACCGCCTACCCAAACGAAGCCTGATACCGTTTTCCCGTGTAGGGTTACAATGCGGTAGAGGGGACCGCCGGGGAAGGGGGGCGCCTTGGTGTGTTTGAGTGTTTGAGCAGCGGGACCGCCATATTAGGGGACAGGCGAAGGCACTTGGGGCTGCTGAACCGCCATGCGGGAGGGAACCGCCAATTCCATTTTTTTTAGACTCGCCGTTTCGTCACGCTGCACAAAAGTGGCATTCCCCCTCTGTGGAAAATATGTAGGAATTGCCGGGTACAAAAGTGGCGTTCGTTGCGGATTTACTGTATAAGCGAAATATCGAGTACAAGTTTTGATAGTTGCTCTATATATTCTTCTCCCTCTTTCGCTAAATTAATGAATCCCCACTAGCTCGAGTAGTTAATACATTAAGTTCATCTACCCCCATCCACGCTATATCTATGCTTTACGTATTATTTTCCCTCTTTAATTAAATTATTTAATTATACCCCCCCATACCACGAACAACCTACCTGTTATATAATATATTGTTCTCCCCCTTTTGCTAAATTAATTCATTAAAGTCGTATTACACATGCCAGTATCATACCTGGTACTTATGAAAACTGTCACTCGCACGCGAGTTTGTATCTTGGGTGTCCTTACGTTATTCGGGGGAGTGTGCGAGGCCTACTGTAGTAATGGCTCGTTATCAATCAATCTCCCCATCTATATCAATTGCGTTCGACATGCTCACAGTAGTCCTCGCTCGTCAAATTTACCACGAGGATGACCTTTGAGTACTCTGTCCGAATCTACAATACGCGAGATAGCCGCATGGGCTGACAGGGCTCTCTCTCTCTGTATGTACGT
This sequence comes from Saccharina japonica, assembly GCA_008828725.1. NCBI lineage: Eukaryota > Phaeophyceae > Laminariales > Laminariaceae > Saccharina > Saccharina japonica. The sequence continues at coordinate 150,365 of MEHQ01003257.1, read as the reverse complement.
GTTGTCGGGGTACGCATCTCAGGTCGGTCGTTTAGAGAGCGCCGTAGAGGCGGCCGGCGAGAGTCTCGAAAAAGCACAACGCGACGCGGAAGGCGCCGCCAGCGCTTCGGAAGAGGAGATCACCAGGTGACCAAAACATCCGGACTACTGCTGTACATACCGTACGTACGTGCGCAGAGTCCTACATTGTACGTTTTTTCGCGCCCCAACACTTAATTCATTTTTATCGGTTGCAAGCTTTAGTTCAGACTAGTGCACTAAGTCGTACCAGGTATGTTGTACGTTTTTCGCGCCCGACACTTGCTTCGTTTTTGTCGGTTGCAAGTTTTAATTTAAGACAGGCACTTTGCTCTACTGTTGTACCTTGGTATCATAGGCATTACGTCATCCTGTCCACCGGCGGTTCGGCCCGTATGCCGTGTATCGACCCTCCAACACGGCGCAAGGAGACACGAGATTTTGATACGGCGACATCCTAGATAATCGTTCATCACAAGGGGTAGCAGATGCCAAAGGTAGCAGAGATCACCATCGGTACCATAATCACAAGGGCAGCAGATGCCAAAGGTAGCAGATATCACGGTAGGTAGCGGCTCACAAGGGTAGCTGATCACAGTAGGAAGAGTGGCTGATTACAAGGGTGGATGATCACAGCGGTTGTGGTCCTGATATGGGCGCCTACCTGTCTGTGCGTTGTCGTTCCTAGGCTTCGGCAGAAGGCTGGGGCTGCGGAAAAGGACGCCGAAACCTGGAAGCAGAGGGCCAAGGCAGGAGAGTCGAGGTAGGGCATTCTACTGCTCCTTTTTGATGCTGTACTCCGTGTGGTATACGTATATACTTCGTATACTGCTAGTAATAAGGGTCTACCCGGTTGGGCTACTTGAGAGTTGATCACGCCGGGACTCGAACCCACGCATTCCATGCTCAGAAGCGGACGATCTACCCACCAGAGTACGTGTCGGCGGGAGTGCTCCGGAGATCAATGCTGGCGGAGAGAGCGGGTGGCCGAGCTCCAAAAAACACACTTTGTTGGTTAGAAGGGTCTACCTGTTGGGGCACTTCAGTCGCATCTTTCCATTTTTTTATTTTTTTTATTTCTTCCCATCCCATTTATTATCTTTGCCCTTCCTTTCTCTCTGCTCCATAGTCGTAACTCAGACCCGAGTTCACAAAGTAGGCTCCTCTCCCTCCTCCCCCACTACGGTTCTTGCCTTGCATTTTTATCGCGAGAAGACCTCAGCCTTTTCTTCCCTCGTCGACTCGCATCGAATTGTGCGATGAACATATACTTCGAAGTATATATACAAGCCCTATACTACTGCTGTGTCGGTATGTACCCCAGTGTGTTAAAAAACACGCGACGCTTTTGAAACCCAAAAGAAAAACTCGCGATGTTGTGCATCCAGTCCGAATCGTCGGGTTTGCGGTGCCGCCAACGTGTATTTCGACAGCACGAAATGCGAACGGACGACAGCGCGAAACGTGGACGGCAGAAAAAAAAACGAGCTTGATCTTTAGGGTAGAGTAGATTGCCACAGCGCGTTCATCGTCCTCTGGGGGGGCTTTCAAATACGTGTAAAAAAGTCTGTCGGTTTTACGGGAGCGACACCTCCCGCACCTTACCGACCGGAACGAACGCACGGGTGACATTTTCACAAGAAGAAGAGGGTAATGATAACCATTTTTCCCAACATTTTAGCCACCGGTTCTCTGTGAGCAAGGTTGGAGCGGACGACCTTAAACTTGCTCGGTTTCGTTTACGGTATTTATTACTTTAACGTGGGAAGCCAACGCTACGAAAAAAAAACGTATTGCAATAAAAAAAATATGTTGTTGCATAAATACTTGGAAAATAACAGCAACGACAACAACAACAACAACAACGCAAGCACGCAGCGTGTGCTGATGCGCGCGTACACGTTTCCGCGTCCAAATGGTTGGGGGTTTCATTCACCCCCCGAGTATTCACAGGGCGGAATCTATGAAGGCTGAGGTCGGCGCGCTTCACGAGGCAATGGCGGGTCTTCACGGCGAAATGGGCGCTGTCCAGCGGGAGCTCGACGGGGCCAAAGCCGGCCAGGACAAACTGGCAGCAGGTGGGTGAGAGGTTGCGGCGAACGATGTACAACGACTCCAGGATGAAACGTGTCACCCACCGCTCTCTCCCTTGCCCAGGCACACACCGACGGTTTCGTTGCAACCGATCGCCGGTTGAAAAGTTGATGTTCGAAGAACGCCCGCCGAAGAAAACGCGGCACTCGGCAAAGCGTACGTAGCGTGTGTGTTGAGCTACGCGTGCGGGGTAGAGTTTAAAAAAAAAAATATGTTTGCAGGGAATGAAATGGTATCCCGATACATCATCGCGGGGAGTACAGCCATACGGCACAACAGGACCTTTTCCCCCTACCTCAGCCATGACATTGTAGCTATAGGGGAGTCTTGCCGACAGGCTGGTTTCTCCGTAGTATGTAGGGGGAATCCACTGAGCTACTCAGTCAGCGCTGACTAAGTAGCTCAGCGGTCTATCCCAAATATTACGAACAAAATGAGAACCTTTGAACTCGATTCGGTCTGCCACCCGTGATGTTCTCCGGTGTCGACCAAGCCCCTAATCAGCGCCTTTCTTTTCTTTTGTACGGTTCCCTTCTCCCACAAGTCGTGCGTTATCTTATCTGAAGTGGTTCACTCCACTTCCGACCCTCTGATGGAGCGTTCGTTTATATCGTAATTATCTCCACTTCTTGTCCCTTTTCTTCCCCGGAAACGTAGAAAACGATTTCGGCGGGATAAAAACCCCCGAGCCTCGATGTTCATGATATTTGGGATAGACCACTGAGATAGTTGACTCAGTACATTGCTCAGTGGTCTAACCAAAATACTACGAACATTGAGGTTTGGGGTTCGAATCCCGCCGAAGGAGGCGTTTTCCCGCCTTTTCCGGGAAAGAAAGGGGACAACAAGTCGAGAGGACAACCACAAAAGAACACTCGATCAGAGGGTCGAAAGTGAAATGAACCACATCAGATAAAAAAAAACGCACGGCTTGTGGGAGAAGGGGATGGTACCGTATGTGAATGAAGAACCAGGCACTGATTAGAGGCTTGATCAGCCCCGGAGGATGTTGTCGGCGGGAGACCGTATCGTGCTCAGAGGCACTTCTTTCGTTCGTGGTATTTACCGTAGGATAAGCCACTGAGCTACTTAGTAGTCAGCTCGGACTGAGTAGCTCAGTGGTCTATGGTTGGCAATCAAACGCGGGAGAAAATATGTGAACAGCGTTTAATTGGTGGCGAAGCACCCCCACCAGCTATACAAGTATGACCGTCGGCTCCGTTGTGCGTGTCACAAACGAAACGGTTCGTAGCTAGTCTCCGCCTTTTCTGCTGCTGGCCTTTTTGCGCCGGTTGCTCCCGAACACTACGTACGTACTTGTGCTGCTCTTTTTATCCCGTCTGACAAGCCGCACACGATAGCGTGCTGGCTCCTGCGACACGGGGGGGGGGGGGGTCAATACCTACAAAATATCAAAAGACAACAAAAACCCACCCCGCGCGCAAAAACATGTATGTACATTGTCGGTGGCTCAATCCACGTCCTCGCTTGTCACAAACGCAGACCTCTCACGCGCGGAGGGCGAGGCTCGGAAAGCTGAGGAGGCGTGTTCGTCGACCCTCGCCAGAGCCAAAGACGCCGAGAAGCGGCTGAGGAAGGAGGCTAGCGAAAGGGAGCGGGTGTCAGCCGAGCTCATGAAGGTACTTCCTCGTGCAGAGCCCCCGGGATCTGTTCTGTGGTAACTTGCGCATATCGTTTTTCGTCGCGCGTAAAAGTCGTCGCTCCAAGTTATTTAGTCTTGTGACTGCGAGGAACTGTTATTAAACGCTGTCAAGGCATGTGGGGGCACCATGACTAACACCCGAAGACAGCTCACGGAAGAGAACAACGGCAACCGTTAAGCGAAACCATCGTGTCTAATATGGGTTGGTCACCCTTTCTGAAGTTGAACATTACATTGCATTCGCAAACTAGCTGTGAAGTACCTCGTAGTCTTCCTGCAGATTGGTAAGAACGCCTTCTGTCCATTTGATAAGGGATACGAATACAGTGGGTATGGTACCCCGACTAAAGAGAGGGTACCCTATATAAGAGAATAGTACAGTTAAGAGAGTAGGCCAAATCGGCTGGACCCGCCTACACTAAACCTACATATTTCCCACTGTGGATAAGAGACAAGGCTCTAGTTAAGAGAGGTGTTTTGGGCCTGTACAGTACCACACGTTTCTTAAATCGGGGTACCCACTACTGTATAAGACACTCTAAACTCAAGTCCGGAGCAGGGCTTTACCGTACGGCACTCCGTCCGTCCTGCGTACCCCCCGCTTTCCCTTTTGCGGCCTCTCCCATCCATCTTCGACGCACGTCTCTCTGCAGCGAACGTGCCCGCCTATTTATGCATGCAGTTGTATCCAGACACGATGCAATACACCATGATACACACGCCACGTTTCGCCCTGTATGTACCCCCCAAGGTGTCGGAGCAACGGGAAGCGGAGAAGATGGCGCTCACGGCGGAAACCGTGCGCTTGAAGGAGAGCGAGGGGGCGTACCGCGGCAGTAGCGACAAACTGAACGCCACGAACAGGTGACTATACCTTACCTTACCTTACCTTACCTTACCAAGCCTCAGAAGCCACGGTTGCTAGGAAAAACAAGAAGAAGAAAAAAATACCACTCCGACCCGGAATATAAGGACCGTTTCTATATTAACATGTAATTGAAATGTTGCTTATATTTAGGGTCAGGGTGGTACCACTGTGGCTTCCGGTGCGCACCGTAGATGTGCTGTCCGCTTCTTCCCCTCCCCCGAAAGGAACGTAATCAGGCGTTCGTCTTATACAAGGTACCTGGTATAGCTTGGCATCCGCTTTTGCACGCACCGCCTTGTGCCGCAAAAAACAAAAACAACCTCCTTGGCAGTACGATATAAAAAAACAGCGTACTAGACATATCATCAACATGGTGTATCACGATTCTCTTGATGTACTGATGCCCGAGTGTCGTGCCTCGAATATGTGGACGCACACGGACAAGCACGAAAAGTACAGCGGGCTGTGACCCTGAAGATCAACCTTCTTCATCGCCTTCATGCTGCTCAAAACGCTCAAAATGCTACTACTCTGGCCGTAAATATAGGGACCCCTTTGTCTACATATGAATGTGCAAACGGTCCCTATATTTGATATTTACGCTCAGAGTGGTACGTACGTATCGGCTACGTACGTACGTACCGGCGTTCACACGAGCTCATATCTCTTCACCGTACCCCCCCCCCGGAAATCCCAACACCAAGTATGGACATTGTTTGACCAAAGCAAAGGGAAGCCCTACATACACACCAACTCAGTCAGAGCTCACCCCTCCCCTCTTTACTACCGGCTCCCGCTTTGTGCTGCCTGCAACACCTCACCGAACTCTGCCCCTTCTTCGTCTCGCCACAGGGACCTCAACGCTCTACTGCAACGCCTGTCTGCGGACCTCGAGGAGGCAAGGGAAGCCGCCGAGATGGGCGCAAAACGGGCGGACGCTTCAGCTCTGGAGGTGGGCGCGAGGCAGGAGGAGTCGCGGAGGCTTGGGGAGGCCCTGGCGCGAACCGAGTCCAGGGTGGCGGCGACGGAGAGGTGAGGCTCCGTGTGCCACTGCTACTGCTGCTGGTGCACCTGTATACATACGTACCCGATGAGTGCGTACAACTCTGCAGGAATTGAGTTCGGGGGCAGTACGAGTAGTACTCCGTGAAAGCTTGGTAGTTTGCAGGGCGGCACATCGATACTAACTGTGGAAACCCATGGGGTTGATGTTGCTTCGGGGCAGATGGTACTCGCCAGCTCCTTGTCGAGACCAGGCGCCGTCCTGTACTGGGCTGCTGGGTACGAAGCGCCGCCATCTTGCCGTAACCCCTTGCTTGGCCCGCGGAAAATTGTGTTCCGCTATCGGACACGTCACGGAGGCGTTATTTGATAGCCATCTCTTGTCGTAAAAGTGGGTGCAGGAGGGTCGACAGAGTTAAAAACGATACCATTCGTCCGAGCAAACAAGACGAGCCGTGTTTGCAAAACAGCAGTAGAAAGACATGAACCCACAATTCCGATATCGTGGACCTCGGAGGAGAGAGGGCGCAGTACGTACGTAGCAACGAGGGGTAAGCAGCAAATTGAGGGGGTGCTATACCGAGATTCTTATGTGTTTGTATGGCCATCTTGGTGCACCCCAATAAAGCGATACCAGGTATTATATACCAACATGGCGAGCATTATGCCCGCTACAAATGGAGCATCAGCGACAGGGGGGTGATTGGGATTTTTCATGACGGCGAATTGAATCAAAGCGTTCCACCAAGTCTGTTTTTGTTCCGCAAAGTGGCACGGCAAAGGCCGTACTGCACACACCAAGCAAGTGCAGGACTCCGTTCGGTGTACGTAGACTTCGTATACTTGGTAGAACCGAAGCATAAAAACATAAGGTACGCCTACCGCAAACAAATGTTTATAATGGCACCACCACGGCCGTACGGTTGTCCCCCCCCCCCCACAGGTTGGGTTGGCGTCGGTTGGCAACGACGCTGTAAAACACGCTACTCGCTGCGTGAGCTAGACAACCAGGGTGCCGTTTTTTTTTGTTATTTTTTTTTGGCGGTCACCAAAGCTGGCGGACAAGTAGAAAATTTGTGCGGGGTGGAGAACCTTTGTTCCGCACAAGGGGAATGGTCGTTTCACGTAGTGTTAGTATGGTAAGGCGTCCGCGAGGCAGTTACATAGTAAAACCCATTACTGTCTCCGGAAGTGGCCACACCAGAAATTAAATTAACTCATTGAAGCTGTCGTCCATATGCAAGTCCGCCTCAGAGGCGGTTCTTAGCAGGATGCAGCTCACCCTCCATGCGACTCGCCCAATACCTCACGGCGTTTCGCGCTTGGTGCAAGCAATGTCTGCCTGGTTGGTGAAAACCCAACGCGCTCCGTCCCGGCATTGTAGGGATGCGAGGGTCTATGGTCATATGACTACGGCCGTGCACAACATGAGTACACCCCCCCCTGCCCCAGCACAAGCGGTTCTTAGTAAGATGCAGCCCACTCTTCATGCAACTCGCCGAACACCTCACGGCGCTTCGCGCTTGGTGCTAGCAATGTCTGCGTGGTCGGTGAAAGCCCGACATGCTCCGTCCCGGCGTTGTAGGGATGCGAGGGTCTATGGTCATACGACTACGGCCATGCATGAAAATGAAGTCCCCCCCCCCCCCTCCCCCCTGCCGTGCCGACGATCGCCCGCAGGGAAAAGGTTTCCTTGAAAGAGGCGTTAGGCAAAGCATCTGCCGACGGACACGCCAAAACAGCGGAGATCGAGCGGCGCCGGGCGGAGGTATCGCAGCAAATGCCGGAAAAATATTTCATACGTATATTTCAAGAGTTGGAACTATCGATCACGGAAACAAATTGAAGCGGTGTCGTACGGGGCGGGAAGTATCGCAGTGAATGCCGGAAACAATATTTCATACGTACATTTCAAGAGTTGGAACCATCAGTCACGTAAAATCAATCGAGGCGATGCATATAATATAGGGCGGGGGTGTCGCAATTGACCACGCAAAACAGTTGAAGCGCACGAAGGGCGGAGAAGGTATCGCAAACAAAAGCTGGAAAAACAACTTGTCTTGTCAACTGACGGAAACTCCCCCCGCCTTTTTTTTATGCGAAACGGCGAACGAAGCCTACTTACGCAGTTGCTCACACCCGGGCAAGCGACAAAAAAAAAATAAGAGGGCCAGATCGTTCTTCTCAAAAGGATTCCACATTTATTTCCCGTGCATATCATAGGCCCGTGAAAGCAACCTGCTCGGCGAGGGTTACACACGGAAAATAGGATAAAACGGCAGGTGTATTTATAGGCTTGGTGGATCGATCGAGCGGTCATTTTTTGGGAGCTATCGAAGGAGTCCCTGGAATTGGAGTGCGCTGACCCACAGTTTTGATTTTGGGTTCACCTCCAGTTTCCATGAAGCAGTGGTGGATTGATTGCCCTGTGCTACGATATGTAACTGCTCCGGTTCCCTGTGTACAGCGATAAGCAATTAAAATGCCGTTGCGTCAACATGTTCAACCACCGTGCATGTTTTTGTTGCATATCTCCGTACAAGAACAAAAACAACAGCAACAACAAAAACGAAGCGATTATCACCATTCCTCATTCCTCTTTCTATTGATTCCCGCCCCCCCCCCCCCCCCCCCCCCCCCCCCCCCCCCCGCCCGCCCGCCCGCCCGCACCCGCACCCCCCCCCCCCCCCCCCCCCCCGACCCCCGACATTTGGCGGTAAGTCGTAAGCTTAAGAATTTCCTCACCCCCGTGACAACCGACATTTGGCAACAAGTTGTTAAAGTCAAGAAGCCCCGATACACAAAAAAACGCACGTGGGCGCGAGATAAGACATCTAGCGACATACACCCGGGGGGGTCCAAAAACGTGTCAGGGTAGCTTACTCGGCCGAGGAGGAGATCCATCCCTTAGGCTCAACAGTAGAGCAGGACGACCCCTTCACCGTATATGTAGCACGACTCGCGGGCAGCAAGCAGTTCCCCCGTCATCTTTGCTAGCAATGCCTGTCTGGTCGGTGAAAACCCGACATGCTCCGTCGCGGCATTGTACGTAGGGATGAGAGGGTCTATGGTCATACGACTACGGCCATGCATGAAAATTAAGTACACGCCCCCCCCCGCCCGCCCACGCGGTTCGCCCGGTGTGCTCTCCTTTTCAACCCCACTGTATACCTGGTACGCACTTTTTTTTATGCACCCCCTTTTTTTTTGCGCTATACTATCAATTTGAATAGGCGCTGGACGAACTGGGTGACGCGAAACGAGCGACGGCCATGCAAGACGAGAGGATTGAAGTGCTGAGGTGCGGTGCGGGGGCACCACTACGTACAGTGCTGTCTTCACACATTGAACTCGTTCTTTCTACCCAACTACTGGTACATCAGTGCACCCAGTGTCTGTCCTGATTCCTAATCCTACGAGAGATATATACAGCCTGTGGGACAGAGAAAAAAAACAAAACAAAATAAAATAAACGCAAATGAATGGATGGGTAAAGCAAGTGAAATGTCAACGTACATCGAACAAGTACGTACGTCGATACCGTAGCCAAAATACGTATATATATATTTTATATATATACGAAGTATATATTTTTTATATATATATTTATACAGAGTAGCCAGCCACATTTTCGCGTTTTTCTGCTCCGCTGGCAGGCTCTTTCGCGCGCTGAATCAGCGAGTTACAGACGTCCCGCAGGTGTACCTCACACTCGGGACTACTGAGCTTGGCGTAGATCTCCTGGGAAGCACCGTTCACACAAACTATATGATCTTGTACGAGACTGCAACTTCAACACGCTGGCAATTTCTTCTGTTCCCGCGGGTCTCACGGGAAGTCGGCATGTTTTTTAATTCCCGTAGAGCCCAAGCATGCCCCCGTTACCCAACGATGGTTGTTCTTTTTGCTGCACCCAACGATGGTTGTTCTTTTTGCTGCACCCATCGATGGTTGTTCTTTTTGCTACACCCAACGATGGTTGTTCTTTTTTCTGCACCTACCGATGGCTGTTCTTTTTTTTGCTACCCTTCGCATCGGTCTGCTGTCTCCCCTCTCCAGTTCGCAGCTAAAACGAAAACTTCGACGCACTTTTTTTCGTTTGTATAAGCATCAAGAGTATAATACTCCCGTACTCCCGTACTCCCGTACGTACGTACGTACGTACGGGAGTATGTACCGTTACATCGTTGTCTTGCCCCTTTTCGCCTTTTGAGATACTCATCTTTGCAGTCAAAGCTAACACTTGTTACAGTATATATATATATATATATGTTGTCTTGCCCCTTTTCGCCTTTTGAGATACTCATCTTTGCAGTCAAAGCTAACACTTGTTACAGTATATATATATATATATATATTTTGCTGTTTTTATGTTGCGGCCGGCGTGAGCAAAACAGGTCGGAGCTGACGGCTCTGCGGCGGACGCTAGACAAGACACTAGAGGCGGCCAAATCGCGGGACAGGGAAAGTGCTCAGGTTAGTAGTCGATAGTCGATACTGCTGTGCAATAATAGGCCGGATGGCAGAGGTTACATACACGCAGTCCGTGCCGAGCACAGGCGGGGGGAGGGGTGAGCGAGTACGTAGCGACGAAGCCCTACATACATATATCGGGTACGTTCGTTTTTGTTTTATTGGTCTTGGGGGGGGGAAACTTAAGCTTTCCCCGAGAGGCGCGACTGGTAGAATACGTATGCGAACATACGTGATTGGAGTCAAGCCCAACCGGTAAAAGGAATTCTCCTTCTATCCAAGGTAAACCTACCTAGCTATTTAGTGGTAGTAGTAGCAGTTGAGGAGACCGAAGAAGAGGGTCGAGTAACGACCGACCGACTGACCGACCGACCGACCGACCGACCGACCGACCGACCGACCGACCGACCGACCGACCGACCGACCGACCGACCGACCGACCGATCGACCAACCGACCAACCGACCGACCATCCGACCGATCGACTGACCTACCGACCGATCAACCGACCGATCAGTCGGTCGTTACTCGACCCTCTTCTTCGGTCTCCTCAACTGCTACTACTACTACTAAATAGCTAGGTAGGTTTACCTTGGATAGAAGGAGAATTCCTTTTACCGGTTGGGCTTGACTCCAATCACGTATGTTCGCATACGTATTCTACCAGTCGCGCCTCTCGGGGAAAGCTTAAGTTTCCCCCCCCCAAGACCAATAAAACAAAAACGAACGTACCCGATATATGTATGTAGGGCTTCGTCGCTACGTACTCGCTCACCCCTCCCCCCGCCTGTGCTCGGCACGGACTGCGTGTATGTAACCTCTGCCATCCGGCCTATTATTGCACAGCAGTATCGACTATCGACTACTAACCTGAGCACTTTCCCTGTCCCGCGATTTGGCCGCCTCTAGTGTCTTGTCTAGCGTCCGCCGCAGAGCCGTCAGCTCCGACCTGTTTTGCTCACGCCGGCCGCAACATAAAAACAGCAAAAAAAATAATATATATACTATGTAACAAGTGTTAGCTTTGACTGCAAAGATGAGTATCTCAAAAGACGAAAAGGGGCAAGACAACGATGTAACGGTACATACTCCCGTACGTACGTACGTACGTACGTACGTACGTACGTACGGGAGTACGGGAGTATTATACTCTTGATGCTTATACAAACGAAAAAAAGTTCGTCGAAGTTTTCGTTTTAGCTGCGAGCTGGAGAGGGGAGACAGCAGCGAAGACCGATGCGAAGGGTAGCAAAAAAAAGAACAGCCATCGGTAGGTGCAGAAAAAAGAACAACCATCGTTGGGTGTAGCAAAAAGAACAACCATCGATGGGTGCAGCAAAAAGAACAACCATCGTTGGGTGCATTAAAAAGAACAACCATCGTTGGGTAACGGGGGCATGCTTGGGCTCTACGGGAATTAAAAAACATGCCGACTTCCCGTGAGACCCGCNCCGACCGACCGACCGACCGACCGACCGACCGACCGACCGACCGACCGACCCTAACGTAGGCCAGCTAAGCCTATGGCAACATGCTTTTGTACTTCATATTCAGTGTACGTCCCCCGCACGGCGGTGAACCGCTGGTCACCGTACGTAGAGCGCGCTAAAAAGTTGTTTCGTACACGGCAGTTTGTAATGTACGATTGGAGCAAGCACATACACACACAAACAGGCACATGATATTTCCGGTCGCAGCTACCCACCCATATAGGCATCGCTGAGTCCCTATCGACACCCTACTCTATATAAGCCGTGCTTCGTCGTCTTGCCCCACCCGCTTCTGCATGAGCGACACCGACACCGACGCTGCTGCTGCTGCTGCTGCTGTTTTTTTCTTTTTTTCTCTCGCCTCGCCTTGACGCGTACCCCAGCGAATCGTGCAGCTGAGCCAGGCGACCGCCAAGCTGTCGAGCGAGGGGGCGAACACGAGGGCGAGAGCGGCGGACGCTGAAGACACCATGGAGAAAATCGCCCACGACCTCGAGGTGCAGTGCGTGTTGTGTTGTGTTGTGTTGTGTTGTGTTGTGTTGTGTTGTGTTGTGTTGTGTTGTGTTGTCTACAATAGTTCGCCTTCGGGCTTTTAGCTTTTCAGCAGAAAAAAAACAAAAACGAAACTTTCTTTGATACGGGGGGTACTGGTTGTAGTTTATCACGCTAAGCTTTGCTTTGGCAAGACACGATTATCCGTCGCGTCCTATATATGTCCAATCCTCAATCTAGGCGTAGATGGGCCCTTGGGGGGAAGGGGTCGTTGGCTTCTTGTTACTCGGGGGGCGTTCCTTCCTCTCAGCATCGACTGCTGCCCGCTCATTTTCGTCTGTAGCCGGCCTGCAGCACACACACAGCATGCGTCACGAGTCCTTTCTGATACGACTTCGTATATACGCACGTACACGCATATTGTGGGCTGGTGCCTGCCTACCCGAAGCACAGCGATGGAACAGCGCCGATGTTCGTTGTGTCATCTTGATAACGACGCGCGCGCAAGCATTACCTGATGGCGCAAAACAGGACGGCTGGTTGTTGTTGACAGATTGTTTGCCAGACGATAACAAAAAATAGTGTTATATCTATACGAGGGGTTAAAAAAAAGGGAATCTCCGCCTCAATGACGGAACTGCAATAATTTAGATTTATATCAGCAGTTCGTCGGAACGAATTACGAAACGTGCCAGGTTGGTTATAAGAAACATATATATACGAACCGCCAACACTACGTATATATCTTAGGTAAAAACCTTATAAAGAATCGGTCGACATCGTAATCTAAAATAGATTACTAATATTACGGGGGTCCATAGTAAATAGGACACATGTGAGTAACAGGTTGTTGCTACTTTGTCAGTTGGCGATATCTGTCATGCAAGATCGTGCATGATCAGAAGATGTTCCTCCATTATCGTGGATATTGGATCTTGTACTAAAAGTGGTCAGAGGTGTGACAGCTGTCGTGACTCTTGATATGAGATGAGCTTGTGCCTTGCCTCATGTCCCTTCTCCTTGGCTTGCCGTGCCGAGCATCACCGACACCTGGCGTGTACTACACGCTACAAAGCCAAGAAAGAGAAGCTTGCTGCAGACACAAGTCAAACCCGAGACACAAGAATCTCATATTGGCGTCGACGTAATATGGGCGAAGGACACTGTCTAACGCTTATCCAGCAACTCGTGACTGGTCAGATAGACACGAGCAAGGCAACAGCATCGTCCGAGCCAGAAACGCCGGGGTCATTCACGCCACCCTCCACTTGGCCTGAGATGACTCAGGCACTGCTCGACCTACTCATGCCGGCGAATTCTATTGACGAATACGCGAGGAAGACCGCGATCTTCAACCAGAAGGGCGCTGAGACTGTTTCGGCGTGCGCCATGCGATTTTGCACAATCCTGTCGCAGTTCCAAGCTGCCGCCGACCGTGTCGACGACAATCGCACCACGTGGAATGCGATGACGGTTGCTTTGCGGCAACCCAGCGTTCGTTGCTTGCAGCTGACGGACAAACCGGCCACCTCTTTGAAGGAGGCAATCGACCGGGCGCGCTCTTCAATGATATCATCAGCAAGCATGTATTGTACACACTTGTTGACAATAGCTTCGGTGCGTGGATTGGCGCGATACGGACGGCGGCTCACAGGCTTCGTATTAACGGGGAGGGGGAAAAAAACCCGAGACACAAGAGTCTCATACCTACGGTATGCACAAAAATCTATACATTTCGTACCTATTTTTACTAGCAATATTTTTGTCTTTTTTACTATGGTTCCCTGTAATACTATGGTGTCACAAACGGCTTGTCCGGAATGCCGTTGAGGGTAAAACATTCCCGCGAGTTGATCTGAAAAGCGAAAACGGATGGTTTGGAAACAAAAAAAGGTTGTGTTTTTATTGCACACATTGGACATGCCATCGATTCCCTCTTTATCATCTACGTAGAAATTTTCAGGTTAGACGGAGGACTCCTGATCTGTCGTATGATCTATAGTAGCTCATCATGCCGTCGCGTAGGAGTGGGAGCTGTATAATTTGCAACGATCTACTATATATAGGACAGGTTTCCTGGGTTAGACCTGTACCATACAGATCTTCCACAACATATGATAACAAATAGTATAGGCTAGGTAGGACCCAGATGATCTTACGTATGTTCGTACAGAGATCGTAATCCGTCCGCTGTGTGAAAACAAATCCCACGATTTGAGCTGGAAACTAAAAGTGATATGGTTGGTTGGTTGTGTGTGTGTGTGTGTTTTTTTTTTCTTCGAATTTCGGTTGTTGTTGGTATTCTTTTTTTATCTGAGACGTGGGATCGGGGGGTTTCTATTTCGGTTGGCGTGCTACTGACGCCACTGACGCGCGCACGGGTGGCCAGGGATCTCTCTCCCTTATGCACTACGTACGCACGTATGTGGGCGTAAAAACATAATCCTTCCTTGTGGAAACATTGAAACAATGTAACTATTACCGAGGGCCATATTAAATAGGACCAAAAATTGTGAGTAAAAATAGGTAAACATAAACATATACCTGGTAGGTTTTTGTAACAAACCCCCACAAAGTAAAAGTTGTCGACAAAACCTCTTAATTCGGTACCAGGATATGTGCTATATACGTAATACAATTCATTCAAAATGTCTCCACAATATGTTTTTTACGCCCATATTTTTTCAAGGGGGGGGGGGGGGGCATGCTATACGTACGGTGAAGGTGCACCATGTTTTAGCCTTCTGAGGAGGGGATCTATACTAATAGCAAGTCAAAAAATGATTTGGAGGGAACCAAAAAGCGCTACGTACGTACCAGGTATATATTATACGTATGTACCCGAGGAACAAATCCGATGGGCTTCGTACAGTAAGTATATATGATATATACAATGGAAATTATTTTGCAGCACAAGAACGGATTTCCGACGTTTGTTTTGGGGGGTTTAACCCATTCAGAACTGAAAAAAAATATCCCACACTAATTCCAAGTAGTTTGTCCCCAAATTCGTGGGACCGGTTCTTAAGGGGTTAAGGAGCGCGTTTTCAGCCCAAAAAAGGTATACCCTACACCTCTATCGTAAGCACGCGTCGCGGGTGTCTTGGTCACCTGTGTGCGGTATCTGCATGTCTCACGTATACTGCTATTTACTCCATCCATGTAGTACGAGCGCTATTGCTCTTTCTGTTATCAGCTTGTTCCTACCTCCCTTGGCCCCCTCGACTCGGGTCTTACTGTTAGACTGTTTGCATACTGTATGGGGTCTCGGATCCGCCCCAGCCCTAAATTGCCCACCACCACCACCACCACCACCACCACCATCACCACCACCACCACTCCAGAATCATCCCCTCAAACGAATCCTCGCCCTGAAAACAAAACAACAAAATAAAACGATTGGTTGTTTTACGTACGAGGCACGTATATATATATATATATACGAGGGCTCCGCATGGGTGCCGGCATTCGCCGGCACCCATGCTTCGGGTAGTGCAGGAAAGGAGTTGGAAAATTTCCACCCGACGAAATGATCGAAAAAATAAATTGAAAGGAATGCCGAGAGTTTCATCCGAAATTCTAAATGTATACGTATGATAGTGAGAAGATAAGGGTTCACGCCAAAGAAAGCAAGTATAGTTGAATCACATGAAAACGCGTTGTCATTAATAGAAAGCCCAGCGCGTTAAAAGCACAAAAAACGTACAGCAGCAGCAGCAGCAGCAGTGTGAAAAACATGATGAACCTGCTCCGTCTCAAGGCGAAACGAACGAGGAATTGGCGATATAATGGCCATTGAACGCAATGAATGCTTGTTTATTATTAAATTTGCCATCTGACAATGCGCAGCTCTTATTTCAGTCATACCATGCACATACATCTGTCCCAATCATCAGTCATCCCTGAATACGGTACTACGTAGACGTATACCAACATTCTACTTATTACGTGATCTTGCTCAGGCTGCAGCCAAAGGTGTCGGGAGACATGTCAAGCAAGGCAAAAACATGCGCTGTCAAGGGTGTAGGGCGGAAGCATTTCACACTAAAACCTAGTGGTTTGGTATCAGTCACGGCATGTCAAGGCAAATCTGCTGTCTGTCAAGGGTTGAAAGTTCTGTCCCCCGGCATCTTTGGCTGCAGCTGCTGGAAATTAAATAAATACTTGTTTTTGTGCGACGTAAAAAATCATTTATTATTTTCCGAGTTCGCCACACGAAATGAATCAAATTCGTTTGGCGCTACCGAAATTTGTTACTTTGGCAAATCAAGCAAGATATTTTCGGAAAACGAACCGATGGACGGCGATTTGCAATGATCTGCAAACGATCGGTTGTATGTCACCGTACTGGCATGTTTTAGGGTTGTGCACCTAAAACAACGTTGCGGCGAGAGCCCTCCGAAGGCACCGAACCCGGCCGCAGCACAGCAACATACACAGCAAAGTGCACTAGTAAGCCTTCTCCGCACGGCCTGCGTTTCATAGCTTCCCCACGCCCGGCCGCTCTCGTCCCAGCATAATATGAAAGAACCAAGGAAGAAAACATACCCGTCAGGAACGCTGCAGCAAGAGGCTGTGCAAGCTGTATGTACGTACTCGTATTTTATATCGGGGGTACCATGGTACCTGGTGCCGGTACATGATTCCCATAGAAGAGCAGACAGCAAAAACGCGGCTTTAACCACACGTCACCATGATGAGCAGAGAGAGACAGAAGAGGCAGGATCTAAGCACCAGACAGAAGAAAGACGGGCGCGTCTCTGATCCTCAGAGGAGCTGTACCTGGCGCCCACAGCTATTCATAGCTGTGTCTTTCATTTGCCTGTCTCGTCGGAGCGGGCCGAGGTCGTGAGTTGCTGGCAGCCACTTTTTTTCTGCATCGATCACTCTTGCCTGTAAAACCACCCAGCAAGAGCTATTTCATTTTCCGACATTTGTTTTTTATCCCATTTATTATCTTCGCCTTTTTTTCTCTCTCTCTCCTTCCTTCGTAGTCGTAACTCAGATCTGGGGTCACAAAGTAGGCCCCTCTCCCTCCCTCCTCCCCCACTACGGTTCGTGCCTTGCCTTTTTATCGCTAGAAGACTTCAGCCCTTTCTTCCCTCGTCGACTCGCATCGAATAAAAAGCTAGTATATCACGTCTACTACTTACTACGCGTAAACTGAGGGTATGTTCAACCCCAAATACTGAGGGTTCGCCCACTGCTACTGCAGTATATGATTCCCGCTTCTTTTATATTAATGTATGAGTGAAGAGCAAAAAAAAACTTGAGCATCGCTCTTGCCTGTGAAAACACCCGACAAATATACAGCAAGTATCACTACTGCAGCAACACTGTGAAATGTAGAGCGCACCTACACCGTAAACACTGCGAAGCAACATGGACATCGACTCTTCGAAGTAGACCATGCAAAGGGCTGACAAAATGTTACTTCTATACGATAATACTGCACTTATTTTAAAAAGACAACCCTTTGTGTTTGCGCACCATCACTCTCCCTGTTAAGATTCAAAGGAATGCTCGACATACCACCTAAAATCCAAGATTTTGCCTACTTCTCGCTTCTCTCTCTCTGCCCCCGCGCGCGTTCGCGGCGAGGTAAGCGGGGGGAACGAAGGGCGAGGGGCGTCGGGGCCGATCCTCGAAGAGAGCGCTCGAAGAAACGAAAAAACCCTCGATATATTGAGGTGCCGAGATTCCGATACTGAGGCCGGCCCGGAATTAAAATTATTTATCGTGTGTGCTTCAGGGTTGAACCAACATCAAATTATATATGTTTATATGATATGTTTATTTTGTGATTTGTTTTTTTCCGTGCTGTCAAAAAAAGGACGCCGCCAAGACCCTGGCACAGTCAAGGGAGGCGGGGCGCCAGGCGGGGGAGAGCGTTCAGCGCCTCGAAGAGGAGTTGGAAGTGGCCGACGCTCGGTGGAAGGCGGCTCAAGAGCAGCTCGCGGCCGCGGATCGACGAGAAAAAAGGTTATACCAATGCTGTATGTACAGCAGTAAGCAGTACGTAGACTCCGCACACAAACATTTTTTTTTTAACTGAGACAGCAGTACTCGTAGCAGAGGTGTGACTAACTGTGTGTGTGTTTTTTGTAGTGCGGTATAAGGGGCGAAGAGCCTGCTTTGTGACCCCAGATCTGAGTTACGACTATGGAGGGAGAGGGACAAAAGTGCGAAGATAATAAATGGGATGGGCAAAAAATAAATAACAAATACTGTTGTTGCAGTACCTGGTACTACTCGTACTGTCGTGGCCCTTCGTTGCACAAGACGAACGCGCGATATGCTCTCCCGGGGGCTATATACGGGCATAAGGTAAAATCAGCTAAATAGTTTGGGTAGAAATCGCAACATCTACGTACGTAGAGAGTTAGAATTCTACGAAGGGGGCGGGGGGGGGGGGTACTCTATATTCATGCATGGCCGTAGTCGTATGACCATAGGCCCTCGCATCCCTACAACGCCGGGACGGAGCATGCCGGGTTTCCGCCGACCAGGCAGGCATTGCTAGCACCAAGCTTTGCGAAGCGAAACGTGAGGTGTTCGGTGAGGGCTATCTTTGCTGACTGCGCTGTTGCTGCCTGTGCGCGGTACGCCTTTCGTTAGAGGGTTGGTACTGCTCTCCGAAGAAAAACAAACAAAAAAACAACAACATCATCATCAACCATCGCATCAGCTGTGAGATCGAGGACATCGTCGCGACTCATTTTTGTACAATCTGTTATGTGATATCATATGATACTTCGATTGCGCATACTACGGGTTTTATTTGACCTCACGCAGGATATAGCTCCCTCATTGAGGGGAACAAAAACAGAAGCTGTGGAGCTCAGTTTTACACAACCTCAGGCAGGATGTATATATATATACTGTACATACATTTATCCCATTTTGAGGGTTAGACATGTAGTAGTACCCGTGAGCAGAGAAACCGACGAGCCATTCTGGGAACCGTTCCTGAGTTATAATGCTACGCACGGCAAAACGATAGGGTATGACCCACACCGATGGCGTGGGGATGGAGCTTGGATGCGGCTTAGGACTTAAGAATAGAACGTAAAGAGTGCATATTGGGAAGAAGGAGGGAGCAAGGACAACAAATGGAGTATTGTGGATACATCTTGGCGGGAAGTAGACATAGAAGGATGTTAGACTTTGCGCATAGGTTTCCTTGGTTTCCATGGTTTTCTGCTTTCGGGAATGTTTTGAGTGATCAACGTTGAAGCTCATGCTGCACATTGTCGGATGGCAAAGATGATAATAAGAATAGGGCATGGGGTGTAATGGGGGCCGGTGAAACGAAATAAAGTAATGGATTGAGTTAATTTTGAGGTTAATGTATTCATACTATCAATATATACTTCAATATATTGATTAGTCTCCACCTTCTAAGGCATTCAATAGGCCCCGCCTCCCAAGGCACACGCTATAGATTGGGATTTGGTGGAAAAGGTTGCAAACCCCCAATAATCCCTCTCTGTGCAATCGTAAATCATACGCGCAGAACTGCGGAAGAAGCTCGGCAGAAGCTCAGCGAAGCCTTGGAGTCGAAAAACAAGGAGGTGGACGCTGCCCTCCGGGAAGCAGAGGTAAAAAAAAAACAGAGAATTAGAAAAAAAAACAAAAAACAGAGAACGCATTCTGCACCACTCCCGACTTTTGTTGTTGTTGTTGTTGTTGTTGTTGTTGTTGTTGTTGTTGTTGCACATCTCTACACCCAGATGGACGCCCCCCCCCGCTCCCCCCCCTTTTGCATAATGTGGGCGTGAAACAGTCATTGCGGAGACGCTGAACAATGTAGCAAACCCTACAAGCTGTTGGCAACCATTCGGTATACACACGTCTCGTAATAACGGCGTGCTTTTTATGATACGACATTGTTCATTGTCTCCACAAGGACTGTTTTACGCCAGCTTTTTGCAGGGAGGGGCGGGAGGGGGAGGGGGGAGGAGGGATCCCGTCCATCTGTACAGGTGTCATTGTTGTATGCTCGTCTCGATAGCAGGTACAAACAGTACGGACATAAACTATTCCCGGGGCTGCAGCCCCGCCAATATATACAACAACAGAGAACCTATTAAATAGTAGACAGCTACGTACGTACGCGAGCTGCTTTACTGACATGTACAGTTTCAGTGCGTACTAAACAGTACTGGTGGCTCGCTACACGTCGTGCAGGCGACTCAATCGAACAAACGGAGGAGGAACTTCTCAAACTTTTTTTTTTTTCTTAATCCTCCGGCGAATGGGTAAAAACAAAGCTTACGCCCTCCCACACTTTCACGTCTCATTGATGCGTGTCGTGTGTCAATTCACTTCATCCCCCCTTATCAAACGTTTTATCAAGCAAACGTTGTCAAACACACGTTGTCAAAAAAATACCTTTACCAGGTTACCGGTAATTTTTCTGTGGAAGTGGTCGCCCCCGGTTGAAAGGTTAAGAGGTACCTGCACTTTCTCTCGTTTTCCGGTGGGAGTGCCCAAGCGTTTTGGTTTTCCTGACATGAAAAGTCACGAGCACAACAACCTCTCCTGACCGTTCCTCGTGGTTATTCACAATGAATTTCGACAAAGGCGAGGCTACCGGTACCGTGCACACTCTACGGAATCGGATGGACGACGGCAGTATAGATACGCACACGTCTCTCAAAAACCAAAGCGTGCCTCCTCTGCAGCACCGTGTACGAGTGTCCCGATTAACCCCCCCGCCCCCCCCCGCGGAAATATTTTTATCGTAGTGCTACGACACCCGGCCCCCCGTTTGGTAAATCCATTAAAGCCTACGATACAACGCCATTTTGTTTTTTCAATTAATTAGTTCATGCTAATTCAAGACATTAATTAGTTTTCACCTTCGAAGGACACTGGTATGGGTTTCGTGCGCTAAGCCATTCTGGCTCGGGTCTGGGCAACGACGCACGAAGCGTTGCAAGCGGGAACTACGCATAAGACACAGAGTGCAACGGTCACGGTTGCCATTGAAAGCAGATACATTCAGCAGTCTAAAACGGTCCATCCCCCCCCCCCCCTTCTACTACTGTATTTAGTGGTTTGAAGCTCAGCGGATTGGTGTCTCTTTCTCGCTTTATCGTTGCTACTGCGTTTTCACGCTAATATAGATCTGGAGAGTACTCTTTACGCGGCAAACTTAAAATAAAAGAGAAACACGACCTATACTCCTTCCCAAGGTCAGAATGAGAAAACAAACCAGAATGGGCGAGATTTCTGCACGAATGAAAAAAAAAAGTGTTATTTTGTTTTTTAGAATCATCTTTACACTGGCTTGAGTATATATACCCCTCTCCCCCCCCCCCTCTCTTTATGTCTGGTGTCTCCATTAGGAGTAGGAACGGTGCTCCGCCTCGAAAGGGATGCATGGTCAATGGTCAAATGACTAAATCGAGCAACAAATGAGTAACCCCCCCCCGTTATAAGGAGGAAAGGGATGTGCTAGAGGAGGAGATGAGGAAAATAGACGAGTGTGACATAGAGCAGTTTGGTACACTAAATAGTAGCGAGAAAACGATCGCTATCTTAGGAGATAGATGGTGGCCACAGGCGGCGAAACAAAAGGGGAATAAGATTAGCAAAAAGTTTCTTTTGTAATATATGGAAACAACGTAATGAGCGCCCAAGTGTTGGAGGTGTCTTCTAATTAGGAGTAAGGAACGTGCTCCGTCTCGAAAAGGGAATGCTGGTCAATTGGTCAAATGAACTAAAGGCAAGCAATAAATGAGTACCCCGCCCCCCCCCCCCCCTATAAATATATAATATTTATAGTTGGGTTGGCGTCGGTTGGCAACGACGCTGTAAAAAACACGCTAACCCTCTGCTGCGTGACTAGACAACAGCAGGGTGCGTTTTTTTTGTTATTTTTTTTTGGCGGTCACCAAAAAGCTGGCGTCGAGTAGATCCATTAGTGTCGGTGAGAACCTTTGTTCCGCAGCAAGGGAATGGTCGTTTCAAGTAGTGTTAATATGGTAAGGCGTCCGCTGAAGCAAGTTACATAGAAAAAAAAGAAAAAAAAAAGAAAAAAAAAAAAAAAAAAATAAAACCGCATTGCATGTCTCCGGAAGTGGCCACACCAGAAATTAAATTAACTCATTGAAGCTTGTCGTCCAATAATGCAAAGTCGCCTCAGAGGCGGTTTTTCTTAGCAGGATGCCGCTCACGCCTCCATGCGACTCCCATGCCGTCACGGTCGTTTACGCGCTTGGTGGGGGGGCCGAGCATATGTCTGCTGGTTGGTGAAAACCCAACGCGCTCGGCGTCCGGGCGGCATTGTAGGGATGCGAGGTGCTAAATGGTCATATGACTACGGCCGTGGCACAAATACATGAGTACACCCCCCGCCCCCCCCGCAAAACCCGCCATACGTGCTCCGTCCGCGCATTGTAGGGATGCGAGGTCTATGGTCATACGACTACGGCAATGCATACATTTCGAGTACCCCCCCCCCCCCCCCCCCCCCCCGACATGAGTACGCCCCTCCTCCCCAACCCCCCATGTATGGGACTCAAAAACAAAAGAGGCGTGTCGTTTTTTTTCTCCGAATTCGAATACCCATGGGTGTTAGATGCATGCCCAGCGGCGCTCAATGGAGGCGGAGGCAAGCCAGCGGGCAGCGGAGAGGAACCACGAGCGAGCCGTGGCCACTGTTAAAGAAGAGGCGAACAAGATGGTGAGTGATGATGCGGCGCTTTTGCGAACAGACAGCAGTTTCGCCGCCTCCGCCCCTCGTCCCGTCGTCGCTCCGCTGCCGCGAGTGCCATTTATCTATCTCATCTGTGATTCAAGACAGCGTGCCTTGTTGTTATACGAAGTATATTATATGAGGGTCTGATGTATGTGTCTGGCATGAAACTGGCAAGGAAGTTGTTGAAGAGTTGCTCTATGTATATAAAGAATAATGCAACTCGGCGGCTGAGGGGTCTGGGAAGTATGTATGTAGCAAGATATACATGAAACAAATCGGCTGCTGAGAATAGTGAGCAAGTTGTTGAAGAGTAGTACGTACGTACTGCGGTATTATACATACGTAGCGAGAACATGAACTCGGGCGCAGAAAAAGGAAAATATTTTTCGGGATCGGGAACCGATATAAGGATAATCTGCAGTTTGTTGTTATAGAGAGAATTCGGCGTTATGGTTCATATTCTTTGGCTGAGTACGTACGTAGCTTACATGCAGCAGCAACAGACAGTGTGTGGTTGATCGCGCTTTGTGGGAATACCAAGTGGATACCGCTCGGAACGGTGCTGGTAGACTGGTAGAATGGTAGAACACGCGAATAAACAGGGCTGTTGCTTGCAACTGGACAGCGGTCGTTCGCTGGGCCAGATATTTCGTGATTTCTAGAGTTCATCGCTAGGCGGCGAGTCGGGAAGTGGATAGAGCGCTTCATACGATGAACAGGCAGCAAGCGCGGAAGCGTCGACACCGTGCATCGCATCGACTGGTATGGTTGTACGTGCAGAGAAATGGCAAATCTTCCCTTGGCTTTTTTTTTTTTTTTCGGGGAATGTTTTCGAGTGAGCAACGTTGAAGCTCACCATGTTGCAACTATTGTCCGATGGCAAAAATACCAAAAATAACGGCAAGGAAGTCGTTCACCCATTCATAACTGAATAACTTATCCCCCACAAATATGGGGGAAAACACTTGGAATTAGTGTGGGATTTTTTGTTTCAGTTCTGAATGGATTAATTAAGTTATCGTCGCCCCCCCCCCCCCCCCCCCCCCCCCCAAAAAAAAAAAACACATCTCGACTCGAAACAAGACGGGGACCGGTTTTCCTTCCCGACTCTTCTCGTGTGTGTGCGTTTGTGCGCGCCTTGCTCGTTTGGTCTGTCTGGCGTCTGCTCTTACGGGCAAGGGCCATAGTAAATAAGACCTACGGTATACTCAAAAACCTATATATTTGCCTATTTCTACTAACAATATTTTGTCCTACTTACTATGTCCTCCCCGTACTAAATAGCTTTCTGAGGAGGAGGCCAGGAGGCTGCGCGAGGTTTCCGAAGCGAGGCGAAAATCCAAGGCTGTCGTCGGCGCCCTTCAGGTTAGAAACGCCTCCACAAAAGAAGGAGGGGAAAGGGGGATGGGGAGGGATCGCCGCGGGGGGGGGGGGTTTACTTCATTTATTATGCATGGCATAGTCATATGACCAAATACCTCGCATTCCTATATACAATTGCCGGGACGGAGCATGTCGGGCTTTTCACCGACCGGGGGGGGGGGGGGGGGCGTACTCATTGTTGCTGTTGCCTTAGTCATTTGGCCATTGACCACGCATCCGTGTTCGAGACGGGAGGGGGGGGGGGGGGGGAGGAAGGCGTCAAGTTAGACATTTTGCTGTCATTCTGAATGGTGTTGTATTGTTGCCCGGTACGGTCGTGTGGCAGTGTCGCGAGTGGCAAAGGAGCGCATTTTTTTTTTTTTTGTTTGTGTTTTTCAACCAAGATGGACGGATAAAATAGAGCAAAATGGGAGACCCGTCAATCACCGGCGGTTACTTCGTAGTGACACCCAAACATGTTGCAGCCTTAACATGTTGTTGGTTGTGCTTGTTAAACGAGATACTCTTGCGGTGTGGATTGTGGAGTTCCATGAGTATGGGATGTTTTGGTGGGGGGATGTCGCGGGATTAGCATGATGCACGTCTATGCCCCGATGTTCTCTCGCTAACTCCACGGTTATATAGCACCATCCACCGACCTAGTTCGTCACGCGTCTATGTGGGCCGGCGGGTAGTGCTATATAACCAACACGTTTCCTTTCCGAAATACTCTATAGCGCAGCCCCCCCGTACGTACAGTACGTTACCTCATGCTGCATCGCTAGCGCCGTCCGTTTGCCCCCTTAAAAAGCTAATACACGACGATTTTTGTCGATTTTGTTGTTGTTGGTTTTATTATGGATGTTATTGTTGTTGTCAGGGTTATGTCCCTTGATACAAGAAAAAAAAACAGCCGACTTTACACGCATGTATATACATATGTTTTTTTTTTTTTTTTTTCCCCCTCACTGCTGTATGCCGTGCATGCTCATGAACCAACATCAACACCAACACCCTCTGGAGCACAGGCGCTTCAAAGCGAGCTCAGGAACTCGGAGGCCAAGGTCTCCGGCCTGGAGACGCAGGTGTCCCAGCTGTCTGTGCGTGCGGGCAGAAACAGCTCGACCAAAGCGGGCGGCGGCGGCGGCGGGGGCGGTATGGCCAGTGTCGGCAGCCGAAATAGCGGCAGCGGCAGCGGCAACGGAAGCGGAAGCAGCAGCGGCGGCGGCGGTGGCGGAGAAATGGGAGGCGAGGGCAACACCGCGCGAGGAACCGAGGTCACCGAGGCGGAGATAGCCTCCCTCCGTCGTCAAATGAAGGCGGCCATTCAGGTTTGGGCACGTCCTGCGACAGGGACATACTGCTGTGTATACGCACGTACGTAGCGCCTACTTTTTTTTCTGCAGTTCCTGGAACTTGGAGGAAACTCAAAATAATTTTAGTACGTCAAATACTGACTTTGGGAGAACACGGAAGTGCAAGTGCTACCCGATGGCCTTACGTAATGCACCCGTCTATTTTTTTCTATGCGACGTGATAAAAAAAACGAATGAAGGTCGATCCCCTACTGCTGTTAGCCCAAAGTATGAATGCGGCCCCCCTAACGCAAGCAGCTTCCTGGTCCAAACCCCTCGAGCAGGTTCCCTAAAGCACGAGTCCCCTACTTGATGCATTACAGCATGGCCAAATCGTCCACAAAACGAAGACTTTGGTTTAGCTCTCGCTCTTTTTTTCTTCTGTCCTGCGTACGTACGTATTTTTTTCTGCGTGTCCTTCCTCAGGCGAAAGAGGCGGCAGAAAAGGGTGTCTTAGGGGCGAATTCCCGTGCTGAAGAGGAAGCTAAACGAAGGAGGTCCGTGTTAGTGACGGAGCGGTGCTCATTCCTTACGCGGGGGCTTTGATTTCCCTCCTCATCCCACCCCATCCCATCCCATCCCATCCCATCCCATCCCATCTCATCCCATCCCATCCCATCCCATCCCATCACATCCACCCCATCCCATCCCATCCCATCCCATCCCATCCCATCCCATCCCATCCCATCTATTTTTCTATGCCCAACTCCTTCAACTAACTCCCTTTCTTTCGTAACTCAGATCCAGATCTGGAGTCACATATTGGGCGCCCCCCCCTCCCCACCACGGTGCACGCCTTTCATTAGTGTGTCTTTCTCGAGAGAGTTATACAGCAGTTTGTTTGCGAAGTTTTAACCAACAAACTACGTAGACCACCGATGGTTGCCGGCTTACTACTTTGCCCGTTTTCTAATCGACCTGTTTATATAGGCTACGGCTACGGCTACGTACGTACATACAACGCCTTTCTTTATGAACGAACGAGAGTGGAGGGAGAGAGGGAGGGAGAGAGGGGCTCAGGATGGCTTGGGGTTAGACGGTTCACGATTGCGATCGACGGAGAACACGAACATTCATCTTCTCCGCTAACACAAACACTATTCCCGTGCACAGCGAATGAGAGCCGCTGTTTCGCAAAAATGTCTCGAGCCGACCGCGGTATTACTTTTGCAGATAAATAATCCCGTACGTATATACCATTCACAATAAAGAGAACATTTTAACCGGGGCTTTTCACTTTTTTCATGCCCAACAGGCGGCGCTGGTGGTATACTTCGTACATATTCGTAGCAGCAGCGGCGTGTTCCACACCTTTCTTTCGACGGGTTTTAGCAAAACAAAAAGGGTCTTCTTGCCATATAGGCCAAATAATTTGAACCTGATCGTGGTCGTCGTTGTTACTTGTGTCTCAGCAATGCTGGTGACTTCAATTATTTTGTTGTAGGGGTACAAGCGCACTATTTAATTTACCAAGTAAACACCCCCAGTGAATGGACTATCATAACAATATATATATATCTCTATATAACTCCATCTCTCATTCCCGACGCGAACCTTGTGGCAGCTCTATGGAGGACGCGCTCTGCCGGAAAGAGAGCGAGATGCTCGCTGCACTCGGAAGGGTCGACGCCCTCAAGCTACGCCTTCAGGTAGGGGGCGTTGCCGTGTACACTAACTGTGTTTCGGACAACACATCAAATCCAACGTCGGGGAGTAACAAATATCACCCATCATACCTCGTAACGATAAAAAATAAGGGAGGTATTACATATACTGGCAGAAGAGCGAACCGAAGGACAGTACAGGACACCTAATAAGAAACAGGCTAATAAGAAAGTCAGGCTGAGATTTAGAGGGAAATAATAAATTCGAGAGTCTTTATATTGAAGTTAGTGTAGAAAGCACCCTCTTTCAAAATAAGAAATCCAGCCTGGACTAGATTTCCTGTTTCTTATTAGGTGTCCTGTACTGTATCTGTGTAGTCACATGTGAGGGTATTACCGCGAATCCATTGTGATTTCACGCGCAGGTTCGAGTCCTGCCGACGACGCCAAATGTGAGGGTATTACCGCTGAGCTATAGGGGTAAAAGATCGATCGATTGCCCAGCCCAAGGTAATCCTTATAACACACAGCAGTAAATAGGAGCTGCTGGCTTTTGAAGTAGTATTGAAACACCAACAAGCAGAGAGGGGGCCAGCAAGTCGTCTATAAGGCCCTCGTCATTCTGCCCCTACTTACAAAACGAGAAGACAACAGGTCGAAGCGATCCGAATAACCCTGTTTGTTTGTTGTTGTTTGTTTTGCTTTGGTACAACGCGACTTGACCGACTTACTGACTGGCTGACTGACGGAGCGAATAGGAAATGGAAGAAAACAGCCAGATTGCGGAGGAGGACCTCAAGAGCCTCGCCCGACGGCGAGCGTCGGAGATTGAAGGCCTCGCCAGAAGGTATGATAGGGGACCCTCCCTCTCCTGTTTTCAGCTGTTGCAGCGAGCGACCTCTCGGCCATATTACGCCAACAGCGCGACTCTTGCCGAGTTGCTGTAGTTCAAAGTTGCATGGAAGTTGCGCGCTCCGATAGCACCGCACCAATTAATGGGTGGGTAGGTGGGTGAGTGAGTGGGTGGGTGGGTGGGTGGGTGGGTAGGTGCGGTAGATGTCATGCACAACAGTAGTGGACAAAAGTGTAGGTGGGAAGCCGCAACAGAAACGCCGACCTCGAGTGCATAGACATGAACATCCCGCCCTCGACGCGAGAGAAGGAAAAGCGTCGATACCAGGTATCGACGCTCCCCTTGCTGTACGTATGTATCGCGCGCCATCATCGCCAGCACTGAATCCCAATGCTGGAACATATCAAACTTCTTACTTTGCCAGAGGTGATGGTAGGGAAAACATCGTATTTTTTTAATGATGATGCTGTACTCTATTTTACAGTGTAGTGACACCTACGACCCGCCCTCATATTATATTTCGTATGTACACACTCCAGAAGGAATCGATACCATAAAACGAAAAACAATAACCGGTAGCCCTACGAGCTTACCTTTTCATTTCTCACGGACGCCATGGACGGAAGTTCTCAACGTACAGCAGTCGTACAGCAGTGTGGGCCGGCCGCCAAGAAACAGCCATTCCGAACAAGCCTTGAAAAACCTTGTCGTAACGCACCACATATACGTACCATCCTTGGGTAAAACCTTGCGCATAGACTAGTTATTACTTCGAAGTATTACCGGTACTCGTACCTAGGTAGGAATTTAGTGCCAGTTTTTCGCCGTTAAGCTCGCGTTCATATTTAAAAATTCTTAGCCCCCCCCCCAAAAAAAAAAGAAGGTGAACCTTAGGTTCTTATTGGTTAATTCTTATTCGTGGGCCTGCACATTTACGGGAGGCCATATTAAACACTAGTAAATAGGACCACATATTGTTGGTAAAAATAAGTAAATACATAGTTTTTTGTATGTGCCGAAGGTCCTACCAGGTATTTGCTACCATGGCCCTCCGTATTACTGCAGTAACATTTCGTCGTAGCGTTAACTCGTATATAGTTTGGGATTAATGAGGCCTCCTGCTCTTGCGATCAGGCGGAGACTCCCACCCAGGGCTACTACCCCCGCGTTGATTCGATCGCCATCAACGCGGCACCTCGTCGCAGAGAGTAGTTGCTCCGGTAAAATAAACACTACAAACAAACAGAAACCGATGTCGTTGTCCGCGTCTCTCGCGCGCAACGATGGGTTGGCGGGATGGTCTGTTTCCCCTAATCGTTACCTACTTCCTCGTGCTGCTGTCCGTCGATAGAGGAGCAAGTGTCCTTCCGTGCCTTTCACTGGTCCTCACTATACCTCCTGCAGGCTTTCTCCCAATCCGGGGATGCCCTTCATGCGTCCCCAAATTTGGTTCTGAAAGTTACTGCAGTAACATTTCGTCGTCGCGTTAACTCGTATATAGTTTGGGATTAATGAGGCCTCTCTGCTGCGGCATGAGATCACACCCATCCTTGTTGTCTATCCCTTTGTCTCAATGCCGTCTTATATCTGCGTCTTATTACCTTCCCCGCGGGTCTCCTTTTTTGTCCTTATTCTACCCAAACTTCTACCTTGGCCTCTAGTGGGTTCGCCTCTAGTGGTTCGGCTTCAGCTAGCCCTCCGGAGTGCTGTATAGCTTTTTTTATGTGCCGAAGGTCCTACCAGGTATTTACTACCATCGCCCTCCGTATTACTGTACCTTCCCCTCCCGTACGTCCGCTTTTTCGCCGACGCAGGAACGAAGTCCTCAGCGACGCCTTGTCGCGTCTAACATCGGCCGAGAATGATCCGGAGGTAAGCAGTCAGGATACCGACGGTTTGTACAGCATGGATCTCAGGTAGACAGACGCTCTGCTACGGTACGTGATTTGTTGGTGACGTAGCACTTACCCGCTAGCCTATGGTGTAGGGTAGAGCGTAGATATATAGTGCCATACTTCGAAGTAGAAAACCCAGGAATATGTTGGGGCTTGTTTTTCGAGTTTGTTGGTTCTCGCCGACGGTAGTCATTGACCTCGGCCGGGGCACTCCCTTTCACCACGTTCTATTTGATAGTGTCTGAGTGACTACTGTCGATCATCTACAGATAGATCATCTACATATTGATAATCTACAGATAGATCATCTACAGCACGAGTAAACCATCTACAGTAGATCCTAGCCTGCCGTTAAGATATGTTGTGCAAGATCTATCTGCATTGTGACAGATCCAACCCAGGCAAACTTTGTCCTACGGTAGATCATGCGGGTTTATGCCGCTGGCTCTCACCCGGCAACACACGAGCTCTCGTACTACACACGTCGAAGCTGTCGTAGACCATTCAGATCAGGAATCTATCTGCCTTTTGAAAGATCTACTCGTATCTAGATCATGTGAGTGGGAACCGAACCGATGATGAACTGTCAGAGGTGTGAAAAGTTGGGCCTCAAAAGTGCAAAACTCTTATGTACCTACCGTGGTACGGCTTGGAGCATTGGTTGGCATTCACGGTACGGGGGCACGTATGATACTGTGTCTGAGCCCGCCCCTGACGTGAATGCCTGCTTGGTCGGTGAAAACCCGACATGCTCCTCCGTCCCGGCATTAAAGGGATGCGAGGGTCTATGGTAATACGACTACGGCCATGCACAACATGCGGCTAATGAGTTGGTGCTAGCAATGTCTGCCTGGTCGGTGAAAACCCGACATGCTCCGTCCCGGCATTGTAGGGATGCGAGGGTCCATGGTCATACGACTACGGCCATGCATGATATGAAGTACACCTCCCCCCCCCCCCCCCCCCCGCCCTATCGCACTATAGAGGGTAGAATGGCTCAACTTTAACCGATATAACGTCCTGAATCGATGCAGGGGGCGGGGGGTGAGCGCCACGGCACCGGAGGAAACGGATTCCCAGCTATCCCGAGGCTGATGGGCGGAAGAGGAGACGTTGCCCTATCGCTCGGAGGTGAATCATTTTTTTTCATCTTCCGGGGTACGAGTATACGTACGTATTTTTGGCGGCTGTTGGGGGGGTGGAATTGGCCCCTTAAAAAAAAAAAGAGAAGCTGATCGCTATCGGTGTGTTTGCTCAGGCGATACTGGGGGAAAATATGCACCCTCCTTTTACATGTTGCGCCGTCCGGAGGTTTCTCTTATACGTCAGCCTAGAGCGCTACGCACCGAAACGCAAAGGGAAACAAATTGTGTACGTATAGGTCAGGGGCGTGATGTGATCACAGGGGCCCTGCCTAATAAGGACGGTGCCACCTAAGATATAGAGAACACAGAGGGTTCATTCGTTCGCGAAACTATCTCATCGTTCCACACCGAATGCCGCCGAAAGCAACCATTCATAGAGCATTGAAAAAAGACCCCCCCCCCCCCGATTTATCGAAGGGTCGTATATACGTATTTAGTCATGGCCCGAATCACCCACGCCCCATCAGTGACGATAACCTTTTTCATCAGTCGTCAATCCTGGGTGTACGCGCCTCTTGCCGCCCCTGACCCCCCCGGCGGCTCCTTCCTCCTCCTCCTCCTCCTCCGGCCGTGCGCGTGACACAGACCGGTGGCAGAACGCATCCGCGTCGTCGCTATCCTCAGCGGAAGGTGTCGGTAGCTCGCTGGCCGGGCTGGAGGCCTCCTTGAGCGTCCTCGGAGACAGCGGGACCGGCTTCGAGCCACCCGCTCCGCCCGTCGTCGACCACCACCACCACCACCACAATCAGTACTCTGGTTCGGACAACTGGTATGGAGGAGGAGGAGGAGGAGGAGGAGGCGGAAATCGCAGAGCTGATCACGCTAGCAACAGCGCTAACGGGCGCCCCGGTGTAAACGAAAGCGGGCACCACCGCAATGGTGGTAACCGCACAGGCGCATCTGCCATCAGCTCTGCCGACGACGCCACGAGGTATCGGTCGGCGAAAGACCGCCGCATCGCTCTGGATGGCGGAGAAATGGTGCTGCACGGAGTGTCCGCGGCGATGGCGTCCGGAGCCCTGCCGGCGGCATACCCCAAAACAACGAACACCACCACCACCACCAACACCACCAACACCGCATCTAGTCGAGATATCGGCGGCGCCCATCGCGAGGTTCCCGGGGATGGCCTCGACGCTCAGCATTCACGCCTTCGCGCGCAAGGGGGTGACAAGGAAGACGGCGGCGCACAGGAGAGAGCTTCTGGTGGGCAGAGCGGCGGCGGCGGCGGCGGTGGCGGCAACTCTGGCGTCGCTGACGTGTCAGGGTTGACTTCGGGGGGAAACAGCGGTGATGGGAGGGAGCAGGCGCGTCGGCAGATAGACCAGGCACTGCGAGATCGAGCACTTCGCAGACGAACGAGGTGTGCAGTGTGTGTGGTGGTGGTGGTGGTGGTGGTGGTGGTGGTGTGTGGAAGAAAACCAAACAGAAAGTCAGGCACAACTTGTGTGGCTGAAAATATGGCGCGTAATGCCAAATAACAATACGATTATTGTTTGTCGGAAGCAGCGTCACAGGGCGGCCTCTCTGCCATGAAATGGGAACACAAAAAAAAAAAAAAAACTAAGGGCAGAGCATGCGTGATTGACGTACACATCACTTGAAAATATGTCTGTGTACTGTAGCAGGGACCTCCAACCAGTCTGTTACCGTGTTGTAGGTTGTAGCACAACTGACGTGTGCGCGCTACTTACAGCAAAAATGCTACCTCGTATACCCACAAATAGACCCACACTTTCCTGAATTCTACAGCGTCAGATTGTGTCCCCCTCGTACGGGATGCACATCCTACACGAGGACATATAAAATCCGTAAGTACGCGCGATCGAAGTATTACACTCAGCTAGCAAAGATGAGCTTCGACGAAATCCTCGAGCTCACAGCTGTTGTTTTTTTAATTGTTTTAATATCATATATATCGTGTCCCTCTTTTTGAAAATCAATTAATCCACACTAGCTCAAGTCGGTAGATAATTGATTTCATTCACCCCTACTCCTATAATAATACATATATATATATATATATATATGGGCCGAGGTTAAGGCCACAGAGGAACCCTCAGGACAAACCAGAGTGTAACTGTCAGTTTCACACCTGAAAAAAGTGTGTGTTTTCGACCGGGCTATTCGTTACATTGTCCATTATTTCTGCTGCGAATCGTGTGCCCTAAAAAATCCGTTTTCTTTCTCCAAATCAGTCTCTTGGGAGAGAGATGAATCATTCTCCTCAAATTGCGTATACAGGAAGCCTCAGAACTATTAGGCGCCGCCCCTATAAGGCAAACAAGACTATTAATACCTTACCGTAGAACAAGTCCCCGTGTGGTGTGCTGTGTGCTGTACGACATACTTGGTAATATATGTATAGCTCCACCCTGCCTGTTAACAGCAAGAACGGCGACGGTTGAGATGCATTTTTTAGTTAAAACATCAAGACCGCGATCTCTACATCAAATATGCTGTACATCAACCGTGTAGGTATAGCACCGGAAGAGTTGACAGCCAGCATATTTGTTTACTCTGCCACCAAAACCATATCGTGTCACCCACGACCAGAATTTCGCTCATCATGACATTATATGAGGGTACTTTAAATAAACATCGTAAAGACACGTAACGCCGTCCTTGCTACGTACAACGCTGCTGCCCCCTGTTTGCCCAAAACTCAGCCACACAACACGATGCCCCCCCCCCCCCCCGGTACCCGGGATACCCAGTACCGCGGGGTACCCGGGACGGTGGTACTGGTCAAATCCCACCGAAGGCGGCACTGGTCCCGGTTCCAATTTTTTAATCCGGGAGCCATCTCTAATTTCGTACCCCGAGTATATCGTCGTATGAGAGTACTGGCGGCCTGAATACTCGGAGTACTTGGAGTATGAGCAGTACTGAAGCCCCAAATACTCGGAGTACAAGGAGTACCCGCAGTATCGGACCCCGAAATACTCCGAGTACAAGCAGTATCGAGAGTGTTCATACCCGAAATACTCCGAGTACGAGCAGTATCCCGGAGTATCGAACCCCGAATACTCCGAGTACACGAAGTGCCTGAAGTATTTTATCTCCAATACTCCTTACTTTACCCCAAGGTACTCGGAGCATCTGTGCAGTTCCGTGGGTAGAAAGGACGAACACACACACAGCAGCGAACGTCAACCATACGTACGTATTCTCCAATACCTGTGGGGGGGGGGGGTGTACTCATGTTGTGCACGGCCGTAGTCATATGACCATAGACCCTCGCATCCCTACAATGCCGGGACGGAGCGCGTTGGGTTTTCACCAACCAGGCAGACATTGCTTGCACCAAGCGCGAAACGCCGTGAGGTATTGGGCGAGTCGCATGGAGGGTGAGCTGCATCCTGCTAAGAACCGCCTCTGAGGCGGACTTGCATATGGACGACAGCTTCAATGAGTTAATTTAATTTCTGGTGTGGCCACTTCCGGAGACAGCAATGGGTTTTACTATGTAACTGCCTCGCGGACGCCTTACCATATTAACACTACGTGATACGACCATTCCCCTTGTGCGGAACAAAGGTTCTCCACCCCGCACAAATGATCTACTCGACCGCCAGCTTTGGTGACCGCCAAAAAAAAATAACAAAAAAAAACGGCACCCTGGTTGTCTAGCTCACGCAGCGAGTGGCGTGTTTTACAGCGTCGTTGCCATCCAATGCCAACCCAACCTATAAATATATCATGGGAGAATTCGTGGTATGGGGGGGGGGTGTACTCATGTCGTGCACGGCCGTAGTCGTATGACCATAGACCCTCGCATCCCTACAATGCCGGGACGGAGCACGTTGGGTTGGGGGGGGGGTAATCGATACACCCCTTTTTCTCACTCTTGGCTCCAACAGCGCCCCCCCCCCCGCGTCGCTGTTGTCGTTCGTACAATCAACCATCGTCCAGCCACAGCAGCCGCCGTTGACTTGGCTTTTCCGACCGTCATGCGTTCGGATTTCCGGACGGGTGCGAGCAACAGCAGCCTCGGTGGTGGGGAGGAGACGCGGTTTATCAACCTCGACGCGATGAAGCACCGTGCTAGCGCTGGGTGCGTGCAAATTCCTACAATAGATCGGTTAAAAACCATGATGCACTGAATACTATTTACGTAATAAATGCCGTGGGATGACTGGCTGTAAGTCGCTGTTAGGTATGTATAATAGTGAGGTATTGCAATTGTTAATAGTTGCATGCGTGGCAATTTGCGGGAATTTTGAGTCTTTTTTTCAGTACCAGTATCACGTTTGTTTGTGGCTCGGTTTTTGTTTCGTTGTTGTTGTCACTGTCGAGTAAAACCTTTAAAACAAAAAGGCAGTTAGCTGGCATGCTTCGCTGCACAACCCAACCAATAACTAGCCGTGAAGCCGCTCGATACAGTAAGACAACCCACAGCCCTACTGCTTTCTGATTCTTAAGAGTCTTGGTACGAGGCGCATGATCAATCATGGAAGAGGCCTAAGCCGTGTTGGCCTGAAAGAGGCGGCGAAGGACGTTGTTGCGCGCCGAGTACACGTAGTCGTGCGTATTATGCGCAAATAATCTGAGCGAAGAAAAAACATGTAAAATCTCGATCGCCGGTGACTATATACGACTGCTGTACGTACTTCGTGCACAAAGGTTCGGTTCTACACATGATTCCGTGTCGTCGTAGTTGTTTCCGTTGTTTCGGCGGGTGCAGAGCACAGCCTTTCAAATTCTCCATACCTAGGACAGAGATAATCGATGCCCCCTCGACGATCTACGACATGTTTCAAGACATACCTATGATACGTACAGCAGTATATATTCCCGTTCTTTTACCGTTCGCGCCATCGAAGTATCCCACGCAGCTTGCAAAAAAAAAGATGAGTTTAGACGAAACCCTCGATCTCACACAGCTGTCCTTTTTTTTTTTGTCTTTTCAATTTTCTCTCATATATGATTTTACAGTGAGTGGCCCACCTCGCCGCCCACCTCGCCGGGTGGGACCCGAATAAATCTGCACGGATCTAGCACACGTTTCCTCCGGGTCGGGTCTGTCCTACGTATGTATGTATGCAGATCCTGCACAACCTCTCAGAACTAGACGATCTAGACGATGATCTATCTGTAGATGATCTGTAGATGATCTGTAGATAGATAGATCATATGATCTGTCCGAGGTGCGGAATTTTCGTGACATGCCTTTTGTTAAATGGTGCAGATTTATTTAGTGCCGAGATCAGTTTTCAAGATTTATTTTTTTTACCCATCCGCTGGAGGAACAAACAAAAATAATTATAAAAGAAGAAGAGAACACACACGGAGAACCGGTAACGCCGCACAACTGGAGCGTTTCTTCCCACAACGCATCGAAACCTGTCTTCACGGTACCCAAAACACCGCCACCGTCGCGGGCGGCGTCACCCTTTCTCTCTCTCTCGTGCATTTTTCGCTCTATATTTCTGCGTGCGCAGGTCTAAGCAAGGCCTCCCCGGGCGAGAAGGGGACAAAGTCGCTCGGGCACGGTCGGCGGCTACCGGCGCAACGAATGGGTTCGCCATCGCCGGAGCGGGCAACAGCGTGGCCGCTCGAGTCTACGGCATTCCTCAAAACAGTCGATGACCACTGGAATATCGATCGCCGGCTATAGACTATATATACGTATGACAATTGTGAAAGGTTACCGTGTTCAACGTCAACAAAAAAAACTGGAGGAAACCGTGTTTTAAATAAAATAAAATAAAAATTGGGGCAACACTGTTTCGAGGGACACCCCAATGTCTTAATTTGTGTCAAGGTCTTGTTGCACACCTCGAGTCCGCACTGCTCTCGCAGCTGGGAAACTTATTTTTTTAAGTGTGGCCTCGCGCTGCTACCATGGCGTATGTAGTTGTGCGTCACTTTAGTCTTGAAGCAACTTGCGAACTTACGTCCGAACCAATACGCAGTCAGCAGAGCAGCGTCCTCTCGCTCGCTCTCTCTTTCCCTCTCTCTCTCCCTCTCTATTTCTATCTCTCTTCTCTCTCTCTCTAGTCACGAATATTTCATGTACGTATACGTAAGGTTGTTTGAGGAAGCAGCGGGGCAGCACGCATGCAACTCAAAAACGCGGGCCCTAGCGGTGACCGGCGGCGCAGGCGCAAAACCTCGGACCCATCCCCACATCTTCTCGTCTATCACCGCCCCTGCCTGGATCAACACGGGACGATCCCGCACCCTCCGCCTGCTGATCGCCAGGAGACTGGATGGTGCTGCTGTTGTCGCTTCGGCTATCGGGTACCCGCGGCATGGTGGGCTGTGTTTTCGGTCGTCGTTTCGCGAACACCATGAACATTCTGAGCGCCTCGGGGACGACCATGACATAGCCGCGGACCTCGCTCGTGCCCTGGGACTCCCAGCAGACCTCGTCGAAGGCGGCCGGGTCAGACCGGAGTAGCTCCACCGTTGCCGCCAGTCGCCCGTCGACATCGTGTACCTCCAGCGCAATCTGCTCTTGACCAACAGAGTGTTAGCAGAAGCAAGGTGGTATTGTATTAGATTGATGTGGGGGTCCCATGCTGGCGGTTATACCGCTTGCGACACAATACTTTGTGGATCAGTGCATAGCGGCTATATACGTACGCAAATCGTCTACATACGTACGTATGTAAGCTCGCTAATGCGTTCGGGTGCTCCGGAATTGATGCTGCAACAGTCGTGTATCAGGTTGCGCTCCCGTAGATTTACCCTGCGCGCGGTCGGTCGCATGCCTCCGGTAAACGGGGATGCGAGGGCCATGTGGTGTTATCCATTAGCCATAGTTGCGTTTTGTCCTTGAAAATAAAAACACAAACAATATCTGCAGCAGTCGACTACACACCCATTTAACTGGAGACACTCGTGAAACAACGCTCGCCACGAGTACCCCCTTTGTCAACGCCGGGTCGTGCATCGCCTTGCTTCCCCAAACTATGACTTAAATTCACTCGTGGGAGGATCTGTGATGGGCGACAGCTACCATCTGAAATTGCATGACTCGTGTACAGGTTCCCAAGCGCCTCGCCTGGTGTATTTTGGGCCAGTCCTCGTCGTCGATACCGCGGAGCACAGCGAGCTCGTCGCCTTCCACGTCCACCTTCAACAGGTCCACCGCAGCGAGGCCCAGCTGACCGAGAGCAAGCGATAGCGGCACCACATTGCACACGAACGACTCCCCTCCCTTCTTCCCGTCCTTCTCCTGCCCCTCTTCCTCCTCCTCCTCCTCCTCCTCCTCCTCTTCGAGAATGCCACAATCCTCGCTCTCGGTCGCATCTTCTTCTCCACGTGGCCCTGCTCGCCCCCCCCCATCTTGGTTGTTGCACCCTTCGCCCTTCTCTACCTTCGGTTTGGCACAACTACCTCCGGCGGCCGCGCGAGAAGCCGTCGGCACTGCTACACATGCACTCGGAGAAGCATTACTTGCGACGGAAATGTCCAAATCGGCTGCTGGCGATCGGAGCGGTTTGGCATCGGCCTCCTCCTCCTCCTCCTCCACCGTTGCCGCTGCGGCTTTGCTGATCGTGCTGCCATCGTCGTGTTTGTCGCCGTCAACGGCAAGTGCCGGCGGCGCCGGCTCTCCGCCTAGAAGTGCATCGGGGGGGGTGTCGTTTGTTTGGTGTGGCGCGTTCGGTGGCTCCAGCGCGTGTCGCCAGGAGGTAGCTTCGGGGTCCGCCATGAGAGTCCGTCTCTGCTTCTCGCGCTCTTCGGGGTATCTTGATTTTTATTTTCGCCAAGGAAGCACACGAGGGGATGCGTTTTTTTTTGTCATGTACGGGGAAACAAAGTTTTTGTTCCCACCCGTCGTCCCGCAGCTGAGCGGGTTGGTGTATCAGTGGCAGCAGGCATGAGCCCCTTGCCTTTGCGCGAACATTGTACATACTTCTACATTTATTGGTTAGAACGGATAAAAGCTACCTCTCTACCCAGTGCGCGCTGATTAACACAAATGATATATTTTATTGGTGAGAAGGGATACGACCTACTACGCTACAAACGTTCCTGACACGTGATTGGCGTCGACGCCCGTCACTGTGTAGAGTACTAGGTCATCCCTTCTAATCAATGTAACAGTTGATGTACTACTGTACCTCGTACGTACGTCTTGCAGGACGCTCCACGTGCAAACATCGTGCGTGCCGGACAGCGATACGACATGTGAAGGCGGGGCTTGGAAGTAGGCTACCGCACTCTAACGGCTTCGACCCCTTCCCTTCCCTGGCTGAATCTGTCATCAGATAATACGTTAGATATGTATATAACCATAATCACTGAGCTACCAGTCAGCGCTTGTCCCCGTAATTCCACGGCATGGACAGATACAAAAACCCGGAACCCTTTCCTCAGAAGGCACGTTGGTGTTCGAGGGACTCCTTGTCGATGTATTTATTAGGACGAGATCAAGCAGATCGAGGAGTGCGTCGGTGTGGGAACACGGCATGCGATACAAACGAGTCTCGACACTGCTGTGTGAAACGCAAATTGGCAATGCCTACGTATATACCAATGTGTGTAACTCCCTGCAACCTATATACCTGGTGGCATAAAGCAAACAGCAATGCTGCACAACGAGTACACCGAGGCTTAAAAATGTCGAACGCCTGACAAAATTGGATTGTGGGTCATATACCGGAGCATGAACTGCACGACAGCGTTGTCCGAGACGGACACGTTAACGTTCGAAGGGTGGGGCCTCACCTTGTGCTCTCCCCTGGGCTGCTTCCGAAGAAATGGAACTCCCCCTCGCCCTGTTCGGCCCCAAGAGCTAGGCGGAGCGTCACTGGCCTGGGGCCGGCCCCAGTCTCGGCGGCACTGACAGACGTGTGAAGGTTACGAACCAGGACGCTGTAGATGTCCGGGATCGGCTCGAACGCATAGATCTGCTTGAATTCGACACAGGAGTGCGCTTCGTCACGTCGCGTGAGGCCATGCACCGCACCATACCACAGCTTCGTACATAGAAACAACGCAATATATTACGTGCAGCAGTTACAGCAGTGCGAGTATGATAGCATGAGACGTATTATAGACTTCGAATATGACAACTAATCTCCTGCCCGTAACCCTGTTCCCACACTGCGAACAAAACAATCCCGCCTCTAATGCGGAGGGTTCGGTCCCAGAAACGTGGATGCTGTTATAAGTGCAAGCATGCCACCGTCACACGCTGTGGCCTCGAAACGCCGTGTACTTCTCATTGCCTACTATTCTTAATATTAAAACAGCAACAACCGCTCCACGCGAATGGAGATATTGTATACTGCTGTGCGCCCGCCCTACCGGTCCATTTGCTTCGTCGGTTTTATATACCTAGCAGAAACACAAAAACCGGACATACCTGCATCGACGTATGCCTAGTGGAGGTAATGGGGACAGCAGTACGTGCGTGCAACACCACGTGATCATGCCAGGTACTGCTGTACGTGTTATCTAAACTACTGTCAATACACTACCGGCCCTCTCATAAGAAAGTGCCCCACAAGAAACTCAGCCTAAACATTACGGGGGAAATAGGAAAGTCAACAGCTATTATACTGAAGTTAGTGTGGGACACACCCCTTTCTCAAATAAGAAAGTCAGCCTAATAAGCCCGATTTCTGGTTTCTTATGAGCGGGCCGGTACTATACTGCTGTAAGCTGTAACCGTGTCTCGTGACACCGGGCCTCTGTTGATAATGACAATGTACAGCAGTGTGTACGTACAGTAGTACTGCTGTAGTTTGGCCCACGACGCTCACCTTCACCCTTTTGGCCTCTCGAAGGCACTGCAGCGAGAACAGCCCAATGTTGGCACCCGCGTCGATCACGACGGCTCCGTTGTCCACGACAAGGCCGTGTCGGAGGTAAGAACGCCTGACGAAAACCTCCTGCAACCACGGCGACACACACAACAAAAAAATTACAGCAATCAGCTTTTCGACTCTGATGACATGAATACCAAACGGGGATTAAATATATTGCCGGCCAGGTTGTATTATGTACGTACGTACGTGCGTACGCATTCTTAGGAACAGCGACGATGGTTGGTACGCTCGTCCAGCAACATGTCGTCGTCGTCAAAAGGGCAAACACTCGTACATTTTGTATGTCTACTCGTATATAGAGCGCTGTAGAGAGAGATAAAGAGAGAGGGAGAGAGAGAGAGAGACGACACGCACTGCAACCGCACAAATTGCACAGCAGCCAAGAGACCCCCCCCCCCCCCCCTACCCCCGTGTGCGGCGTGCGAATAGCTCCTCTCACCTCGTACAAGAACTCCGCTTCTTCTTCGTCCAGGTACTCGAATATCATGCCACTTTGGTCCTCGATGAGCTTTGGATGGGCCATGCTTACGTCTATCAAATATGCGGTTGAGGCCTGCGCACAGCCAGTGCTCCAACTCCCTTTTTTCTCTCCCTCTACCCCCCCCCCCCCCTCCCGTGGCTGCTTCCCACCCACGAAGCGTTGGTGCCGGCTGTCCTGCTACATATACTGTCGCTGTGCGTTATGTGGAATGCTAGCGATGCGATTGCGTTGCGGGGTTGCAGGTGCGGCGTCTCTGAAAACGCGGCGGAATACATACCTGTTCGGGAACCACACGTCCCAGTTTGCCTCGGACCTCGGACCTCGGAGACAGTTCGCTACCTCGGCACCGTGATGATCAGCAGCGTCGTCAGCCACAAAGCGACAGGTCATTGGAATAGGCGGCAGATATATACAGGACATAGTGATTACAGTATGGACGTAAGAGGCAGTTTTCAGGTACATGAACTCGTCGTCTCCGTCGACAGGTCCAAAGCGAGCACTCTGTCTGTTGTGAGGGTATTACCTGCTGAGCTATACTCGTAGGGGTAAAAGATCGATCGATTACGTACCTAGCCCAGGGTAATCCTTATAACACTCTCCCCCCCTCTGAAAGGCGGGATATTTGGGACGTCGGTAACGTAAACGGCCGTACGTTGACCTACCCGATTCGTTTCAGTACCTGGGGAACCAGGGAGACGTGTTTTTTAGGGACTAGGGATGTACATCAACTCATAATCACGTGTTGATTATGATTATTTTTGGTGATTATTTTTAATCACGTGATGTGATTAATTCTTGTTGATTGTTGATTATAAATCAACTAGTGATGATTAGTTGATTATTGAACATAATCATGATTAGTTGATTATTTTTGAATAAAAAAGGGGCGTTTGTGATGTAACCGAATATGTTTTTGTTCCCGGCGCACATTGCCACAAATTAACTAATCAATGATTGGTTGATTATTGAAATTAATCATGATTAGTTGATTATTTTTGAATAAAAAAGAGGCGTTTTGTGGTGTAACCGTGAAAACCATCAACAATCAACCGATAATCATGATTATTAATCACATCATCGTGTAGTTGATTGTGTTGATACTAATCAACTAATCATGATTAAATCAACACGATTTGGACAAATTAATCAACAATCAAATCAACCCCGAAAAAGAGTTGATGTACATCCCTATTAGGGACGCACGCGCAAGCGTTTCTATAAAAGAAACGTTCGAAGTGAGATTCGAACCCGTGTCCTGCCGACGACGCCAAATGTGAGGGTATTACCTGCTGAGCTATAGGGGTAAAAGATCGATCGATTACCCAGCCCAGGGTAATCCTTGTAACACTGCTGTGACGTGTCTCCGTGTTGACGTGTTTGTGCTAGGTACGCGTGCCTGATACCAGGTATATTCTATGAAACGTAGTACTACTGCTTGCTGTAGTTGTATCTCCCACCTACGTATAATAGCATTCGTAGCTCTTTGAGGGCTGCAATAATTAAAAAAAAAAAATGTCGAACCATGCGTACGTGATCGTACGTAGAGCTAAAAAAAACGTACTGGCTGTAGTATGTGCACCATGTGCACGCGATCGTGCGTAGAGCTAAAATGTACAGGTAGGGTACCAGGTACAAAGTATTTAACCTTCACCCAGATTATTCGGTGAACGTCTGCGTCTATTTCTCTGGCTCACACATCAAATTGACAGATTATTGAATGTACGTACGTACTACTGTAGACTGCGCTTGGGGTGATAGAGCCCGTAGCCCGTAGCCGCACGGGCACTTGCTGCTACGTTTTTTGTTTTTGGCGTGACAGGTCGAGGATCAGAGCAAGAGGGGAGGCGACGAGGCAACAAGGCGCGCTTGTATTTTTTTTTGTATAAAAATTGTTATTTTCCTTGTCATGCGACAATGTGGTGTAGCATGCTTGAGCTTCAACGTTGATCATTCATAAGTACGGCGGAGCATTGCCGTTCCGGGCGTCACTGAAAACTGCGCCGACATGATAGGGTGGTCTGCTGAATCACAGGCAACGTTAACGTTTACAAAAGACACAAACCGAACCCAAACCCATAAACGTGTGTGCTGATGATGCAGAAATATTGCTTTCGACCGATGGATGCAATATGCAGTATCGCACATTTTTCGGACTCATCGTTTGTCGAAACGACCCACAGAGTAGTGCCAATATCTGTACCCCCCGATGGCGGTAGCTTGGAAGTGGGGTACACGCTCGGTGTTCAGCAATCACCAGCAGCTGCTACTCGTACTCTGACGGCGTTTCGCCAACAAAACACCAGTTATTTCGGTTGTGCAGCACGATGGGACAAGGTGCAGAAGACACGGACGACACTTCACCTCCCTACGGCCCTATACACACTGACAATGACATCAGAGTTACGGAGACGACTGTCTTAACCCGAGTCGCTTGTTCCCGCTGGCCCAAACCCCCCACCCCCCCCAGCTAATGCACCATCTGCCAAGACAAGTCACACCAGGAACGTCCGCTTCCCACCACGTCGTGCGTTCACAACGTCAAAACACGCGCGAGGACCGCGCTGATGAGGGACCCCCCCCCCCCCCCCGTACCCCCTCCACATACGATTCAGACAAAGAGCAGTTGGCGGTGTCTGA
Source organism: Saccharina japonica (assembly GCA_008828725.1). Taxonomy (NCBI): domain Eukaryota; class Phaeophyceae; order Laminariales; family Laminariaceae; genus Saccharina; species Saccharina japonica. The sequence goes on along the minus strand of MEHQ01003257.1, from coordinate 106,438 downwards.
TGTGAAGCGATTCAGCTATCCCCACCCCGCGGCACGCTGCGTGCGACGTGTGTGCAACAACGCTCAACGCAGCGTGGTCATTTTTTCATACGGTGCCGTTGGTGCACAAACTGCGCCGAACACTCCGGAGCGTTGTGAATAGCTCGGCGGCATAATTTACCCCGAATACCGGCCTGCTTGCTACGCACGTACTACTGTAGGAGCTTCGTGGATTCAGGGCCTATGTAACTCGGCTGGTGGGATAACTCGGGACCCCTTCGAACTTCCTGTCCGTTGAAAAAATATAGATTTTATGCTCCTAAACCTATTGTTTAGTCACCAAGCCAAGCCGTTACACCGTCGACAGTAGTGCCAGGGAAGCGGCAGGACACGAGCAACAAGCGGGTTGTCAACAAGCGGAACACAGCCTACTCTGTCGTCGATCACCCTATATATATATCGCCATGCGCTACGTAAGGAGAATAACAAACACCCCTCACGACGGAAGCATCACACCAGTGGGGGCAGGGAGAATATAACACCACAGTAGAAGCATGCATGCCAACCACCGTTGTCGCTCTCCCATTTCTTCGTCGCGCCGTCGTCGCCTTTCGTCACACATCCACATGTTGGCCGTATCGCTAGCTGGAGCGCCCCGTAGTAGGGGGCGGGGCAATAGACGAGCCGAAGAAGTTCCAGATCGCCAGAGTGCAGTCGTCCGCCGCCGAGATAAGCTGCCGCTCGTCTCTTGTCCACTGCACGCTTGTGATCGAGCCGGCATGCGCTCGTCCGCACGCCACGGTCTCCCAGTTATTCGCCAGGTCGAGGATCTGTTTTTTGTTTTTGTTTTTTTGAGTGCGGCAGGTGTGAGAGGAGTGTAATACGAATATATGCGTACAATAAGACACTTTTACATTTGGCGCAACCAGCACACATCACGCCTGCAGAGTTGGCGCTGAAGGCGGTAGAGGTGTCGCATGCTTGCTTTCGCCTGTGCATTGATACGCTTTTCACCCGTATACGCGCCGCCGCTGTAACAAAAAAAGTCCACACACTCTCGTACGTAAAGGGAAAAATTACAATACGAGTGTGCGCGGTGGCGCGTTACTCTCCGGGAGCGTGTGCTTGCTCTGTACCACCCCCATCGACCTCGTGCTTCTCGTGCGCGTCTGCCTGCTCCTACGTATTTGCCAGGGGGGGCAGACACCTACCTTGATGGTTTCCTCCTCGCCACCAAGCACGATGTAGCGCCCTGATGGTGACACGCTCACACAGCTGAGGCGTTGCTGAGATGGGTCTTGCACAGCCTGTGGGCAGCCATCGCGCGGTGTGAACACCAGAGAGGAGAGAGTATGGTTGGTGGTTAGTTGGTGCTTCCCACCGGTTTAGAACGTGCCTGCCAGGCGAAATACAAGCTAGATAGACACGTGGATGTGTTCGCGGTTGGCTCAACTTCACTATTACTGAATCTACACTTCCCTGGGATAACCATCTACGGTAGGGGCCGATTAGACTTCGCTGACGTGGTGCGCGCTGCACGATCACCTCAATTTTTTTTGAGACGGTGTGACGCTACCGTCCAGATTTTCCATTCACCACCCTCGTTAAAATCACTCTGGAAAGTAACTGGCCTTGGTATCGTACGTTTGAGCACGCCTACCTGAACAGGCTCCCGGTAGTCGCAGTCCCACGTGAGGAGACGGCCATTTACATCGCACGTAATGAGCTCGTTCTCCGAGTCGATGCGCTGAGTCATGCCTTGGAAAGCTCCCCCCCGTGTCCTGTGGCCGCGATATCGACGGTTCATAATTTTGAGTTTTTATTTTTCAAGAACAGTCGCGGAGAGGATCGTGAAATGACAAGATAGCTTCGGTTTTAAACGTTTCCCTCGAGCGTCGTAGCAGGTGGTAAAAAGTTGCGTGTGGGAAGCGCTTGCTTATCTACTGTGCGTTCCCGGCAGAGCAACGATCGCGTTTTACATGCAAGGAAGTGTTCCGTGGCGTGCTAATATTGCTATCACGGTCAACAGCAGTAGCGATTTTGTTTTGTTCATACTTCGGATACCCTCAGCCCGACAAAAGCGCTCACATGTGTGCGACCGTCCGGCGCTCCTTGCGCAGATCGTACGTCAAGACGGTGCAGTCCGCCCCGACGGAATGAACCAAGTTGGGGGAAGCCACATCTACGAGTACCGCCCTCACCCCCTTCTGATGCTCCGCGAACTGCAGCAGTAGCTCCCTTTTGCCACGAAAACAGGACACCAGCAGCCAAAACAAAGGGGGGGGGGGAAGGGCGTATTCATTCGTTTCTTGCCTTAGTGATTTGACCATTGACCACGCATCCCTTTCGAGACGGAGCACCGTAAGAGGGGGGCGGGGGGGGGGGGGGGCAAGGTTTGTGAAGGTGGAAGGAAACCAGCGAGTCATCCTTGCCACGTACTGTCTTCCTCGAGAACAATGGGAGGCCGGCTCTACCCCGAGCGTGGCTCTTTGTGCGGCCATTCAGGTTATAAATGCAACGACGACTCTAGACAGGCTTGTCTGCGTTCTCTTTCTGCGACTCGCTTGCTGCTACGACGCACGGCATGCGTCGTGCGAAAATTCGGCGTGTTTCCCCCGTGGAAGATGGGATCACCTGGTGCGCAGATCCCACACGCTGACGCTTCCGTCCTCGGCCCCGGTCACCAAAAACGCCGCGGAGGCATCGAAACGCACGGCGCAGCAGGTGACGGGGGCGCGGTGGGAATTCGGGAGCTCCCAGCGCAGCACACCTGTCGCCGCGTCGTGACACCTATTGTATCACAGCGCAACACGAAGCAGGGAAGCCATTGGATGGTGTAGGTTTTATGAAATTTAAGCGTACGCAAAAGAAGAGTGCATAGTGTCCCATTTTAAAGTTGCCTTCCCATACGTGGTACTTTGCGCTCAGTGTTGGACACTGCTCTAATCTGTTTGTGCAGTCGATAGCGCCAATCTAGCGCGGTAAGAAATAGCTCGAGGAGAAACCAAGTGGTTTTGGTTGGTTGCTTGTGCAGTAGGCAGCACGACTTTCGTGCAAAATTGGGGGGGAAAATTCTCCGCCCGCTACCTACGAAAAACGCACCTAACAGCTGGCCGGCAAATGGGGAAAAAACTCCGCCCCCCTTCCTACGAAAAACGCACCCAACAGCTGGCCCTTTTCCTTAAAAAAAACATCGAGTCTCATTCGCAGCAGTATAAGGAACAGGAACGAACATGTTCAATCGAGCGTGTGCTCCAAGAGAAAAGCCACGCTGTCGCACCTTACAGAGCAATCCCTCCACCCCGACACCACAGCCGCTTCCCCCAGCCAGCACACGCAGAGGGCGCCTCCGAGGTCCCCCCTCGGACACTCCAAGGCCTCTGCCACCACCCCGAAGTCGCAGAGGTCCCACACGCGCACCACACCATCTTGAGAGGATGTTGCGAACGCGTCCGACCGGGAACCGCACGCCACGGAGACGACGGGGCTCTTTTGTGACGACGACACCTGCCGTACCGACCAAAGATGGAGACAGCCGAAAAAATACAGTTACAAAAAAAAATCGCCGCGACCTTTCCTGTATTTAGCGCGGTGTGCGTGTACAGGGCGCCATGCCGGTTTGGTGACAATAGGTGTATGGTGCGGGACTACCGGTACCTTACGTTGGTGTTTTGTCTCTGTTGAAACTTCGGTGGCCCTGCGTCGGTGGCTTATGTGGTTATTGTCCCGCGTGCAGGCAGTTCTGAACATCGAGAACACAATGAAGAAAGACGAGGCGTCGAAACGTAATATGTTCTGCAGCAACACTCACCTTGGAGGCGGAGAGGTCAGACATAAGCAGGCGGTACACGGACCCTTCCTGAGTGCCGGCGAGAATCTCGCAACCATCAGCCTGTACGGTAAGCGATACCACCCCTCCATCGAGCTTTGTCTCCAGCTCCTGCCGCCACATCATGTCGGCACCAACGATCTGGAGGCGGGAGGGGGTAGTGGGGTGGGGGTAGGGGTGGGGTCGGGGGCGTGTATGTATAACATATACGGTGCGAAAAAACATGGGAACTGCTTGTCATGTTATGTATTCCTCTACGTGCTCGTGTGTGTGTCTGTCTGTCTGTCTGTCTGCAAAAGAAACATCGCATCATCGCCAGATAGACAGAGGGATTCTGCTCGGCGATGACAGTCTACGGTCTGGCTGGCTACCCAGAAGGAGACGGAATGGAACGCGGTATTTATTGTATGTGCGTTCCACGGAAGAACGGGCTCCCCACCCCCGCTCTCAAAAAACATCATCCCGTTGATGGGTCGTGTCGCAGCGCTTGCGACTCGTTGATTCTGGCGGAACACTCGTGTGTGGCAGAGGATTGTCACACGGGCACGATTGACGCAGGCCACAGTCAGTAGGGGGTGTCACTTTTCGAATTTCGGGAGGCTCCTTACGTGAGGCGGCACGTTTCGGCAGAAACGTTTTTTTCTGAACGACGAGGGCTCCTCAACCCAATCAGAACCGAAAAACAAATCCCACACTAATTCCAAGTAGTTTGTCTCCCCAAATATGCGGGACCAGTTCTTAACCCATACAGAACTGAAAAAAAAAGTCCCACACTAATTCCAAGTAGTTTGTCCCCAAATGTGTGGGACCATTTCTTAACCCATACAGAACTGAAAAAAAAAGTCCCACACTAATTCCAAGTAGTTTGTCTCCCCAAATATGTGGGACCAGTTCCTAACCCTTTTAAGACTGCAGTCCCGTTTTGGGGACAAACCACTCTAATTCTAAGTACTTTGTCCCCAAAACGGGACTCCAGTTCTATAAGGGTTAACCCATACAGAACTGAAAAAAAAAATCCCACACTAATTCCAAGTAGTTTGTCCCCAAAATATGTGGGACCATTTCTTAAGGGGTTATAACCAAAATCGTCGGGAATTTCATTTTTTGTGTTGCACTATTTTTCGTGGTTTACTTAATAATAGTATAAGCCATGGGATTGTTCACCGGGTATTATACGTATAATACGTGTTTTTTTTTTGTTTTCCCCTCCGAAAACAGTTTTTGGGTCGGGTATGTAGAGCATAGAGCTCCTCAAGCGACCACCCTCATGGTGCATCTCTTTTCATAGCTCCCCACCAAACGACCGACTTTGATAAAATAACAGCCATTATGAGTGTCCTTGCCATCCGACAACAATGTGTTAATACTTTTTTTTTTTTTTTTTTTATCCTCCGGCGGATGGGTCAAAAAAAAGCTTACCCCCTCCACACTTCCACGTCTCACTTCGGGCCCTTCGTGTCGTGTGTCTTCTCTCAAGGGGGTGGTCACTCATAAATCACTCTATACTACTACCTAGTCAAAAACGGGTTTTTGGAGGAGGAAACTAAAACGTGCTCGTACGATTATAGACCCGACGAACAACCCCATGGTCTGAGCGTAAAAAGGGGAAAAAAATGTTGCAAACCCAAGAATGAAATTCCGACGATCTTGGGTGAGGGCCCTTTAGGGCCCGTTTTAACGAAGAAAAAAAAATAAAATTCGGAAAAATAAAATTCAAATCCGCTTTTCATTGGTCAACACGCGCACCAAAATTCAAATCCGCTTTTCATTGGTCAACACGCGCACCAGCACCAAATATTAGGATCTTGGGGGGTGCTGGTGCGTGTGTTGACCAATGAAAAGCGAATTTGAATTTCATTTTTTCCAAATTGAATTTATTTTATACTCGTTAATATGGGCCCTAAGGGGTCCCCTTTATTTCAGAAAAATGTCGTTTCAGCCAAAAAAAATGCGACGTACCTCTATCGCCGCACGCATTATCTTCAACGTTGATCACTCATAAGCACTCCACTCTCTGAAAGAAGAAACCCACGAAAACAAAAACACCCCTCTGCACGAACGCCTACTTGCAACTTTTTTCTGTTTCTACCTACCTACTTTCCGGCTTGAGCTTAAATCTACGTACTCCGTTTGCTGTCCTTACGTACTCCCCTTTTTTTTTTTGTAAGCTAAGCCCGTTTTGCACGATGAACAATGCAGTGGGCTTGCAAAAATAATACGTTGCAGTTTCTTTTGAGAGTTGAGGAGTCTCCCCGTCAGGTGGGAAATATTTTGGTCTATACTATAATCAAGTGATACAAACCCTACCACAGCACGGCTCTACTGAATGAAGGCTACGAACTACGAGTGTCCAGCAGATACGTATATGATCGAATGTTGACAAATAGCAAAGACAACCGATGTACGTAGCGGTTGTTTGATGTTATATGTACCTTCCGGATCACCCCGTTGCCTCCACCGCAGTACACCGCACCCGTAGCGTGATCCGTGCAGACAGAGAGCATCCCGCCCGAGCAAACCGGCACACTGGCCCGAAACACTTTCGCTTCAACTCTGCTCTCCTCCGTCCAGGACATATGATATGAACAGGACAGCGCCAGGCACGTGGTGGCACACAACGGGTACGTCGCGCAAGGCGCGGGGGGGGGGGGGGTGTCAGACGATTGGGAGAGGACCCCGTCGCTGTCAAACTAAAATCATCGATGCTCGTACCGCCAAGCGTATCAGAGGGTCGAACAAAAATCAACATGGAAGAGATGGTCGGGGGGGGGCGTTGTCGACATCAGGGCGTAACGCAATATGTTACGCTGGTTGAAGGATGGTACGTCTAAACCTTCGCTTAACACTGCCTTCCATCTGTGGGTAGCACACGACGTAACAGTGTACGAATGATGGCGAACAATCACCAGAACACCAGTTTATGACGTAGCTTGTCTAACTTGTTTTTGTGATTCACTCCAATCTTTAGCGGAAAACGATTCCATGCATCACCACTCAAATAACCGATGCGAACCCCCCCCCCCCCCCTACAACAAACAAGCACTATCGACGTATTCCTTGCGATAGTCTCTCACCCGTACACCACCATGTCGCCAACGTCCGTGCCGCACAAGAGGAACTTGCCCCCCCCCAGAAGCGCCGAACACTGATAGCGGCGGATGAGACCCGAACTCGGCGTAGCCATCGGCCCTCCTGTATACACCCGGGATCGCACAAAAATCCATCGCGAGGGACAAAATTAGCAGACACACACGCACACACATACACGATGGGCAGCTAGCTGCTCGTTCCATCGCGAGGGACAAAATTAGCAGACACACACGCACACACATACACGATGGGCAGCTAGCTGCTCGTTCCATCGCGAGGGACAAAATTAGCAGACACACACGCACACACATACACGATGGGCAGCTAGCTGCTCGTTCCATCGCGAGGGACAAAATTAGCAGACACACACGCACACACATACACGATGGGCAGCTAGCTGCTCGTTCCATCGCGAGGGACAAAATTAGCAGACACACACGCACACACATACACGATGGGCAGCTAGCTGCTCGTTCCATCGCGAGGGACAAAATTAGCAGACACACACGCACACACATACACGATGGGCAGCTAGCTGCTCGTTCCATCGCGAGGGACAAAATTAGCAGACACACACGCACACACATACACGATGGGCAGCTAGCTGCTCGTTCCATCGCGAGGGACAAAATTAGCAGACACACACGCACACACATACACGATGGGCAGCTAGCTGCTCGTTCCATCGCGAGGGACAAAATTAGCAGACACACACGCACACACATACACGATGGGCAGCTAGCTGCTCGTTCCATCGCGAGGGACAAAATTAGCAGACACACACGCACACACATACACGATGGGCAGCTAGCTGCTCGTTCCATCGCGAGGGACAAAATTAGCAGACACACACGCACACACATACACGATGGGCAGCTAGCTGCTCGTTCCATCGCGAGGGACAAAATTAGCAGACACACACGCACACACATACACGATGGGCAGCTAGCTGCTCGTTCCATCGCGAGGGACAAAATTAGCAGACACACACGCACACACATACACGATGGGCAGCTAGCTGCTCGTTCCATCGCGAGGGACAAAATTAGCAGACACACACGCACACACATACACGATGGGCAGCTAGCTGCTCGTTCCATCGCGAGGGACAAAATTAGCAGACACACACGCACACACATACACGATGGGCAGCTAGCTGCTCGTTCCATCGCGAGGGACAAAATTAGCAGACACACACGCACACACATACACGATGGGCAGCTAGCTGCTCGTTCCATCGCGAGGGACAAAATTAGCAGACACACACGCACACACATACACGATGGGCAGCTAGCTGCTCGTTCCATCGCGAGGGACAAAATTAGCAGACACACACGCACACACATACACGATGGGCAGCTAGCTGCTCTATGTTTTGGCGAGAAGGGCAGCGCACGTCAGAAAGGGGAAACGCTTCCAATTCGGCCCATGGTTCCGTACTTCTCTCTCGCAGCACGTTATCCCCGTACGCGGTAGTCGTAAGCGCTAATCGAGGCGGGGCGGGTCTCGCGAGAGTGGGCACGAGATGAGCCGACACGCAACGCACAACGGGAGCGAGCGCGCGAGCCATTTTTTTTCTTCAAAGTGCCAGAACGTTTTACCCTACCAGTACGGAGGTTTGCATGATTAGAGGTTGACTGCACGTTTATATAGCGTATTATAAGAGAAGCAGCAACAACGACGCCGTGGATGGCCTGTCGTACGTAGCCCCCAACCCCCCCCCCAACCCCCCTCCAACCCCCCCTAAGCTCCCCCCCCCTATATCAATATTTTATATATTAATGGTTTGGGTTGGCGTCGCCTGGCGACGACGCTGTAAAACACGCCTCTTCCACTGCGTGAGCTCGACAAACCAGGGTACCTTTTTTTTTTCTTGTTTTTTTTTTTTTGGCGTCACCCATATTGGCGGTCTTGTTAGATCATTTGTGCGGGGTTGATGACCTCATCTCCGCACAAGGGGAATGATCGTATCACGTAGTGTGTATATGGTAAGGCATCCACGAGGCAGATACGTAGTGATACCCATTGCTGTCTCTGGAAGTGGCCACACCAGATATTAAATCAATTCATTGGAGGCTGTCGTCCATATGCAAGTCCGCCTCAGAGGCGGTTCTTAGCAGGATGCAGCTCACCCTCCATGCGACTCGCCCAATACCTCACGGCGCTTCGCGCTTTGTGCAAGCAATGTCTGCCTGGTTGGTGAAAACCCAACGTGCTCCGTCCCGGCATTGTAGGATGCGAGGTCTATGGTCATATGACTACGGCCGTGCACGATATGAGTACACCCCCCCCCTATAAATATATGATATATTTATAGGTTGGGTTGACGTCGGCTGGTAACGACGCTGAAAAAACACGCCACTCGCTGCGTGAGCTAGACAACCAGGGTCCGTTTTTTTTTTTGGCGGTCACCAAAGCTGGCGGTCGAGTTAGATCATTTGTGGCGGGGTTGGAGAACCTTTGCTCCGTACAAGGGGAATGGTCGTATCACGTAGTGTTTAATATGGTAAGGCATCCGCGAGGCAGTTACAATAGTAAAACCATTGCTGTCTCCGGAAGTGGCCACACCAGAAATTAAATTAACTCATTGAAGCTGTCGTCCATATGCAAGTCCGCCTCAGAGGCGTTCTTCGCAGGATGCAGCTCCCCTCCATGCGACTAGCCAATACCTCACGGCACTTCGCGCTTGGTGCAAGCAATGTCTGCCTGGTTGTGTGAAAACCCAACGTGCTCCGTCCCGGCATTGTAGGGATGCGAGGGTCTATGGTCATATGACTACCGTCCGGTGCACGACAATGAGTACCCCCCCCCCCCCCCTCCCAGCTCTCTCCCTTCCTTCCTCCCACCAGCATCGCTGTTAAGCTTTGTGTTTACCTGACAAAGTCCATTGACGCCGCCCCGGGTCGAAGTTTAGCTCGAGAGCGAGTACATCCTTTCCGGCGCACAAACAAATCTGCAAAAAATCGGTAGGGGTTTGGTCAAAGCAAGCGAGAGAGGGAAGTCAGGCCCGAGCGTGAAGGTTTACGGTAAAACCGCGGGGTTCGTTTACCTGGTCGGAGGAATACAATGTGTGGCTTATCGATGATGGAACTGAGGCTGTCGAACGTGAGAAGAAAAAAAAACTACGAAGGAACTTCTTCCGAAATGCGGACACCCACGTACAGCACAGCAACTTGTGTGACTTATCGATGATGAGACTGAGGCTGTCGAACGTGAGAAAAAAAAAAACTACGAAGGAACTTCTTCCGAAGTGCGGACACCTACGTACAGCACAGCGGTAGCAGAGCGGTAGCCGAAAGTGGCCAGTACAGGCTTTTCGCTCACAAAGTAGATACCAAGCATGAAGGATTGAGACCCCGCCAGTTGTGGCAAAACAAATACGTAAATGCCACCACGAAAAACTTGTCACACGCCAGAACAAACAAACAAATAAATAAATACCAATTGTTCCTAAATGCAGGAATTTTGTAAAAATAAATATTTTAATCAAAGCGGTCCTTATAATTTAGGGACATAAGTGGCAGTGTGTACTGACACAAAACGTGCTTGCGCCCCCGGACATGTGGCCTACGTACGAGCGAGTACGAGTGCGACCCCGATTTTTTTTGCCCCACACTGCTGCTGTCATTGTTTTTTATTTTACTTTTTCGGCACTTGTTTTCGCTCCGTCCCTTGACAACACAAACATACGGTACCTGGTACACACCCTGGTGCTGGCGAGAAGTACACGTTAATGGCTCACACGGCCTCACTCACACTACAAAACCGGCCGGAGAAACCTGGGCGAAAATGTCACTTTTGCCACCACGACGTTGCACTAAAACGGCTCTGCTTCATCAGGCCGTTTTCTTTGCTTGTCCCACGCACGACCACAGCCGGCCGCCGCCGAACCGCCCTCATCCCCATCCATCGTCGGCAAATAATTTCAAATAGTCGACAGCTCCGTCCCCTATAACCTGGTATATTATGGTCCTTCTACCACCGAATTTGGACGGCGCTCCACTCCCCAAGCCGTCGTCGAGGGTTCCGTGTACTGCGCCTGCCAAAAACCAGCAGGAGAACCTGCGCGAAGAATCACTTGTCACCACGACGTTGCACTACGTAAAAGGCTCTTTCTGCTTCATCAGCGCCGTTTTCCTTGCTCGTCGCACGACCGCCGGCAGGCCGGCCGGCCGGCCGGCCGCCGAACCGCCGCCCCTATCCTCACTCACTCATCGCCGACAAGAAATGATACTATGATTACGGGGGACCATAGTAAACACTAGTAAATAGGACCAAATATTGTCAGTGAAAAAAGGAAAATATGGTAGGTTTTTGTGTGTGTGTGCCGTGGGTCCTATTTACTACATTAGCCCACCCCGTAACAAACATAGTCGACAATCCCTCCCCCCACCCCCACCTGGTATATTGTTCTTCTACCGGAGATTTTGATGGCGCTCCACTCTCCGAGCGTCGAGGGTTCCGAGTACTGCTTTCCCGTGACAAGCTCTCCCGTGCTGGTGTCCCACACGTAAACCAACCGGTCCAAACCGCAGCCCAGCAGAAACTTCTCGTCCGGACTAAACGAGAGGTGACAAACGCCCTACGAGAGAGGGGGAAAGGGTGGGAAAGACAAAAAAAAGGGGTGACCGGGGAGGAGAGGCAGAGACAAGCGGCGCGCGCTCAGTGTTTTGCTTGTGGATGTTTCTGTGCGTCTTTCGGTATATAAAAGCGCGTCCGGCGTGCTTGCTTTACGTGCATACTTCGAAGTGCATATGCAGCAAAAACGAAACACTACAGTATACAGAGCTTCGACACACACGTACACAATGGTTGCGACAGTCCACGAATAATGTTCAATACATTTTTGTTTTCCGAGAATTTTCCCAAGCGGTCGGGATTCGTATAGGGTTGGATAAGAAGGGCTGGGGTTAGTGGTTGAAGGCAAGCATATGTTAACAGTAGTCGAAGCTGGACCAAGTCGTATATTGTTCTTCCCCTTCTTATAAAAAAATACAAAATAGGTCAGCTGTGAGTACTACCGATTGAACGGTTGAAACTCAACTTTGCAAGCTGCGTGATACGTTAGACACGCTCATTAGGCGTGCTTGTTCTATGTTTCATTTTACCCTTTTGCTAAACTAATTATACTTGAAGTACCAATATACTAAGTTATATTATCCGTGATATACCTATATACCTGGCAGTTTTTCCCCTTTTGCTACATTCCCCCTGGAATGCTCTATATATATGGTATAGCAGCAAAAAAAAACAAAAGAAAATTAAGGCTTTTCAAGCAGACCGTTTGGACGACGATGATGATCCGCTGAAAAAAGGGGGGGTGACTTCTTCAGTGTTATGAGTAGGAATGCGCTTCGTCTCGGAGCGCTGGGTGCATGCCGTGGCGGCAATTGGCCTGGGGGGCACGCCGCTTGCAGCTAGTAATGCATACGATGGTCTCTTCACGCCGTACGATAGCGGGTCGGGTTCTGTGGCGCAGTAAAAAGCGCGGAGCGTTTGACCGCTGTCTCTGCAACAACGACTGAGTGGAGAGTAGGGCCATGCCTCAACAAGAAGCGCCATCTCATCGCTTGCATGTGTGTCGGAAGTAGGAAGTAACGGGGGAAAACCGGAAAAAAAACCGCGATGTTGTTGAACTGCCACCGAATATGTATACGTATCATATATCCCATTTTTTTTTGTTGCTGTTGCGAAAACGCTCAAATTTTTAACAGCACCACACGGACGGACGTCTATGCTTCCTTGACATTGAGAACCCCGAAGAGTGATTGATCTGCGTGACCACTTAAAACCGATGATTACAGTATAACTAAAACGGTTGTCGGTCCCTCACCTCTGTCAAACCTTGGTACACAAATAGGGAAGTTCGGGAGGCGTAGTCCCACAGGACAACCGGGGCTGGAAACCCTTTGGTTCGAGTCGACCCGCACTGGCCTTGTGGCGGTAAAGGGTTCACAGGGGAGACGGGATATGATAGCACGGGGACAGAAAAAAAACGTCCGTGGGAAGGGGCGCGGGAATCGATGAGCGGAGAGGCGAAGCCACCGTATTTACACGCAAGCATATGTTGGTTGGAGAACACGCCGTATACCCGCGTTTCGGATGTTGCTACGTATCCCCCACTCGTGCACAGCAGTAGTATACGGAGGGTCAGCTCATCGTGCATCACGGCGGGAATTTTCTTTCAAACGACAGCACACCGTTTCAGAACGCATGGCACGCACATGCCTCCACGGACACAAATTTGTCACAAGTTGATGGGGGTGCTACGTGCGACATGTACGTACGTAGGGATAAGTTGCTTTTGCCTGCTGAGGCAAATATTTTCTGATCGACGGAAACTACCTAATATCGTTTGTTTCGTTATTTTATAAAGTAAACCCACGCCGTGGTGTTTTGCTCATGGGGCTAAGCTTAAACGATTTTTCACAAAAAACGTGGGTTTATTACGGGTGACATATACGAGAGCTCCTTCCTCAAGAGAGAACGAGCCTCTCAGGATTTTTGTTTTGTAACATGGCGAACCCCAACACCTTAAGGTACCATGCGTCAAATCAACCCGTTAGGCTCTTGCACACACACATATACTTCGAAGTATATATATATGTATATATATGTATGACATGGCGGGGCTACTATTAACAGTAGTCCTTGTGGGAACTGTCACCCAATATCCAGGCAATAAAACAATCAAGCAAACAAAACAAAAAGAAACATAACGTTCCGTCGCGAAGGACCTTACTCACAAAGCTTGCGGCAGTCGACAAATGGCATCGTCAAAGAGAGACCCTGTTGCTATGATACCTTCAAGGGTAGTTACACCTAGTAGTTACCTGTAGCAACGAGAGACCCCGATGGAGACACCGCGACCGCGCTGATCTCCATATCGTGACCTCGTAGGAGCTGCTGCTCATGAGGATCGGCGATGGATCCTGGGAAGATGGAAAACAGGAAATTGGCGTTAGAAATAACGATGCCTTCGTATTGATATTAGTCCATTTGCCATCTATTAATAGTGTGGGGGATCGTAGTACATAGGACCAACGGTACACACAAAAAACCTGTATGTTCACCTGTTTTTATGATCAATATTTTGTCCTATTTATTGTGTTCTCTCGTTGTAACAGTGTGCAGCGCTTGTTCCAATCAAGCCATCCTCCTCTACCAGGGAAACTGTAGTCCGATGACTTCAAAACATAGAAATATGCCGTCAATCAGACCTGAATACTCGACACACGTTATATGCGTACAGCAACCAGTCAACAACGTCGAAGGCGTTAGTGGGTTTCCACTAATGAGGGATACCAGGCATCGCCGCCGATGGTTGATGGGCCTTCACTGCTGCGGGAATAATCTTTGACAGTTTTGATTGCCATTCTCATCCAACTAATCTCGGTAGAAAGCTGAGCGATGCTTCCGAGAGGGGTTACGGATGCATGCTGGCGAGGTCTCGAAGTTCGTTTTGCTCGAATGTTGGTCATCCTCGTGTTTTAGATACGTGCATACGTATGTAGTCAAGCCGTTGTTTTTAAAGGCCTGGCAAGCCACTTTATTCGCCGACCTCCGTCTCCCGTAAGTGCTTTACCACACGAGTCGGGAGAAGGGCGGGGGGCGGGGGTACACAACAAGTGATTTACGTAGCTCTCACCAATGACCAAGAGGGCGCCCACGCTCTTGATCATCGCGCCGTGGTCTTTGGGGTGAGCAGTGATCGTCTGCGAAAAATGTCCAGTGTACCTGGCAGGGGCACCGAACAAAACATGAAATGGGCTTGCTTCCGTCTGTCGTCTCATGCGAGGGGATGCTTGCTCCCTGGTGTCCGATGCCGACACCCACGGCCTTGGCTAGAGGCAAGGTCAGCGATTACACTAGCGCCAGTGAAATAATAATTTGCACGCTCGAAGCTCAGTGCTCAGGTGCAGGTTTGCTGCTTCCGCTTGGGATTAGCTTGGTACCATTCTCGCCTTTGCAACAAGATAGCTGGTACCAGGTACTGTACTGCACTGCGCTACGACTATAAAAGGCGTAGCCTTGCCGGGAATGCAGGAATGTCGGTGCTGGGTAGTAACCCGTTCCGTCTTTATTGGTTCAGTCATCTGCCTCTATTATCTCCAGGGCAGCCCAATGTCAACCATGGCAAGAAAGAAGGCAGTTATCAAAAGAGCGGGATGCTCCAAAATACTTAAGCATCCTCTACTCCTGACATTCGAACCGCTCCTGTCAGAAGCGTGAAGTCACGTATTCTACGAATATTAAAACAACCATAAGAGTCCTACATCTATACTATGATACTGCAGCTACGTTTTGCCGCAGGACACTCCATCACACTACGAGTACTCTGCGCAGAAAGCTATAATACGTACTCACCCTATGATGTGTTCCAGCTCGAGCATATCTTCTCCGCCACGATCTTTCCCGCTGTCCCCCCCGACAACTCTGAGAAAAGGGGGTCAACACGCGGGTCAACGACTGGATCAACCAAGTCAATAAACGCGGGTTTGCATTGCGCCCTGATTCGTGACATTCTAAGCATCGTCGCCAATCCTGGATCACCTCTTACCCTCCAACACAATGGTTGACCACCGTCGACAACCAAACTCAGTGCACACGGCAGTGACGGAAGACCCCTACGTACGCGTATCGCAACGCAGGAGGGCGACGACCCCATAAGAAAAAGGGACCATGAAGGTGAAGGTGAGCTATGCCATTTGTAGCTCTCTTGTATCATATCAGTACACCAAGTCAAGAAACATGTGATCAGCCGCCGAGCCGCGCCGGCGTAAAGCCAAACGCACTTCATTCACCCGCTCGCAGTACCGGTTACTCTTGGGACTTCACACAGGAAGATAAGATTGGACGATAAAAACAGAACTCAGCGTTGTCCGCCAACTCGCACTCCGTCCCCTAACCACGTGCTCCTGCGATCGCAAGCCTCGTGCGAGCTTTGTAATGCGGTGTGAACCTGCCTTCCAACAAGCACATTGTTCTCCGCATTCATCATCGCGGCCGAATGCCTCATCGCGGTTGCTAACGGGTTCATAATCAAAAACAGCATCAGGACCGAGCACGGGGCAATGTTCCTGAAAGCCGGCGCATCGTCGCCAACCGTGGAGGACCTCCTACCTCCCAACACGTGGTTAATCACGGTCGATAACCAAACTCTGCGCACGGCAGTGGCGAAAGGCACCTACGCATACTGCAAGGCAGGAGGGGACGACCCCAAAAAGGGGACCATATAGGAGGTCCCGTTTGTGGGGTCGTCGCCTCCTGCCTTGCAGTGTGCGTACGTGTCTTTCGTCGCTGCCGTGCGCTGAGCTCGGTTATCGACGGCGACCAACCACGGGTTGGGGGGGGTAAGAGGCTCTCCACGATTTGCGACGATGCGCCGGCTTTCAGGAATATTACCCCGTGCTCGGTCCTGATGTTGTTTTTGATTCTGAACCCGTTAGAAACCGCGATGAGGCCTTCGGCCGCGATGGATGCGGAGAACAATGTGCTTGTTGAAGGCAGATCCACACCGCATTAGTTCGTACGAGGTCCTTTTCGGTTCCACCGCTCCCTCGCGGTTTGTTGGTTAGTCATGGCTTCTTCGACGACCGTGAGTATATAGCGTTAAGTCCTCGACGACAACGCGCATCTTCAAGCGTTACATACGTCCTTGGGGGATTTCCGTCTGCCCTTTTTGCAGTATGAACTGTGGGAGTTCCGGCTGCGTGTTTTGAGGATGCCACGTCTCAAAACGATGCACACGTGTACATATAGAGCTACAATCAAAACGACGAACGCGCACATATGCCGAGCTAGAAATAGGGAGTACCTATCTAACCTTGCCCGAAAACAGATCATATTCGACGTTAGTGTATTCGGTGGAAAAACACGAGTGGCTTCGTAGGCCACTTGCGATAGGAAGCCCCCTGGCGCAGTCATAGTTTTCTTACGTAAATACCTACTATTCTAGGTAGTCTCTACGTCGTCCGTTCGTTCATACCAGCGGGGAGTCCCGCCCAGCGGCAGAGGTACGTATGGTGTCCAATTGCATAAATACCGAAAAATGTAAAAGTGTAACTGGACCCTGCTGGACCCTATTATACGTACGGGTAGACAACGTCGAAGTACATACTTTAGTAGGATATCGAACGAGAGTCGAGTTTGATACGGTACCGAGAAAAACAATTCAAATCGATACGATTGCGGTATTCGATACTATACGTACTGCGCTTTAGTACACTCTCGTACGTACCTCGATGCTGTTCGTTCAGAATGATATATACCAGCAAAACTTCATACGATGGAGATGCCAGGGAAAGGAGGGCAAAACGTGCTCGATACTATATACGAGTATATATCGTGTGTTCGATGTTTCGAATCGAGACTTTCGACACGATATCAAACAATATATACTGGTATGACATATACATTCACCTGGAAGGTTCTTGTTCCAGCGTGCCATTTCCTCGGCCATCCTGATAGGTAGACCCATATTCTTCGCGTCCGGGCGTTATCGGGTTACCGTTAATGTCGCGTGATGAAAATTGCCTGTTGTGTCGTGGCACGTACAGACATTAATACGTACGAGTATTGCGCGCGTTTTAATCCTGCCAGCAACGCTTTTCCGCCCGTAAAATTGGTGCTCGGAGCTGTACGAGCACGAGTATGATATGAGTACGAGATCAGGTAGTTGGTCCAGAGGCTGCGAGGACTGGCTTGGTTTCGCTTGGCACAGAGGCTTCGCCTCGGAGACTGAAATTAGTAACAGAAAATTGGACCTGGCGCTCAAAGGAGCACCAAAGTACTGACTGTACATGTGTACTCATACGTAGTGTACAAGTAGTACGTACGTACTGCTGTGGACTATGTACAGTAACACGAGTACTCACGTGCCCGTGGTTTGTTCGTTAGTACGAGCGTACGACATACTACAAGTACTGTACGAGTACGTATTAGCCCATTCTAGCGAACAATTCGTATTGGCGTGTCTTCTTCTACTTGCAGTGTGTTTGTAAATTATGGATTGGATCTTTTTGACTACGCCCGTCGCCTCCCAAGCTCCAAGCCCCATTCATCGCCGTCTCGTCGACAAAAAAGATGAATACTTGTATCATACATATACTCGTATATGCTACGAGTTCGTACAGCAGTACTATTGATAGTGTGTGAACGGCCAAGAGGGGGGTATTGATATTGGATTGGCTACGTACGCGTACGGCGTATGTATGATACCGACCTGACACTTTGGAGTGGGGAGCAAATAACGATGTCTACGGAAGAAGTGATGCACCCGCAAACGACGGCGTAGGCAATTCATGTACAGCAGCAGTGACTCCATAGTCACTGGTCCCGTGTGGCCACGATCAATATCTACCAATGCTCACCGTCGCCCTGGAGGTGGCGGGGCGCCGGTGTATGTGCTGTCCGCCTGCTGATGGTTGTTATTGTGCTGTCTCGAAAGAGCAACGGGGATGTCTCTGCCCGTAGTTTGTTGTTTTGTGGGCGGCACATCGGCCTCAGACGAGCGACCCGACCTGGCTGATGCTGGATTGCCGAACAGCCCCGCCCGTCCCGACGCCCCCACGGGTACCCGTGCTCGACCGCTCATGCTGACTCGCTCGCTATGCCTCGTCCGTGCAGGGTGAACTGCCGCCGATTCACGTACGAAGCGGTCGCGAAGTCGTGAGCAACATTGGATCGACTCCGATCGAAGCGTTACAAAAATCCCAATACGCCTTCGACCTTCTCGTGAAACCCGCGAGCAGCCGAGTTCCCCTGGGAAGTCCAACAAAAGGTTATTTGCGGACGAACGCTGCGCGCTGCTGTACGTAGGACTTGCTGCTATAAGATGGCTACCTCTCCAGCCGCAGGTTCTTCTGGTGAAGTGCCGAGGGCCTCCTTCGACGGCAAAGATGCCCCCATCCGGTCCGTGGTTGTGTACACCAATAATATGGCAGAGATCAAACGAGTCATCAACTTCTCCTCTGCCACCGCAACAGGCGTTCAAGAGGTGCGTGTCCCTGCAGTACTCTGTACTCGTACGGACAGTAAGTAGTAGTGATGCCGATACTGCTGCTGCTGCTGTTTATAGTCTAGAGCCGCACTTGCTGATGTGTGTTCGTGCGCACGCGAGTGCTCGGACTCAAAATGTTCTTTGTACCTGGTATCATGTATCATTATTTTTTAGATTTTCGGTCTGTCGCTGTGCGCTGGCTCTGTTGCGCACAGGACGAGTCTACGTATAATATACAAGGGCCCCGCTGCGCGGGCGGCTAACGCCGCCCGCTACGCTCGCGGAAGAATAGAACCAAATGTGAAAAGCGTAAGAGAGGAACATGTAATGTTTTTGCAACTGGCGACTTGATAATGCCAAGAGCTCCATTTTTTTTTTTTTTTTTTTTTTTTTTTTTTCATCCCATTTATTATCTTCGCCCTTCCTTTCTCTCTCCTCCCTCCTAGTCGTAACTCAGATCCGGGGTCACAAAGTAGGCTCCTCTCCCTCCTCCCCCACTACGGTTCTTGCCTTGCATTTTTATCGCGAGAAGACTTCAGCCTTTCCTTCCCTCGTCGACTCGCATCGAATTGTGCCTACCCACGCTACTATTAATTGGCGCTCTCAGCAGTCGATTCCGTTTTTTATTTATTTTTGCAAATAAACTCAAAAGTCCGACCCACGCGAGATTCGAACTCCAGACATCAACGTTCAGAAGCGTTCGAGGTTACCTCTAGACCATCGGGGCGACCGACTCCATATGTATGAAGGCAAATACAGGACAGAAACAAACAAAAAGTAATACGTAGTGGTGATTTTGTTATCTTCCAACACGAAAAAACATCGCGAAGAAAGCAAAGCTTCGCTCCGAGGGACAGCCGCCCGCTACGCTCGCGCAACTTACGAAAAGGGGCAGAAGAGGTCCACCACGATGTGTAAAGACCGACTTGAAAAGGCCAAAGAGATTCATGGAGCAATGCAGCGAAATACTTACTGCTGTACGCAACTGAACGTACAGCAGTACCCGTCTACCGCTGTATGTTGGCATATATTCTGTGGCAAATCAACTATCTGATGTGTGCCTTTTTCGTGACTACTAAGTGTGGGTGTACAACAACAGCAGCAGTAGTACTACTGCTGTACGTAGTACCTTCGATCTTTGTATGTGGCATGCCTCTGTACATAGTAGTAAGTTTTTCGACAACTAACGCACCGCTTGAACTTGGCTTGAATGTTCTTTTATTACAGACAAAAAAAATCCTTATAATTTCGGACATACATACTTGATTCATTGCAGCAGCAGCAACAGCGAGGACCTTCATGCTCCCCTCGTGTCTCGATGGACACGCCACGCCTAGCCACGAAAAAAACGACCGCGCTCCTTCTGACCCCCCCCTCTACTGGCCAGCGCCCTCCCATATACCCGCGGTGGTGCCGGGCTCGCACGCGCTGTCGTGCTCACTGGGTACACGCACGAACCCAAAACCGGAAATGTTTAAAAAAAATCAAGTACGACTCAAAAAATGTTTTGTAAAAAGTTGAAATTGCAACTTTAGTAATACAAACACAGAAACCTAGGAAACCCGAGAACCTCCGGAAAGCAAGTAACTTCTGCTTCGGCAATTAGAGGCTGAGAGTGGCTGTGAAGTACCAACATATGCCGAGGAAAGCTTCCGAAAGAAAAAGAACGTCGTAAGTGATTCTATACGCACGTTCAAAATCTGGGGCTGTGTTGCATTTCCTCCATTTCGTAAGTCGAATCTCGTGACAAAGAGACACTGGAACCACATCTGCACGTTTTTTTTTCCTGGACGTATCTATAATATACGAAGGACATTTCGTAATTCTGCCCTAGCTCCGAACTTTCCCATTGATCAAGCATTGGTACATATTTTGGCAAGGGATATGAGCTCCTTGGTGCACTCTTGTGCCAAAGCGACAGCAGATTCCGTGCCCTCCTTCGATACGGACCTCGTCGCTAGAATTTGAAAATGTGGTTCCAGGCGCTTGAAGAGGCGGTTTCTCGCACCACTCTTTAGGCAAGCGTTTTTTTTTCTACTGCAGAACGAGCACGATGAATTCCTCATGGTCTTTTCTACAAGCAGAAAACAAAAAAACGAAAATACCTCGTGCTCGTTCTACAGCAGAAAAAAATCACTTGGATACCGGCACAGCAGTACTACAAGAAACCGCATATTCAAGCGACTGGAACCATATTTTCCTACTTCAGCGACGAGGTCCACATCGAAGGAGGGCACGGAAACTGCTGTCGCTTTTGCACTCTCACGCGGGAGTGCACCAAAGAGCTCATATCTGCCTTCCCAAATCATGGAGCAATAGTAACGTTCGGAGGTAGGGCAGGATTACGGAATGTTAGACAGGAAGAAAAATGGGGGGTAGAGGTGGTTCCAGTGTCTCTTTGTCATGAGATGTGGTATACACTAGGGCATTAATTAGTGGTTCGGTGTCTGTTGCGCGCGCAGCGCAACATGCTGCGCAAGGTGCGCCGCAGGCGCGCAAGCCCCCCGGAGGGCCCCCCGGGAGGGCCCCCGGAGGGCTCCCGGAGGGTCGCCGGAGGCGAAAAAATTATGATCTATGCGTGAATATACGCCTCAAAACTATTAATAAGACAAAAACCTAAGCCTTTAAATTTATTTTTGGCTACGGCGCATTGAAAAAAGTGCCTCAAAAAGAATAAGAGCCTACGGCGAATAGCAAAAGGTGCCTAATTTTTGTTTTTGACTATGGCGAATTCAAGGCGCCTAAAATATGTTCAATTACGGGTAATTACTGGTAATTATTGAGAAAAAAAAGACCTTATTGAGAGAAANTGAAAAAAGTGCCTCAAAAAGAATAAGAGCCTACGGCGAATAGCAAAAGGTGCCTAATTTTTGTTTTTGACTATGGCGAATTCAAGGCGCCTAAAAGACTATGGCGAATGGAACAAGGAGCCTAAAAGGTGTTTATATTACGCCTGTATTGAGAGAAAAAAGACCCCCATTTTTTTTTCTCACCTCCGGCGAGAAATAAACGCACAACATTTTTTTTCGCCTGCGGCGAAAAATGTTGGGCGCCCAAAAACGCGTGTTGCGCTGCGCGCAACCAGCCTCGCGGCGACTGTTGCGCAAAACGGTTATTTTGACCAATTGTTGCGCCAGCGCAACAGCGCAACACCTACTTAATGCCCTGGTATACACGTATCATATAAACGATGTTTTTTGGTGGGCATTGCAACACAGGTGATAAGTAGTATCGTCTCGTCGACCCTGGGTAGAACTCAGGGGAGGCACCGGGCAGTGTCAGTATTAAATCGCGAGGAAAGTAGAAAACGCGCGAACGGTGTATCACGCATATTGCAAAGCTGAGTGTCGACCGATCGGGACAACTCACAGTTGGACGTTTTAAAAATACAAAAATATATAAAATCCAAATCTGATGGCAACGCCTTAGGCCGTTTCCTATGCGACTCGATTTTCTAGCTTCAGATTTTGGTCTCATCGGTTTTTCAGCGACTTCCTGTTGTTCGAAAACCGAACAAAACATCGGAATTCGGAATTTAGTCTGCATGCAGAGACTCGAGCAAACGGCGAGACCAACTGCTGTTGTTGTTGTTGTTGTTGTGGTTTGGCGTCGCGAAGAGACGGGCCGAGTGCGCTGCACTGGGGCTAGGATCCAAGCGTCCGAACCTAAGCTGACTGCCTCTGGTCTGGCCGCGAAGAGACGTGCCGAGTGCGCTCGAGCCAACCTGTCTTGGTATTTTGTATTTTGACACAATGAAGCATCCGAGCCCAGCACGCTGACTGACTGGCTGACTGCTGCTGGTTCCATAGTCTACGAGAACGTATCCACGGAGAGGCGTGCGCCGAGTGCGCTTCTCTTCGTCTCTAGGCCCTAGCTCGCGCCAGCCGACTGTAGTCTGACGACGGAGAGACGCACCGACCGCCGACTGCGCGTCAGGAGCGAGGCAACGTCGCTGTGTCACCATCCAATTCATCGATCGTTCTGGTGCTGCTAGCTTGCGTGGATAACATCTTGAATTTAGGGACCACCATGCCATTTTTCGATCTGGAAATCTTATGGCCCGAGTCGTCGGATTTTGGGCCAAAATCTGACCACTTGGGCCATCGGATTCTCAAGTCGAAAAATTCCGGTCAGACACAATCGGGCTGCATAAGCAGATGCTGTCCTTTTTTGGATCGAGAAATACAAATCTCAAGCTCGAAATCGAACCGCACAGGAAACGGCCTTAGGATAATCCTTTTCCCGTCGGATTGGGAGGATAAATAAGCTCGGTTTCCGATCCACTCTAAATTCGACGTTGTGTGTCTGGATGCCTTCCCTATCGTCCATCGCACCGATTTTGTTGTTTTTTGTGATCTTCCTGGGGGCTGTTGACACGAGAGTTGAAAAATACTTCGTGTCCTGCTCGCGGGTTCTAGGAGGCGAGCAGCAGCAGCAGCAGTACAATGGAGTTACGGTTTGCGCAGGTCCTTCGCACGAATAAACAAGAGAAAGGCAAAAACACTTGGAGTTCTTGCAAGTTCTAAGCCACTTGTTTGCAGCACGAGTATATCGTAGTAGTGGTGGTGGTTGTGATGCGGTGCAGTGTTTTGACTCAGCGAGAAAGGGATTTGTTTTGCACACCCGGCGGGTAGAGCTATTTATGCACGAGGGCGGTATATATATGTTCTTCCAAGCTCCCAAGGGCTTTTTACTTGAGGGTCTTCACATTCAGGCGAAGATGCATGCCCGTCTGTGGTCTGCTTCCTGGCGTAGACTTCTTACCCATGGCCCGAATCATGGCCCACATCATGAAGGGAGTATTTCTTGCTCGACATTGTACCCTTCTCATATATATGTACGTTGGATGCTCCTTCCCCCTCCGCTTGACATTGTACCCTTCTCGTATATATGTACGTTGGATGCTCCTTCCCCCTCCGCTTGACGCTATACCCTTCTCATATATATGTACGTTGGATGCTCTTTCCCCCTCCAAAAAAACACAGGTGGAGCTGACAGGGCTTCCGAGCGGTTTCGTGATCGTGGAGCAGAGCGTAACCGTCAAGGGGTCCGGGTACTGCACCATCCTCGACGTGTCCTTCTCCGAGGAACACTCCAAAGGCACACCACCTGAGCTGGTATTGCTATATACTTAGCGTAACCCTACATAAGCATAATCCTACCTAAGCATAACCCTACCTGAGCATAGCCCTACCTGAGCATAACCCGACCTAAGCATAACCCCACCTGAGCATAACCCTACCTAAGCATAACCCTACCTGAGCATAACCCTGCCTAAGCATAACCCTACCTAAGCATAACCTACCTAAGCATAACCCTACCTAAGCATAACCTTACCTAAGCATATCCCTACCTAAGCGTAACCGTACCTAAGCATATCCCTACCTGAAGGCCTTTGCGTAACATGATTGGACCCTTTTTGGCGGCATTAGAGGGAAAACGTGGACAAGTAGAAATAAGGCAAAGCTCTTCACGGGTCATGACCCAACTCGCGGATCGGGCTAGGAATGTTTTGAAATATCACGGGTCGGGTTGGGTCGGATCGGGTCGGGTCGGGTCGGGTCGGGTCGGGTCGGGTTAGAAGGTTTTCAAACTCTCACGGGTCTGGTCAGATCTAACCCAACCCGACCCGACCTGACCCGCGAGGTTTAACCCGACCCGTGAACAGTCCTTGAAACAACGATCACGGCGGGTTAACATAGAGGTCAGGGGGAGGGGGGGTTGCTTTTACTGTCGGGGACTCCAATGCAAGACCCACGCGTAGCGTCAGTTGTCCGTATGCTGTTGCACGCCTCTCAAACACGACGGTAAGAGACAGCACTTGTCATTTGTTTTCCCATCTCTCTATACATGGGGGTTCACAAGTGATCCAGTCAACGGGCAGATGGGGGATGTGGCACTGCTTATTTGGTAGCTTATCAAGAGTCGGATGGTTTTTGCTTTGATGTGTGATCAGCGATACTGTCTCCAGGACACGGTTTTCGACATTTATTTCGCAAGTTGTAATCCGCTAGGGCTACGTAGCAGAGCAGCAGTAAAAAGACAACCAATGCGTACGATACGGCGACGGATGTGTTCGGTTCCACCTCATCCGAACCAATCTCATAATGCGTCCTTTTCAAACGATCACTATCCTCAGGAGATAGATGGTGGCCACAAGCGGCGAAACAGGAAGGGAATGATGGCACACGTTTGTTTCCTATGTAATATATTTAAAAAAAAACACAATGAGCGCCCAAATGTCAGAGGTGTCTCTATTAGGAGCAGGGACGGTGCCCCGTCTCGAAAGGGATGCGATGGTCAATGGTCAAATGACTTAAGACAAGCAACTCCCCCCCCCGCCCCCAGAGGCCGAAAATCAATGAAAACAGCCCCCGCCCCCTCCCTTGGGCGCCTCAAAAGACCGCCGAGGAGTACGAGGCGAAGAAAGCCGAGAAGGAAAGAGCCGAGCAGAAGTTAGAACATTTGTTGGACGACCAGTTGGCCCTTTCTCAGCGGTATGAGAGGGCTTGGGGCATGCGCCAGGTACGTACGCAATTGAAGATAACCTACCATTTCATTAGCCTCCAACCTCGTCCGTAAGCGCTTGCACGTTTTCGCCTGGCGGTGATTGTGATGCCCTGACGAAACACATGGTACACACGAAAGTTCCGACTATTGTGTCGCATGCTACGCGAAGCATTTCAGTTTTGTACGTGCTCGGCGCGACGCCGGGATCAGGCCGACACTTGCCCGGAGCAAAAAACAAACGAGAGAGAGAAGAGGAATAACGGGATGTTACACGTAAACCGTCTCAAGAAAAGGCTCGTTTGTCATCGCGTCTCCTTTTCAAACTCAGCGTGTATGGTTAGTTTCACCCTCCGCGATGGCTTCGCCTGCGCTGTGGCATACCTCAATTGTTTCCCTCCGCCCACCGCTCCCCTGGTGTTTTGTAGTTGGTGGACCGTGTTGCGGATCGGGCGACATCTTCCCCACCCGTCGCCGGTGGTGCCGACACTGCCGCTGCCGCTGCTGCTGCCGCTGCGGCGGCGGCGGCCGTGACAGCATCGCTGGACGTTGACAACGTGGGCAAGGCCCTGGACTGGTGGGCGGCGAAGGCAGCCGAAACCGACAAGCAGCTTCACCGTACAGTGACGGAGGGAAGAAGGTGCGTTGACCCAGGGGGTGGCTTGTGCATGCACCGCTGGCAAAGTGGATGCTACGCGCAAAAAATTCGCCACACGGGTGTGTGTGTTTTTTGGAGTGTTTTTTTTGTCGCGATGTGGTGGGCAGCATTAGTTCTGACAACGTTTCTAGGATAGGTACTTAAGAGCCGACGTATATGTGGTCTGGTGCCGCCGCACAGCGTGTGCCACCGTATATGCCAACCATTTATTTTCGTACCAATGAGCGTTTCTTACCGTCTACTAAATGAGAAAAAAAAACATATCTATTTGTTTCTCCGCACCTTGAAGAATTTTTTTTATCGACGCCCAAAAACGCGCCCTCCGTCCTATTCTTGTCCCTCCGCTCCTTCTTTGTGCCCCGGCCGACGCCTATATAAACTTGTTGCGACCACAAGATTAGCGGGGGCCATCAAAGAGCTCGCCGAGGAGCAAAACGCGGACGGTGGCGTTGGACGCGCACCCGAAGCGTCGAAAACTTTGGCCAGGGCAGTCATAACTCTGGACGTTGAAGAACTACGCCCCATCGAGCTGGAGGTGCTGTGACGTTTTTGTTGTGCTTATATATACACGTGCGGGGCGTGTGTACGTATGTATGACGTTGTGGCCATCGGTAGGTGGCCCAAGACTTTTTCGATTATAAGCGCGCGATGCTCTAGATACACTACGGTAGGGGTAGCTGGTGTGTTTACCAGGTGTGACTGTAGCGAGGGAAACAAGATGATGGTGGACGACCGAGGCGGGAAGCGCCTGTGCTTGTACGTTTGCGTATGTTTCTTGGCTGAGACGTACGGTTTTAGTTGGCCGCGCCTTGACTTGTTTTTGGTTTTATATTTAGGGTGCGTCTTTCCCTTCTTCCGCTGCGCTTTTAACTCCATGATACACCCCCCCTACCTACCCCCGCCCCCCCCCCCCGCTCCTCCCGTACACGATTCCGTTGCGTACCCTGTCTCGTCGCGCCCACCACCGGGCGTTTCAATGCACCAATAACAGGTGACGTACCTCATCATTGGCGCCAGGTGGTCACCGTCGTATGACCTCAGGGTAGACACGCAGACCAACTCCATGTCGTGCACGTACTACGGAAGGGTCTTCCAGACTACGACGGAGGACTGGGAAGGTACCGGCCTTATTCTTTCCTTTCTTCCCAGCGTACCCGGTGGTTTGTGTCGGTGATTTCCACTGACGTATTATTACCAAGTTTTCAGAATAGAGCAATCGTATAGTTACTTGCAACCTGGTTTTCACCGACGTATTCTTACACCATGTTTTTAGAAGAGGGTAATCGTATAGTTGCTTGCAAGCGGATTCCAGGGACATTTTTTTTGTTTAATTTAGTCCGCCAAAAAAATAAAAAAAAAATAAGAAAACTCGCGCAAGACACGCAAGAACGTCGTCGAGCTGCCTGCCCTCCTTTTGCTCGCGTCTTCGCGCTTTCAATGTCTTTTTACTACCAGGGCTCCTTCGTGGTCAATCTCATACCCTCTTCTTTGTTTCTCTCGGAAAATTCTAAATTATGTCGAGTGGGGGTGTGTGTCGGTGTGTGTGTCTCACGTTAGGTCATCGCCAAAATCCGTTCCGTAGCAAAAAAAAAAGCAAAAACAGTTTATAACCATATAGTGACACACCGTAACATATACATACTCGGGCGCGGGGGGGGGGGGGGTCCCTGTGTTATTTGGCAGTTCCCCAACGTGAGTACAAAACACGAAGAAAGAGGCTTTGGAGCATTAAGCATGCATCTTGTCCGTGCTCCTTTGAGCGCACGGTAGTTTACTCCGACAACAGCAAGCAGCCAATCGATATATCCTTGGCCTGCATTATCGTATGCTATTTACTACAGCAGTTTTGTAGTTTGTACCTTACCCTGTTGTTGTTGTTGATGCCACATTATCTCATTGTTATTGTCGTTGATATAATATGACATTAGCTCATTGCCATAATGTAGCCCGTGGCAGCGCGAATGTGTCCCTGACGGACTTGCTGTCTGTAGCTAACGCTTCCATCGTCTTACACTTATCTAATACGCTCTTCGGTGCCGGTATTCACAGATG
Organism: Saccharina japonica; assembly: GCA_008828725.1. Lineage (NCBI taxonomy): Eukaryota > Phaeophyceae > Laminariales > Laminariaceae > Saccharina > Saccharina japonica. Next base: position 78,322 of record MEHQ01003257.1, on the reverse strand, counting down.
CTACGTACCAAATAGCGCAAGAACACGCGACAACTGTCAGGTGTCTGAATCGCTGCCCAGATTAGCTTCCGGCGACACTCAGCGAAGTAGACGGAACAGAAAATCCAGACACGTACGTACCGCATCGGCGGCGATTTCAGGTGTGAATTATGTGTATGAAATAAAAAACATCACATCATCGTCAAAAGTCAGATATTTGGAATTTTTCAGGATTTTTCTCAACAACGAAAACATACTTCTCCGAAATGTAATGTCATCCACGGCGAAAACAGATACTCGAAGTCGCAGAAATTGGCGTCAACACCATGGACATGGTCCCACATCACTTTCGGTTTTTCTACGAATCAATCGTTTTTTTTCCGTCTAAATAACTTTTTGTCCAATCGAAATGTCGGCGGGCACCTTTCCCCTTTCTACCCTTTTTGGTGTGCAAAGCGCATCATCCTCACTCGACGAGGTTAACAGGCCCTCACGACCTGTCTTGCGCCTCCTTGGCTGGTGCAGGTGCGCGCCGGCCAATTGATGTTCGTTCCTCAGTTTCCGTCTTCGACGGGATGTAATCAATGTCGTGGCCCAATATGCACCGTGCTTTTGACTGTCACCATCAGTCGGCTCCAAACGTTATCGTCATCCACCGTTCGCCACCCCCCTCCCCTCCTCCTCTTCCGCGTGTCCATGTCTCCCCCGTCCCGTCCCGTCCCGTCGCCGCTCTCGAGATAGGCGTTTCCCTGAGGCTGTCAACGGCGCAGCCTACCTTCCACGGAGACCCGCCGTCCCTACCGATCAAGGTGGTGTCCTTCAAGCCCCCAAGCGTACCGTTTGTTCGCGGTGTCAAGGTGAGCAGCTCACGGAAGGCCATCTCGTGTCAACCGCTTGTCCCACATGCAACAAAAAAACTCTCCTCCATGCTGCTCGCTAGTTTGTGAACAACTTCGCGCGCCCTCGTGCTTTTTATTTTATTTTATTTTTTTACAAACAAAATGAGGTACAGTTAGACACTAGAATGCCTTTTTTTTAGACGTAAAATTCGCCATTTTTTTGTCCGGGGATCTTTATAATGGAAAAAAGAAACTTTCACGATCAGCCAATCAGCGATGGGGGAAAAACTCAAATTTCACAATAAAAGTCTATTCATATTTCGTGGATGCACATTTCATTTTTTTTTCCGACGGCGAGCAGCCGGACACTCCGAGAAAAAAATGATTTGAGCTGCTGCGTCACCTACCGGTATCGTACACGAATTGGGTTGCTACCGGGGGCAGAGCGCAGAGCTGCAACACATGGACGCTTGAGCGTGAGCTGGCCGCACTTGACTGCTGCAAGAACATTGAGCTCGATGGCCGACCGCAGGCCAGTGCATCCCCTGGGGACGGGCATGCATCAAGCCGAGGCTTCTGAAGAACCAGCTGGGGAGAGAGAATAGAAGGCGAAGCTGTGCTGTGCTTTCGTCTCAGAGGCCTCCGCGCGGCTTTTGTTCCGTTCCTTCACCGCCCGATCGCGGATGGACTCGGCTGCGGCGAGGCCACCGCGTTCGATGGCAGTCACCTGGCGTGCGACCGCCGAAGCCTCGCGCATCGCTTGTCCTGTGTGTTCTAGATAACTATCCATCTTGGCCCGACCGATTTTTCTCTTCTTCTCTTTAGTCGTGCTCCCCTCGTGTTTTTTTTTATCCCCATCACGAAATCAGATTTCTTGCAGACCGAAAACCGGGCAAGAGGCTATTTTCGGATGGAATTTTCTCGACGGTTGCTGAATGAAATCAGTTGGGGGTTGCGTTGCTGTACGCACCATATCCCAACGCAGTGGAACGTTAGTAATGAGTTTACATAAACGTGAGGCAAGTCTTTCCCTCGCCCAAAGAGCTAGAAAGATGCCCAAAACATGTTATTCCGCCTTTAAAAGCGCGAGATATTAACAATATTGCCGAATGTGCGTTCATCTTCTTCGTTTTCACCAGCCAGAGGTGTGTGTCAAGTGTCAGCGTGCAACTGGTCTCCACCTCGGAGATTTTCCTGATACAGAAAGTACCGTTTAGGTAGTGTAAAGCCAAGTAATTAGACTTTCCCAGGCTATTTTGAGTTTGCCCTGTCTGTTGGATTTTTAAAGTGGTGATTTCGAATAGCCTGCCACGTTTTTGGGTCAAAATAGCCCTTCGTTCTCGCCTCTAACAGTACGCTTTGCAGTAAAATTGACTGAGAACGCTGAAGTCTCCCCCGCCTTTTTTCCCATTCCCGGGCCCTTTCCGCCGCCACGACGCATGCCGATGGCCTACGCCGCTGCCACCAACACCACTTTCATGTTGGAACACGTCAACGCCAGGCAGCAACCGGTCCAGGGTTTAGTTTCGGTGCTTCCCGTGCACCTGCACGTGCTCCCCCTGCACCTGGAACCTTTGGCGTGAACCCGGCACAGTCTCCGGTGGCTGCGTTTGGATCGGCCGGAGGGGAGAGTGGGGAAAGCGGCCTCATCGAAGGTTTCCACTATCCAGCACGGCCGCCGCAGCAGCCGGTGCTGCCGCCGCCCGATGCTAAGGTGGCAATGGCTCAAGTTGAGGGTGGAGACTGTGGAACCGGTTCCGTCTCGTTCGCCGTTGGGAACCCGGCCACCGTCAGGTGCAGGAGAGAGTGGAAGTACAGTAGAGGCAGACATAAGATAGAAGACGCGTATTGTAGCGTCAGCGTGGCAGCTATTATTATGGTCCAGAAAATTTGGCAGTTTTTTTTTTTGTTACTGCTGTTGGTTCGATCGAATCTACACCCTGCCTTGCCTACCCCGCTGCTGTTTCAAAATTGAAGTGACAACCAAGTCTGCTTGCGTTCCCTGTTCGAGCTTTTATAGGGTTTTGTTATTGGAGATTCCTTTGTGCGGGGTGGAGAGCCTTAACTCCGCGCAAGAGGAATTATTGTATCACGTAGTATGTATATGGTAAGGCACCCACGAGGCAGATACCTATTACGGAAGACCATAGTAACTACAGTATGACCAAACTTTGTTAGTAAAAATAGGTATACATATATATATATATATAGGTGTTTGTGTGCACCGTAGGTCCTATTTAATATGGCCCCCCGTAGTAATTAGCTGGAAGTGACACCACACCACCAGAAAAAAAACCCAGCTCAATCGACGCCGTCACCCATATGCAAGAAAAGTTCGCGCGTCACAAAACGGTTCTTGAGTAGGATGCACCCCACCCCTTCATGTGACTCGCTCAACACCTCACGGCGCTTCGCACTTGGTGCAAGCAACGCCTGTCTGGTCGGTGAAAACCCGACGTAGTCCGTCCCGGCTTGGAAGGAAGGATAGGGTCTATGGTCATGCGACCACGGCCATGCATGACATGAGGACACCCCCCCTCTCCCCCCCCGTCTGCTCCGTCTCGAAAGGGATGCGTGGTCAATGTTCAAATGACGAAGGCAAGCAACAAATGAGTACGCCCCCCTCCCCCTCCCCCCCCGTCCCTATGCAGGGGCGACGGGAAGCCGAAGAAACTCACTATCGGAGTGCTGGAACTCCCTACGGTGGTAACGCACTACATCGTGCCATCCCAGGAGCCCGCGGCATACCTTCAGGCTAAGGTATGCAATAACTCATTTTTCGAAGCGGGGAGCAACACATACATACGTAGCCACAACCATTAATAGCGTGTTGTTTTGCTCTTTTCCGGACGTTCCTCCTTGTGCACGACGAGCGTTGGGGAATGCTGAATGAATCCTCTGCGCGATAAAAATCAAGGCACGAACCGTAGTGGGGGGGGGGGGGGGGGGGGGGGGGGGGAGGGGAGAAGAAGAGCCTGCTGCTTTGTGACCCCGGATCTGAGTTACGACTATGGAGGGAGAGGGGCAGGACTGCGAAGATAAAAAAATGGGATGGAAACAAAAAAACAAGAACAAAAAACCCCAGCATCTTCGTTCTCTGTCTCTTGTCAGCGGTACTCGTACGTATATATGTATATATACGACACAACGTTCACGGATGACTTGCCGCCGCCGCCGCCGCCGCTGCCCGGGCCCTTTCGTCGTTTCCCATCTGAGATTCCTGGGATAGCGACAGTTTTTGTTTTTTCCCGCCCCACCACCCCGCCGGTCGCGGTCGCCCGTCGTCCCTTTTGTGTCCTCTGCTGTGTGCCTCGTTGATTCTGGCTGCTCGTGGGCGAAAACGCAAGAGTTCAGGCGACGAACAACACCGACTACTTGCTCCTGCCGAGTGATGCCGTCTCCGTCTTTTTGGATAACAGCTTCTCCTCCAGGACCAGCATGGCCTTCAATTCCCCTGGGGAGACGTTCCAGGCTTTCCTCGGCATGGACCCCACGATTCAGGCGAGCAAGAAGGCGCTGCAGGGGAGGGAGGGGGGTCGGGGGGGGGGGGGTTCAGCGACTTTTTTTTCGCTCTTTCCTTGCCACTGTTTGTTTATTATTCTTATTTATTTTTGCCGTTCGTTTTCACGTTAGACTTCGTAGCAACGCTTGGCGTATTTCCATCGTACCCCCCCCCCTAGCGCCGCAAGAAACCGTGCACATCCCCGTACCCCATGTGTGCCACACGCCTGCCAGACCAAAATCGCACCTCCTCGCAGGGCGAAGAAAAAAAAGGGCATCTTCGGCAAGGTGGACCACGTGATGCACTCGTACAGGTGAGCCGGGGTGGCCAAGTAGTTGTACACGAGAGGTTGCTTCGTGTACGTACGTAGTCTCGCCGCGCCACGCCCGGCCTCTGGCTCGCCTCGCCTCTCTCTGTCTATCAAGCCGATGTTCGAACGGAGAAGAGGACGAGTCTCAGAGAGTAGGCTTGCAAACTGCCGTCGGATTGAGTTCGATGCTCATCGCCTGTACTGTTTTTTTTTTTTTCCCCCGGCACGAGAGTTTTCTGGTTGTTGTTGTTCGTATGCATGCCCTTCGCCGTGTGGATGTGCAATTCCCGTCGCATCGGTACCCCGCCGGTGGACTTCCTCCCGATGTAGACTAGAGCCACCACAGGAATTTCCCTTGCATGTGAAGTGAAGAGTGGTCCAGCCGCCTTGCAGCAATCACACGTTTATATTTCTGCCTCGTATACCCCCCCCCCCTGCCCGCTGTTTCGGTTGCTTCGTTCCGGCAACGACTTCGGCATTTTTTTTTTTGCGCCGATGACGGCGACGTCGACGCGCAGCACAACTGTCTCGAACAGGAAAAAAGTGCCAGTCACATGTGTCATCGTGGACTCCATGCCATACCCCGTCGACGAATCCATCAAGGTGAAAAAAACACGACAAAGGTGTATTGTGCGTATCATAGTTACGTAGCGTCGCCGCCGCCACCGCCGCCGGTAAAACTGTGCTGGACGTGTTAACGCTTGTTTTGTTTTGCGGGTGTTGGTGCACGGTTTGTTGTTGTTGGTTTGTTGTTGTTTCCCTGTTTTGTTCGATAGGGCAGCCCGGCCCCGAGGTTGATACCCTTCGCCTATTAATAGTATATAGCGATGTAAGCGAAATCGATATTGGTTATGGTGTCTTTTCGCAGTGAGTTATTTTGAGTCTTTGCAGCGTAGTGTGTCCACACCGCGTTTGGCGGCGGAGAGCGGCGATCAAGATTGTTGGGGTGGTATTTTTGCTGACGCCACCCGCAGGTTCCAAGGGAAGATGTGGTTGTGCTACCACCGTCCTCTATAGACCGCTCAACGCGTTTGTTTTGTTGGCACTCACGTATGCAAGCAAATGGCGTGGATATCCTAGAGTCAACACTCCTACGAGTAGTGTCGAATTATTCGACGTATTGGCCGTTTATGGCCTAAACTCGAATTTAAGGCATTGCTTGTCTCGCACGATATATGCTGACAGGGTTTTGCTGTATTCGTGGGTTTCTCTTGCGCCGAGCGCTGCTGGAGGGGACCACAGCAGTGCCGTACAGCCCATAGTAATGTCCGCGTGTCGTGTGCGAGGACAGTGCGTCTTTATACAGATTTGTTGGCTCCGTTTTGTGAACAGCTCCCGTCGCTCTCACTCCCACTACTCGTAAAACGGGCGTATCAACCGTTTATGTGTTGTAGATACTCTCTTTCGTCGCCCCCATTTGTACTGCTTACTGTAAGACTAGCTTTTCCTGTATTTGCAATTGTCCACACTGATCCCTCGTGTCGTGAAGTATAACTGCAATCGGCGCCAACTAAGCAAAATCGCATGTATTTAGTACAAGAAACGACTCTCTAACCACTCGGAAGGAAAGCCTTGTCTGTTTTTACTGTATGCATCGCGCGAATGTGGGACTTGCTCAGGGGTAGTGGCGGCCGGAGAACGCTTACTCTCGCAATTGCAGGCGTCCATTTGCGGTCTACTGCTGTAATCCTATCTTCTACCTCTTGAAAAGCCCTGCTCAAAGCAGGTGGTATACCCACGGTCTCACCGCCGTATAGGGTGCGAGCTGCCGTCCACGTCTTGCATGGTTGTCGTGACTGGCGGAAAAATAGCCGAAACCGTTGCTCAAACTCAAACCTCTCACGCGCGTTGTCGGAGGGGGGGCTTCACGAACCTTTTTACCTTCTTCTGTGTACCCACGCTTCTTCTGGCCATCACAACTACTTATCGCACGACAGTGGGAATTTGGACTATTATGGCGGGTGCCCTCAACTCATTCACTCATTCACTCAATTCACCTCGAACGTATAAACGCCACGATATATTTGTTTCATAATTTTCCACTGCGAAGTAAATAAAGAACACGTCGGTAAAGACCACGATCTACATACAGAAAATCGTTTAGATCACTACGTGCGTATGATATGCACCACACAACCTTCCGTTCTTAGGTTGCTGTGCAGGATCTGTGTCCAGTACAGATCGAACCCAGGAAGCATGTCCTACAGCAGTAGGCCATGCAGGTTGTACGGCTCTCCCACCCGGTAGCATGAGCTACCACCGCTGCTGCTGCTGTAGATTATGACCAGGTAGCAGGCCAGGGGTCTATCTGCCCCTGACAGGCCTACTTCTACTTCTTATCGTATAGATCATGAAGTGGGAAGCGATGATCCGCCCCGAGATGTGGAATAATCTCGTGTGCGCCAGATTTGACCTCGCAGGAGGGTCGGTCGGTCGGTCGGTCGGTCATCCGACCCAACCGCACTGTTTTGTTTAATGGCGACCGCCCTGCTTCGAACAATCGCTCCGTACATACAGGTATCCCTTGAGCAGCCCGCCTCGTCTATGGTCCGCGACTCCGTTTCCACCACCGACGAAAACCTGGTCATGGCGGCGTTAGATATGTTCGGAGGCGGAGAAGGGGGACAGAGGGGAACCGACGGTGCTTCACCCTCGGGCAGTCACGCGGCGGCGGCGGCGGCGGCAGCGTCCGCAGGGGAGGCGGCGGCCAGCGCGGTACAAACAGGCGTGGTTGGAGTGGCCAAAGACGCAAGGAGCCATCTGGTAAGCGAGGAGGACTGCTGCTGTGTTGCATTCAAGGTCACAAATCATGAGAGGCAATCATTGTCGCCACGAAACGTGTCATTTTTTGGCTGGCGTGCGTGCGCAACTTTTTTTTTTCAAATCATATGCCTCCGCACATTCTGTAAGCCCTAGAAGGGGACCAACAACACGGACGGTCAGTTTTTTTTTTTCACTTCGGTTATACGTATGCGTATGTGTTTTCTCGAAAATACGCCGTTATCTTAACTGAATGCCGCCTTACAGCCCCCTCCACCCCCCCCTTTCTTCCCCCCTTATTGGCGCACGGGGTATCCTCCTCCGTTTGGGTGTAATGTGCTCGACGGACCGCCTCCTCTTTCGACGGGTAACCGAACGGGAACGATGGCTAGGCGTGGGTTGTCACCATTGCCCCTCAAGAGGACATCCAGATTCCTTTCGAGTACACAGTGGAGTGGCCCGTCGGCAACGATATCCAGTTCACTCAGTGAAAAAAGCGCCGTCAAAGCGCGCCCATGTGGTAGGCAGTGGCGGTAGTAGCCGTAGGAGGGTGACACACGCAGGCATTGCGTAGTTTGCGCCGGTAGAGGCGAACAACCGCGGCACCCTTTGCTGTGGTCGGTCGGTCGGTCGTTGTTGCGATGGCTGGTTGGTGTGCATGTGCATATATATATACATAATGTGAGCAGGGTATATATCTGGTTCGTACCGCCGTGCTGTGCTGCGAGCCAGCTGCTCAGTTGTGTGTGTGTTTTCTGTAGTCCTGCAGTCGCGACTGGTTGGTGTGCATGTGCATATATACATGATGTGAGCACGGTATATACCTGGTTGGTACCACCGTGCTGTGCTGCAAGCAAGCTGCTCAGTTGTGTGTGTGTTGTGTTTTCTGTAGTCCCGTAGTCGCGACGAAACAGGGTTTCTCATCGTACATGAGACGATAGACGAGCTTGTCCGGGGGGCGAAACAATGTAGGGTTGGAAAAAAAAACACAGCAAGCATTGGATGTACTTGAGACGGTGGGGAAAAAAAGGCAAAATTGAACAATGGATGGACCCCAGAATCACAAACGGTCGCGATGGGGGTATAGACTTTGACGTGTCCGTTCATCTTGCGCGGTGGCCGGTGACGAGAGAGCCTACCGCTCGGCACAATAGTCGACCGGGATGAATTGGGCGGAAAAAATGGAAACGGTTTATAGATCGACTGGGCGGAAACATAGACATTTGGTTGTGGTTGGTTGTGTGCTACGGGCACACGCGGAAATATGGGCCAAAAAGAGGAAGCAGAAGGATCGACTGGGGTTGCCGAGCTGGTCACGGGATCATATTGTACCAATACACTAGTGGTGTCGATTGCATCGCATCGAATGAAGCTCCGACGTCCAAAGCAGGCATTTTCCATTTTGACGTGCATATCCTTATTAGCGACTCTTGGTGGCCACCGCCAGCTGTTGCCCCCCCCCCCCCTCATGCGACTCGCCCAACACCTCGCGGCGCTTCGCGCTTGGTGCAAGCAATGTCTGCCTGGTTGGTGAAAACCCAACGTGCTCCGTCCTGGCATTGTAGAGATGCGAGGGTCAAATGATCATACGACTACGGCCATGCACGACATGAGCACCCCCCCCCCCCACAGGCGGCGAAACAGGAAGGGGATAGGATTAGCAAAACATTTCTTTGTATTATATGGAAACAACGTAATGAGCGCCCGAATGTTGGAGGTGTCTCTTATTAGGAGTAGGAACGGTGCTCCGTCTCGAAAGGGATGCGTGGTCAATGGTCAAATGACTAAGACAAGCAACAAATGAGTACCCCCCCCCCCCCCCCCTCTCCGCCGGAATGTAAGCAAGGCACAATGTTTGACTCAACCTGCCGCGGCATACATGCAACCGTCACATGGCCTTTGCGAGAGTACCACGCTGGGCATTGTTGTACGCTCGGTCTTCCGCTTGACGTTCGTTTGCGGGAGACCGGGTGGATGCGGGACCGGATCAACGGATCGCGTGCCGGCGCTTGCTTGTCGTCTTGCGGGTACCCATTCTCTCACGTTTCACGCACTTAACAGTGCCACAGCGTAAATCAACAAAACATGGAGCAGCAGTTAATGGTTACACATTCCAGTTTTACAGTTTTACCTGTGGCACATAAACGAATCCCGCGCAGAACCTACAGCAGTAGTAGTGGCATCGCCGATATCGCATGTCTTGTGGTTGCACACCAAAAGCACAAAGGCTGGAGGGTAGTATCCTAGCGCGGATCTTGCAATAATCATGACAAACGACTACGTACGTAGGGCGGACGGGGGTGTGCAGCTCTTGAGCTACTGCTGGGATAAGGTTTTAGCAGGGTGCCTGTGAACGCACAAAGAGGGAAAGGCTCGTACCCCGAAGCAAGCAGCCTTCTCGTTGGCACCAGACGAGCTGTTGCACGCTAGAGCTGAAATCCAAGGGCGTTCGTGGAGTCCAGGTCTTGTTTTGGGCTCGGAACCTTCCCCTCAAGAGGATTCGCCATGTGATTGGTTGGAATTCGCCAGTACAAACACGAACAAAATGAACCCATATATACGTCCTACAGCAGTACTGCTGTAGTTCTTCCACTACCACCTCCATTCGCTTGGCCTCAAATCAAGGGTCTAAAGCGACGCCCGTTGGTTCACGTAGTAGGTGGCTCGCCTTCTGACATACCCTGTTTTCTTCGTCTCCCTGAAAATCGAACGTGATCCCAGGATGGGGAACAACATGTATTGACATGTTCCACGATCGACACACGCTCGCTCGGGTGAAGGAGACAAAAGGTTATTTAAAATCAAAGCACTTCTCAAATCAATCGTGACGCTTACGTAGTCGAAGGACTTAAGTTTTTGTTCGACTCCTTGCCCTTGCCTTGTGGGCGGCCCCTCTTGACTTGGCGGCGTCTTTGCCACTGATAGTAGAGCCTTACCTCGCGCTTTATCTACCGTACGTAGCCCCTTCTCGGGTGGAGGAACAACTGCGAGAGTAGTCAGAGCGAGGGTATATGTGCCCCTACAGTGCCTCTTAATCGCTACATCCACATCCACCCGCATGGTTCTATCTGCGTCAACGCGACGAACACGTACACCACCGGAGTGAACCCGGACAGATCACGCGTGGTCTTGATCTACAAGATAAACTATTACTACAGACCGATATTACCCAATGTCGCAACAACTTACTTACGTACGTCGCCGCATCTATCTACAGCACGATTTAATATGCAGACCTGCACAGGCCCTCAGGGGCAATAATAACAGCACAAGCTCGCGTGGCACTCCGACCCAACAAGCGTTTCGAGCTACGTACAGCCTATATGGGAACAGCAACACAATATTCGCCTACATTCGCATGAAAGCTATCATACCGTTAACACGCGGAAGAACGAGTATAAGCACTGCTCCTTATTACATTCTACACCACCCCAACGTAGCCAAAATAGAAGAGCGTTTTTGTCCGAGGTGCAAACACATGTCGGAACTCTTACGCACTACCAGTACACACTATTACTACTGTAGAGAACCAATACTGCCTCAAATACAACCACCGCCATGAAACAAGCGGACACAAAAGAAACGATGTATGTTTTTTGGCGTCGGTATACAGTACATGGTTCAATGTTAATCATCGAGGTTTACGATGCGCGCTCTTGCGTTCGGCAAGGAAAGCGAAGCGGCGTTTTTGTTTTTGCCTCCTTCATCGTTCATCACTCGCGTAGTTCAATCTCCTTCCCGGTGGGCCATTCCATGACGTACTCGAGAGGGATCGACAGCTCGCCTTGAGGGGCTATCCTTCCGACCCATGCCTGCATTTCCCACCCAGCAGTTATCCGCGCAATGTGGCGCGAGGGTGGTGAGGTGCGCCAAGGCAGCGGGACGGGACCGTGCAGACGGGGCGGATATCAACGTTTCAGAAAACAAAGCGAAAATAATTAAATCGCGGGCACGCAGGATGGGCGACGAGATAGGGGGGAGTCGACGTCGACGTTGGTCAAGGCGGGAACCAGGGGAGGACTTTTTTGGCCTGGTGTAAGACGGATGTCCCCGCAATATATATATATATATATGCTACTACAGTACAGTATTTCGTATACCGTGTCCTTCGAAGGTGGAAAGTAATGAATGACTTGAATCAGTATGAATTAATAAAAAAATTGGCGTTGTATCGTAGGCTTTGGTGAATTTTCCAAACGGGAGCCGGGTGTCGTAGCATCACAATAAACTTATTTTCGCAGGGAAATTATGAATATATATATATATATTCGTCCTACTGTATTGTGCAGTGACGCTCGTATCACAGGTGGCCGCGACCGCCCCGCCCCCCCCCTACACAATATGGGCACAACAAACATCCCCCCAAGCTGTGGACAACCTCTCAATTCGGTGCGCCTATTGGGTGTGCTACATTGTTCAATGTCTCCTGAAGGGTGTGTTTAGCACCCACCTTGTGCAAAGGCGGGCGTCAGGGCCACCTGTGATGTTACTAAAGTACAATATGTTACAATTTGCGTATACTGTACTGCAGAGCAGAGGTACTTACGAGGTGGTTCGACGGGCTCTTTACCACCCCCGTCACGCGGCTTATCCCCGAAGCGGCCCCTGGCGGCGGGCGGTTAATGTTGCTCGACGAGGAGGACCGTGAGCATGATCCACCGTCGTTGGACCCCTCCCCTCTCCCGTCCGCGCCTCCGAACATCTCCAACGCCCCGGACACGAGCACGTCGTCCGTGATGGCTTCCGACTCGGCCACGCTCGCGGGCAAGGGCTGCTTCAAGGTCACCTGTGTGACGTGTGTTGATTCATGGCGTTATCATTGGTGTACCATATACGGCTGCTCGCTATATTCATACCATGCCATACCATACAATGCCATGCCATGCCATGCCATGCCATTCCACGCCTTACCATACCATACCATACTGCACTGTATAGTACTGTACCGGCACATGAAGCCCCGTAAACGTGCGTTGTGGCGTAGAAAGAGAAGGAACAAGAGCGAGATATAAAGGGCTACCAGGTACTTGCTTTCGAACACCCGTACGAAAAAAGTGTATCCCCTACCCCAAAATTATCAATGAGATCCCCTACTTAAAGCGCCGGCCCAACACCCACAGAGCCAAATCGTACCGGGCCGGCGCCGGCTCTCGACAGGGGTACACTTTTGTGGGAAATATTTCGGCTTGGCCGTGGTCACCTTGATGATCTCGTTGGTGGAGCGCGGCATGGCGTCCACGACGACGCATGTGACGGGCACCTTCTTCGTGTTCGAGATAGACGTGCTGAATGTCGTAGCCGTTGGTGCGAGGGGCATTAACACGGTTATTGCGGGGAAAGGCGTGAAGAAGCAATGGTGAGCATGGCCATAGCAACCGTAGTACTGAACAGTAGTACTGTATGTAGTATCCCCGTATATGTAGGGCTACTGTACCGCGGCTGTAAACGCCTGGTATGTTGCTATGCTGCATCGTGATGAGCGAAGATGGACGCGTAGTTCACAACATTACTTACTATAGCGCGGATGGACGGGCCGGCATGCTGCCGGCCAAACCCTAACACGACGCCTGCTTTTGCTATCGAAAGGGACAATACTAGCGTGATCAAAACAATGCAGCTGCAGTAGTCGGTTCGAGCTCATTTGCTAACAGTGATTTTGAACGTTTTTCTTTCATCTTGATTGTTTCTTTTTGCCGCAGATACAACAAAGCGAGAGGCACGGCGTCGTCAACCCCAATGTAACGCACCTTTGCGTGTATGTGACGTGGTTCGATTTGGAAAATATGCCTCGCTTCTTGCTCGTCTTGCGAGGCGGAGCCACGTTAATCTGTGTCCCATTGGTATCACAACGGAGCGGGGTAGAGTCAGAGGGGGAGCAACGCTTTATGGGAGAGCCAGCACAGCGTATCGTGGTGATATAATCTATCGACAAGGAGAAGGGAAAGAAGGAGAAGACGGTGATATGACCACCTCTTTCGTCTTCTATTCACATATCGTACGATTGCGTGGCAAATGGTAATTATGAGGTGGCACAAGATTCGACGAGGGGTTGCTCGTGCGTGTGCCACATGCAGCGGTGCCGTTAACAATCCCTCCATTCTTGAAACACCACGAACAACTGTTACCGTTTTCCCAACGTGTTTAGCCACGCTACTTGATTCTACAGCGTCCACGCTTTATATTGGCAACGATCTCAGCTGTCTACGGTACCACCAGTTCACTTCTGGTTGTTGTTGTCGAAGACGTTCATTATGTCTCCGGTCGCATTTTTACCTTCACAGTGGGATCGATGCCGAGGAAAGTCTGGAATGTCTCGCCGGGGGAGACGGACTCCAGGCTGGTCTTGGTGGCGAAGCTGTTGCCGAAGAAAATCGACACGTCGTCGCTCGCCAGGAGCAGATAGTCGGTGTTGTTCGTTGCCTGTCAAGTTTGGGCAGGGTTTGTTGCCGGGTTGCAGAGTCACACACCATGGCACCCAGAGGGACGGCGGGCGGCACGCGATGCGAGCTGAGAGTGGGCAGCAGCAATTTCACGCCATCAACATTTGTTGCTGCCCACCGGCGTGCCACACGGACCCCTACGTGGTACAAGCGCACCGGGCTCATCGATGTGGCACACGGACCCCTACGTGGTACCACGGGCGAGAGCCACCATAGGGAATTACGAGAAACGAAAGCGAGCGTGGTTGCGGCATTGCAGCAGCACGCTTGCTGGCGGTGTCATGGACGTTTCCCCCCCTGCTGCCTGTTCCCTCTTGATGAACCACCAAACAGCTCGGGTTCGATTGCGCACACAGGCACTCTGTCTCGTCCACCTTTTTCTTCTCCGCGTGTTCCATCGCACGGCAGAGGCAGAGCAACAATACAATAGTTCTACGGGGGGATCACATAATGTCTGCATGTTATATATATCTGGGCCTCACGATGACCTCCAAGCCATATTAACCAACGCAGCGCGTCGAAACCATATATATTTATAGATTTGTTATACCTGCCGAGTATCGGCACAAATAGTCGCTCCACGCCCCGTGGTAGGACGCAACCATCAGTGTCATCAGTGGTTTGCCGTAAGGGGGGATCACCTCTCACAGGATGAAGCCGGTCAAAAACGGCACAGTCACGCACCACTAACAAACGCAATCTGCTGTCTGGTTGCCAGGGCAGACGTGGCAACATTTCGGTCTGTATTATCCGTCACACAACCACCAAACACACAAACAAACTGATCTACAGTAACATTAAACCTGCAAACATTGAGTCGCGGGTATAACGGATAATACGTATATACAGAGGACCATTTTTGTTTGGTTTCACTGCAACGCTGAGGTGAGGTTTTAGGGAAGCACCACGCCACCGCCAAGTACCTTTGCTTGCAGGTACGCAGCCGGCTCTTTCGAGGGCACCACGTAGTGAGTCACCTCCGACGACAGCTGAAGTTCTCCGACGGTAAGCTTCTTCATCTGCCCGTTGCTCCTGGGGACAGCGCGGTGAAGGTGACATGGACGAGACATATACATGCACCGTGAGCAGCATACAGGAGACGACGAGCAGCGCGAGCCAATTGTAATTCACCGTTCGAAGACTCGGTTTCTCTTCTTGTCCTTTTGCGATCTTCATCTATGACCACTGCACTGGCCGGTCATGGGCCTTAAACAAGGCCAGACACAGCCAGATGTTTCCATAGGAAACAAGTTTTTTGTTTTCACATTTGTTTCTTATCGAACCGGTACCAGGCACATCAAGGCATGTCTGCAAAACAATTCGCGCAAGTATTCGAAAATTTGACTTGCGTAGGGCCATTATCAAGTCATTTTTAACGCCCAAACCTGATCCTGTACTGAAACAATTAAATAAGTAATTACCATGCAACTGGGAAGCTACGCATATTTTTCGCACAAAAGCCCAAATGTTCACGTGTTCTTCGAGCCTCTTCCGAGGCCTTGACGAACGGTCTGTGTTATTTTTGTTTTTAATTTTGGGGTTTCTTAAGGCCCCTAAAATCCAAATCCAGAAACCAAAACAAGCACCTACCGGAAAAACACACCGTCCGTTAACGGGTCGGTAGGGGTTCCTAGAGCATGTGTGCAAAATTTCAGGATCTATCTTTAAAAAACGGCGTGAACTTCCGACTCTGACTTGAGCCAGCCTGTAACCTTTTTCTGACGACAGATACTGTAGTACGAGATCATTGATCGCTTTGCAAAATATTTTAACGCCCGCCCAAAGCAAAATGAAAGGCATTGTGGATGTTATCATGCCATACGGTGTTCAGCCATCGTAAGCGAGAAAAGTAAAACCAATTCACAGCATCAAACATGTGTAAAAAACTCCCGAATGTTTCGTCCACAGCATCGGGTATGGTGGGTGGCTCCCTCCAACCCCCCTCGTTGCTTCGATGCTTCAGAAACGCATTGTGCCATTTTGTTGATACGAAGAGGCAAATAGGGATTTTGACCGGGAACAACGACATCCCAACACCAGAATCCCAGGGGACAGTCGCCTACCTCACAGACAAAGCAAGGATCTCACATTGGCATCATAAACAGACCGACGTCGTGACTTGGTGATCTTATACACGAGGCGTACATCTCTTGGGTTCGAGATCAACGCGAGCAAGAATGGACGAAAACGACAAGCGCAGGCCTCAAGTCTCCATTTATTTATTAACACTGCTGTGGACGCACGCACCCCGCAAAAAGCTCCAGCGTATCTCGACACTTCAATTCCGAGAACGCTCGACTGCACAAAACATCCAACACACAATATGCAAAACCCTGTCTCACTTGATGACGGCCGGTTTCCCGACGACGAACGATACGGCGCCGATGCTCCCGCCTCCGCTCTCTACCTGAGCCACCGCGGGCTTGGCCGCGGGTGGCGGGGGCGGGGCGGAGGGGGCAGCTCCCGATCTTCCGCCACCGCCACCGTAGCCGCGCCCAGGACCCCCGACCATCCCACCCATCGCGTTCGAACGAGCAGCCCCGTCATAAAGGCAGTCGTCTTCCTCACATTCTGATTCCTCTTCTACCGAGAAGCTTGCACTTCGACGGGATCTTTGCTTCTTCATTTTCATCTTGGGTTACCGGGACAAGATGAACGGCCAAAGAAACGTGCAAGCAGGCCGGGCAATGAGGCAAACGTGCAAGCAGGCCGGGGAGACAGGTCGGGCCGGGGAGACAGGTCGCAGTGAAGGTGTTACTTGGTGATCGTGCAAGCCCTTGCAACTCGAAGAGAGGCGACCGCCCACGGAACGATAACTGGCTCGGTCACAACGACTGCGCCCTTAATTCGCGCATTTTCCCCTAGGAGTATAATATGGCGGGGACAGAGGCGATAAGGTCCGATAGCTCTTATATATCAATACAAGCAGGCGGGGCGTGGCTCCACCAGGATGGCAGCTCCGCACCACCCAAACATACCCAGCACCAAGGGGTAAACTACGATGGGGCGTAAAACCCAGCACCAGAAGGAGATACACCAGCGGGTGCACGCGATGCCATGTCAACTCACCCCGGTGTTTCTGATCATGGGCGAGGGGCGTGGGACCTTCACGGAAACGGTTTTGGTGCCCAGCACAGGTGGCGTCCCGTGGACCGTGGGCTCAGCTGTGGACAGCCTCAGGGCGACGCCTGCGTGGACCGTAAGATGGAGCAAAATTTTCCACGAACATCGAGGAGGACGGGAAAAAGGAGGAAGGGAGGAAGAGAGGGAGGGAGGGAGGGAGAGAGCGGCCCCTAAGCGACTGCAAGAGTGGATGGAGGTGGGAATAGAGCCCAACGAGAAGGGCATGATAGTGTATCCCACTCCTCATCAACCGGAGGAGTGTGCGAGCTTTCGAGACAGATGATTATTGATGGTGCAGGCGACAGCGACACACACGTCCCGCCAATAACAACATAAAAGAGCGGTGCGCAATGCCAAGAGTTGCATACTCTGATTATACACCAAGTTCTGCGCTGTGCAGTTGCAAGCACCCACCTAGAGACTTGGGAGGATGCTTTCGGTATACTCTCCAACGCTCTACGTACGGTTGACGGCTTTTTTTCAGGAGAAGAGCCCTCTACGTACCACGCTTCTCGACGGCACTGCTGTTTACACCACGGCTGCCAAGCACGTTGACTGCCTAAAGCTTACATCACGAGTGGGAGAAGCCTACGCGCTGCAACACAGAGTACGGCACAGAGGTGCGGTCTCCCCAGGTGAGTGGGTGGCGGCAGTCGTCATTCTTCTGTCTAGCACGGTGCGCGGATGACGTTTTCACTTCGACATGACCAGCGCCTAAGGCTACCTTCCCAGTCCTCTGTGGTGCTTTGCGTGACCCTGCCGAAGTACGTGCACGATATGGAGTCAGTCTCAGTGTCCACCCTGAGGTCGTACGCCGGAGACCATGTGGCCCCACGGATCATGTACGTCACCTGCAACACACACGCACACACACCAGCGGACATAGCAGAAGTCGCCCTCCGGCACATGAAACGAAGTCATCAACGCATGACACAAGATCATTAACATGCACGCGCTGGAATGGGGGGTGGGCGAGGGCCGTTGAGCATTATACACGGTGGGTAGTCGAGTGACCACCCCTGTTCCGAATGAAATTGGTTTCGTCAAACGTTTTTGTGGGAACCTGACGCTTCGAAAAAAGATGCACGCGGCCGCCACCAAACGCTATGGCCCTCGGCTGCGTGAAATAACAGGGGGCGAGAAGCGGCCGCTTGCATGGCTGGGGGCGATGGAGGGCGATCGAGGCCTTTCGCAACCTGTGGGTGTGAAGCCAACCGCCCTTTTCGATCGACAGCAACGTCCGATACCGCCGCATATCACAATGGAAACTGTTTTCCACTCCTCGCCTTGTGCCGTGCTTTTGAAACGTTGTCACCTACGCGACAACATGTAGGAAGGCGACATTTTCACGTATATTTCCTAGAGGACTCTTTTTCGTTGGGCATATAAACCTCCCGCTCCGTACCGCCGACCACATCTTTGGAAGAGGCTTACCTCCAACTCGATGGGGCCACGCTCGAGCACATCGATGCTGACAAGAACCCTACCCGGAAATTTCTTCCCCTCTTCTCCTGGTTTCGGTCGAACAGCCACAGTGATTGGACCCCGGTGGAGTTTGGCTATGGCGTCCTTGAGCCTTCGTTTTGATGTCACGGTTAAGGGCGGGATGCCCATACATACATACATACATGTGTAAGCGAGGTGCACAAACGTACAGTGAGCGCTTGCGGTGCTTGCAGCCAATGACGTATCGGATCGTGTAAATATAGTTATGTGGGATAGGTCAAGGTGACGCATGGGGCGATGAGGCGTTCATGATGCGAGCTGTTTTCTGTTGAGGCTGTGTCCTCGGAAAAAAGAGATGCCGACAAAAAACAATGCCGTGTCAGCCTGGAGACGCGCGGAGAACACCGAGCAAACGCCGAGAGAAATACGAGCGGTGGTACGAAGACGATACAGGCACCACACCTCCCCTGAATTGTTGAATGTAGCGCTAATCATATACTTCGAAGCACCAGGTAGCTCTTGGCAGAATTGTACGGAAATCCTACAGACGCAATAAAAACCAGAGCGATATACAACCAAGAGCCACGCCGTTTCCAGAGCGCGGCCCCCACCTTCGTTCCTCCAGGCTCAGACGGTGCGTCTCCGTATCCGTCTGCACTGCTTTCGCCGCCCACCAATCCAAGGCCTTTCCGACATCACCCACGCTCGGGGCGGGACGGTCGGAGAGTCCCGTGGCCGCCGCGGCGTTTGCGCTGCCGCCCGCAGTCGCGACGACAACCCGCTCCGCAAACCTGTCGGCAAACTTGATAAACCACGCAAGCAAAAGGAGGGTTTTTTTCCATCTACGATACCTAGCGCGACCGTACCTCGTACCTTGTACCTTGATACCTCTTGAAACCCGAATATATGTCAAGAGTTTCACGGTTGCTGCCGTTTTCGATCGTTTTCAAGAAGACAGCTGGGAGTGCCGGACTGGTGGTACAAACACACGGAGAACTACAGTATTTATAACATGCTGCCCCAAAGTATCGCCGTTATCTATCGGTACTCTCCCCTTCACCATACAGCAATAATGGGTTTTCCCAATTCGTACTCATTAGGCGTGCCGACTGGGATACCTTTGCCAGGCACAAGGAAACGAGGGCACACGAGAAACGAGCTCTTCTTAATGACGATGCTTTCACATGCATCAGTTGGAAGTGCAGTGATGCCAACGATATCTTTCTCTCTTTTTTCCTAGCACATACTCATTAAAAAAACGACTGGTGTACTCGTAGTGCTGCTCATTTGGTTCGTATGTGATCCTCCGTATTGCGAACGATGCCGCGCCAGCACTGCGAACAGCACCCTCACTCTGTCGAGCGCGAATGGACGCTTCACGGCTACGAACATATGCACTTTTGTAACCGCAAAGATACTACTAACTGAGCACGTTAACGTATGTTGTGCTTGTTTGTAGTTTATGTACGAAGCGTTGTGGATACGTGCCATATTAACAATCATTGCCCAACAAATGTACGCACATTGTATTCGTGCTAGGTTATCATTTCAATCCCGAGAGTCTAGGGGAAACGGATCGTGTCATGCTACACCTGAACTACAGTAGTAGTACCTGCCCTCCCCCNGACGTCGTGACTTGGTGATCTTATACACGAGGCGTACATCTCTTGGGTTCGAGATCAACGCGAGCAAGAATGGACGAAAACGACAAGCGCAGGCCTCAAGTCTCCATTTATTTATTAACACTGCTGTGGACGCACGCACCCCGCAAAAAGCTCCAGCGTATCTCGACACTTCAATTCCGAGAACGCTCGACTGCACAAAACATCCAACACACAATATGCAAAACCCTGTCTCACTTGATGACGGCCGGTTTCCCGACGACGAACGATACGGCGCCGATGCTCCCGCCTCCGCTCTCTACCTGAGCCACCGCGGGCTTGGCCGCGGGTGGCGGGGGCGGGGCGGAGGGGGCAGCTCCCGATCTTCCGCCACCGCCACCGTAGCCGCGCCCAGGACCCCCGACCATCCCACCCATCGCGTTCGAACGAGCAGCCCCGTCATAAAGGCAGTCGTCTTCCTCACATTCTGATTCCTCTTCTACCGAGAAGCTTGCACTTCGACGGGATCTTTGCTTCTTCATTTTCATCTTGGGTTACCGGGACAAGATGAACGGCCAAAGAAACGTGCAAGCAGGCCGGGCAATGAGGCAAACGTGCAAGCAGGCCGGGGAGACAGGTCGGGCCGGGGAGACAGGTCGCAGTGAAGGTGTTACTTGGTGATCGTGCAAGCCCTTGCAACTCGAAGAGAGGCGACCGCCCACGGAACGATAACTGGCTCGGTCACAACGACTGCGCCCTTAATTCGCGCATTTTCCCCTAGGAGTATAATATGGCGGGGACAGAGGCGATAAGGTCCGATAGCTCTTATATATCAATACAAGCAGGCGGGGCGTGGCTCCACCAGGATGGCAGCTCCGCACCACCCAAACATACCCAGCACCAAGGGGTAAACTACGATGGGGCGTAAAACCCAGCACCAGAAGGAGATACACCAGCGGGTGCACGCGATGCCATGTCAACTCACCCCGGTGTTTCTGATCATGGGCGAGGGGCGTGGGACCTTCACGGAAACGGTTTTGGTGCCCAGCACAGGTGGCGTCCCGTGGACCGTGGGCTCAGCTGTGGACAGCCTCAGGGCGACGCCTGCGTGGACCGTAAGATGGAGCAAAATTTTCCACGAACATCGAGGAGGACGGGAAAAAGGAGGAAGGGAGGAAGAGAGGGAGGGAGGGAGGGAGAGAGCGGCCCCTAAGCGACTGCAAGAGTGGATGGAGGTGGGAATAGAGCCCAACGAGAAGGGCATGATAGTGTATCCCACTCCTCATCAACCGGAGGAGTGTGCGAGCTTTCGAGACAGATGATTATTGATGGTGCAGGCGACAGCGACACACACGTCCCGCCAATAACAACATAAAAGAGCGGTGCGCAATGCCAAGAGTTGCATACTCTGATTATACACCAAGTTCTGCGCTGTGCAGTTGCAAGCACCCACCTAGAGACTTGGGAGGATGCTTTCGGTATACTCTCCAACGCTCTACGTACGGTTGACGGCTTTTTTTCAGGAGAAGAGCCCTCTACGTACCACGCTTCTCGACGGCACTGCTGTTTACACCACGGCTGCCAAGCACGTTGACTGCCTAAAGCTTACATCACGAGTGGGAGAAGCCTACGCGCTGCAACACAGAGTACGGCACAGAGGTGCGGTCTCCCCAGGTGAGTGGGTGGCGGCAGTCGTCATTCTTCTGTCTAGCACGGTGCGCGGATGACGTTTTCACTTCGACATGACCAGCGCCTAAGGCTACCTTCCCAGTCCTCTGTGGTGCTTTGCGTGACCCTGCCGAAGTACGTGCACGATATGGAGTCAGTCTCAGTGTCCACCCTGAGGTCGTACGCCGGAGACCATGTGGCCCCACGGATCATGTACGTCACCTGCAACACACACGCACACACACCAGCGGACATAGCAGAAGTCGCCCTCCGGCACATGAAACGAAGTCATCAACGCATGACACAAGATCATTAACATGCACGCGCTGGAATGGGGGGTGGGCGAGGGCCGTTGAGCATTATACACGGTGGGTAGTCGAGTGACCACCCCTGTTCCGAATGAAATTGGTTTCGTCAAACGTTTTTGTGGGAACCTGACGCTTCGAAAAAAGATGCACGCGGCCGCCACCAAACGCTATGGGCCCTCGGCTGCGTGAAATAACAGGGGGCGAGAAGCGGCCGCTTGCATGGCTGGGGGCGATGGAGGGCGATCGAGGCCTTTCGCAACCTGTGGTTGTGAAGCCAACCGCCCTTTTCGAACGACAGCAAAGTCCGATACCGCCGCATCTAACAAGGGCAAGAAGTGTTTTCCACTCCTCGCCTTGTGCCGTGCTTTTGAAACGTTGTCGCCTACGTGAAAACCTGTAGAAAGGCGAGAGTTTCACGTATATTTTCCCTAGAAGACCCTTTTTCATTGGGCATATAGACCTCCCGCTCCATACCGCCGACCACGTCTTTAGAAGAGGCTTACCTCCAACTCGATGGGGCCACGCTCGAGCACATCAATGCTGACAAGAACCCTACCCGGAAATTTCTTCCCCTCTTCTCCTGGTTTCGGCCGAACAGCCACAGTGGTTGGACCCCGGTGGAGCTTGGCTATGGCGCCCTTAAGCCTTCGTATTGATGTCACGGTTAAGGGCGGGATGCCCATACATACATACATGTGTAAGCGAGGTGCACAAACGTACAGTGAGCGCTTGCGGTGCTTGCAGCCAATGACGTACCGGATCGTGTAAATCTAGTTACGGGGGATAGGTCAAGGTGACGCATGAGGCGATGAGGCGTTTATGATGCGAGCTGTTTTATGTTGAGGCTGTGTCCTCGGAAAAAAGGGATGCCGACAAAAAACAAGGCTGTGACAGCCTGGAGACGCGTGGAGAACACCGAGCAAACGCCGAGAGAAATACGAGCGGTGGTACGAAGACGATACTGGCACCACACCCCCCCTGAATTGTTGAATGTAGCGCTAATCATATACTTCGAAGTGTACCAGGTAGCTCTTGGCAGAATTGTACGGAAATCCTACAGACGCAATACAAACCAGAGCGATGTACAACCAAGAACCACGTCGTTTCCAGCAGCGTAGCCCCCACCTTCGTTCCTCCAGGCTGAGACGGTGCGTCTCCGTATCC
The DNA here is from genome assembly GCA_008828725.1 of Saccharina japonica. Taxonomy (NCBI): domain Eukaryota; class Phaeophyceae; order Laminariales; family Laminariaceae; genus Saccharina; species Saccharina japonica. Next base: position 55,182 of record MEHQ01003257.1, on the reverse strand, counting down.
GTCTGCACTGCTTTCGCCGCCCACCAATCCAGGGCCTTGCCGACATCACCCACGCTCGGGGCGGGACGGTCGGAGAGTCCCGTGGCCGCCGCGGCGTTTGCGCTTCCGCCCGCAGTCGCGACGACAACCCGCTCCGCAAACCTGTCGGCAAACTTGATAAAACACGCAGGCAAAAGGAGGGTTTTTATTCCATCTACAGTACAGTACTAACTGTACACGTTGACGCATGCTGTGATTGTAGTACGCGTACAGTAGTTTATATAGCGTTGTGGATGGAAACGTGCCGTATTAACAATTATTGTACAACAAATTCATGCACATTGTGCTCGTGCTAGGTTGATAGCATTGCAATCCCGAGAGTGTAGGGGAAACGGATCGTGTCATGCTACACCTGAACTACAGTAGTAGTAGTACCTGCCCCCCCTCCCGCCCGCCGCGCCCCGCGCCCCGACCCCTCCCACCTCGCGCATGCGCTGGTTTCGAGCAGACTCCCGGTTGAGGACAGTTTGGTCGTCAGATAGCTTTTGTAGCTCCTGCTTGAGCCTCTCCTTCTCTGCCTTCGCCGCTTCTTTTTCTTCTTCGGTCTTTGTGAATTGGGATTTTATACGATTTGAAGCAATGTTGGAGACTTTCATCAGACATTCGCACAGCAGTACGTAGTGGGGGAGGAACGTCTCTCCGCGGTGCAGCCTGTGCATTTCTCGCCGCTTGGTGGCGGGACGCATTCTTTATGATGACATGTACCAAGCACGGCGGTGCACAGGTCACCCACTACCACCTCCTCTCGGTCCTGCAGTACCCATATGCATGTATTTTTACTTAGCAGATTTAGTTTTGAATACTATTACGGGGGACCATAGTAAACACTAGTAAATAGGACCAAATATGGTTTGTAAAAATTGGGACATATATAGTTTTTTGTGTCTATCGTAGGTCCTATTTACTACATTAGCCCACCCCGTAATATGTTCCCCTGTAATACTGTAACTGTATACGAGCACAGTACCTGGAAACAACCCCCCGCGATGACTAAACAAGGCCGCCCTCCGTTATATTTATAGCAGGTAGAGCTCTCGTAGCTTAATTGTGTATGGGACTCAGGGTGCTCGTTTTCGTACGCAAAAAAACTGCAATACGGCGGATATACTCATATATATACAGCATAGTAAAAACACGAACGAGCAATATAAAAAGCAGACAGAGAATCACAGGAACACAATAAATTAAGCAGTCATTATGTTGAACTCTGTGTAGAACGCACCCGTCATTCTCAAGACGAGAAATCCAGCCCGGACCGCCAGCTTTCCTGTTTCTTACCACAGGCATTACAGTACTGCAGTAGTAGTAGGAGGACTGCAGTAGTAGTAGGAGGAGTTTTGGTCTGTAATTCTGCACGGCAATTGCGGCAGCAACAATACCGTAGTGGGGTCCCTCTATGCTATAGGGCCGGATGAGTACGAGTGCGGCTGCCCGCTATCGTGGTGCTGGTGAAATTGCTTGGCACAGATGGGATTCACCAGTATGGGGCAGTGTGCGGCGTAATTAGTGCCGGTTGCCCCTACGAATAGTGCCGGTATTGTTGGCTGGTGCATATATACCGGCACTATACGGTAGAGGCTATTACTACTGTAGGGACCGCTATACTATTACTGCATACAGTTGTACACTGCTGTTTAGAGTATGTCGTTGTCAATACGATTACGGGGGGCCGTAGTAAACAGAACCTACGGTACAGACAAAGATTGCGGATAAATCTTGGCGGGAAGCAGACATATAAGGGTGTTAGACTGTACGCATAGGTTTCCTTGGTTTCCGTGGTTTTCTGCTTTTGGGAATTTTATGAGTGATCAACGCTGAAGATCATGCTGCACATTGTCGGATGGCAAAGATAATGATACTCGTAAGACCAACTATTATTATGGGAAATTTTTGAGCCGTGATTTCTGTAGTTTTCAGCGATCTCCGAAACCCAAAAATCAGAACCATCTATTATGGGCCAGGAAATCATCGTTATTTTTGCTCTCAGTTCCTGGAGGGGGCAAAAATCTGCAAAACCTCCAGGAACTGAGCCCAGTTCCTGGCGGTCTCTCCGGCCTCCAGGAACTGAGAGTTACTTGAATTTTGTGTGCTGTCACTACAGCAGCAGTACTGCTGCCCATCTGCCGAGTATATCTGTCACCCAAGCCAAGGCATCACACGTACGACGAGCTGTACCTACGGGCTATGATCCTGTGTAATTCGCTTCTCCCTCGCATGGAAGCGATACCAGCAGCAGCAACGGCAAAAACGGCAGCAGCGATGGCGATTCGACGTCGCAGCAGCAGCAGCAGCAGCAGCAGCAGCAGCAGCGGTGGCGGCAGCAGCAGCGATGGCGATTCGACGTCCGCGGCGAAAATCCACCCGTACTGGATGCCGAGACCACGCTCGCGGTGGTGCGGCGGCCGTTGGCTTTGCGTCGTTTGACGCGAACAAGACGAACCAATACTCTACAGAACCAGTTTTAAAAATGAGAAGCCATAATAGATGGTCCTTATTTCTCATGCACATATTTCTGGATCCTCAAAACTAGAAAAATAATCGCCAGAAATCACGGCTCAAAAATTTCCCATAATAGTTGGTCTAATATATATATATATATATATATTTTTACTACCAATATTTGGTCCTATTTACTAGTGTTTACTATGGTCCCCCGTAATACAGCAGTACAGTAGTATAGTTCACAACACGGATGTTGAGGATATCGTTCTCACAAGTTCCGGCTCGACGACCTTCTCCGCCTCGTCGGAATAGGTGACGTGGAGAATGGTGCAGTGCCCAGATCCCTTCACTCGCACGCTGGCCTTGTCAATCATTGATCGGTCCGGTAGCTCGGTTAGCTCGACCTATACAGCAAGCACGGGTAGTAATTAAGAGAAAAAAACATGACTGTTAGGAACGAAACGAAGATCGTTCCAGATCGTTCTCCTCATGAAAAGCAAAAAAATCACACATACGAGTACATGTTCTCGAGCTGGGGTGGGCAGAATTTATAGTAATTTTATTTAATTGTCCAGATACGAAGAAGACGATTGTTGAGGAAAATGCGACACAAGACACCATACTTTTATTTCTCGAAACATACGTAAATTTTTCGCCCCACACCCAAGCTTTTTCTCGCGGTCGAGATCGGGGCCGGGAAACCAAAGACTATATTGTGCCTCTTCTGAGTGAGCGGCGACCCCAGCTCTGCATCGCGCATAGCGTTTCAACGTTCTTGGTGTGGCACACAGCAGCAGCACAGCAGTATTAATACTAGTATCTGGTTTCCCGTGTAAAAATCAAAATGCGATGAAGTACGATAAAGTACGATAAAGTGCGATGCCAACGATATGATACCTGGTACCATATCATACCACACACAGAGCAGTATAAAATACAGAACAGTTGGAGTCTTCTGGCTTGGTCGGATACTCCACGAGCAGCCAAGCGAGCGAGCCTCTGCCCCAAAAAGTTCCAACAGCGAAAACTCTAGGGCACCCCTGCCTGGTTGAAATCACACCTCATGCGGCCCGACGCCAGAAGAAGAAGTCGAGAAGTTAACGACGCGCGTGACCTCTGCCTTGTCCTCGCAGAACACCGTCACTGCCGTGATGGGCACGTCCTTGCTCGAAAAAGTCACCGCGTGGAACTCGGGAGCGGGCACTGTAGGAGGAGCAGTGGGAGAAGAGGAGGTAGCCATGTTTTTTCCACGTATGTATGAGCAGCGAAAAGCACAGCAGTGCAGCAGTGCGTGTACGTGTAGACGCTTTCACGGACCCTCGATACTACAGTAGATCGTAGCTGCGGATGGATTCCCTGCTGAGCTACAGTCCGTACAGTACTATACAGAACCACTGAGCTGTAAGCTGTGATTGTGGGCTGCGGTCTGCGGTGGTGGTGCAATCTGCAGCTCCCCACACGACGAACGAGCAAACAAAACGCGGCGCGATTAAGCTTTTAATTGTTCCGCATTTTCGCATTTTCCCTTTTTAGTTCAGATTGAAAAGCAAATTACAGAAAACCGTCAGTTCTGGTCAGATTTGATAAATTTGATATTTTCTTTGCATTTTCTATTATTCTACGCAAGCTTAACTTTTACGTCTCACCCGCATTCGTATATATATTTTTCGTATATCCAGGAACACGAAGAATATGAAAGGCAGGCTGAGATTTACAGGAATTAACTCCGGAAATTCGGCAGTCGTTATACCGAAGTTACCATTAAATACTTTATTCTCGTAATATTAGTATAGCATAGGTGAAAAATGCACCACTCAATTCTCAAATATTGAATCCAGCCTGGAACACCTTTCCTATTATTATTATTATTATTCCTATTCATTATTGCAGCTCGTAGATGTCCTGAACATACTGCACATAGCCTGGTCATATCAGGTACTAATACGGTGTCTTTATATTGCAGGCGATTGACCGAAAAAAGCGTCCGTCCGTGAATTAACTTCATATCATGTCGATGACTGACGTTATATTTGTTTCTTTCATACTTACAGCTGTGAGCAAAAAAAGTACCTGGTGTTCATACACTTTGCCGGGTAATTACAGTACAGTTTACGAATCGTCCCATTGAACCTGGCCTGATGGCAGTCTCTATAGTCTCCAGAGGAGGAGTCGCTACAACCACTACTACTACTGTACGTAGTAACTGTTCTATACTGGTACCTTGATACAAAATATCTGTCTACTCCGTATCGGTTTATATAATCTACCAGGTATCGTGTACGAGTAGTGTTAATTGTTGTGCAAAACGGGGGGGGGGGGAAGATGCTCATTATTTTTTTTTCTGGTACGTTGGCGGGGCTTTCACAGTTGTTTAAATGGCCATTTGATGTGGAGCAAGCGCTACGGAAGCTCCGTTGAAAGCTCGATGGAGGCCCCGTGACACCATGGAAGCCCCATGAAAACACGTGTTAAGTGTGTGGAAGCGCCTTATATATGCAAGCTCAATAATAGATGGAAGCATCAGGGATTTCCCATGGAATCACCATACGAGGTGCACCACAGAAGTCTCACGGAAGCCTCACGGGATGCCAGTGGAAATACTGCTGTGCTTCCATGATGTGGTGCTTCTGTGGAACTCCCAAAGGAAGTCCCTCTTGGAAGCACCATGATGCCCCCATGTTGTTGCCATGGTGCCCCCATGGTGGTTTACATGGTCGGACTTTCATGAAGAGATCACAGTCAGTGCTTCCATGGGGACTTGCGTGATGCTTCCACTTCCTCCTTGGGCTTCAATGGTGATTCCATGGAACTTCCGTGGCACTTCCGTGGGACGTCCACATGGGATTTCTGTGGACGCACCGTGCTTCTATGGGGATTTCCTTCCGGGGAAGTTGCCCATGGTGCTTCCATAGTATTTCGATGCGACGTCCGTGGAAACACGTTTCTTTCATCGGGGCTTCCATGGGAGCACCACGGTGCTTCCATGTATGTGGGGACTTTCATAATGCTTCCATGGGAATTCCGTGGGGCTTCCATGGTGCCTCCATGGTGCCTCCATGTGGTGCCGCCATGGTGCCGCCATGGTGCTTCCATGGGACCTTCGTGGTGCTTCCTTCCGTGGCGCTTCCATGGTGCCTTCAGCTTCCATGGAGCTTCGATGGAGCTTCCATGGGTATTTCATGGTGCTTCCATGATGTTTTTTCTTCAGTGTGACTTCATGGTTTGAGGGTGATTCCATCCATGGTGCGTTGGCGGCCGTGGGGAAATATTGAAAAACAAGTCACCATAATTAAACTATGATATGTTTAACCCCATCACGCGCTGCTCGTCTCTTTCTATTGTACCTCCCCCCCCCACCAAACATGCCTTCCATGTAACATCGTAATATTATATTACTTTCCACTCCACAAACAATCCCAGATTCCCTGCATTCAATCTAATACATGTGTGTACATCACCTCGGACGGGGGCGAGCGGGGACCAACACGAAAAGTCTCTGCATCTTAAAATCTGATTTTAATCTTCACCAAGATCTGTCATCGCTCTTCAGACAACCCCCCCGCAACCCCCCCCCCGTCTGAGTGAGAGATGGATCCCCGGTTTTTTCCGACTCGACGTCTGTCTGTGGCACTTTTTGCTCTCCTGGCTTCTTAGTATAGCGCGGAGGACACACATGCTTACTGCAACCCACACCTCGTACCGTACGTTTACGTAGTACATGCACATATGGCAACGGTTTTCGAGTGTGTTTGGTGATTTTCGAGATACATACAAGAAACACTTGCGACAGTTCGCGCCAACATGAAACAGAACGCGGGTTACGTTCGGAGTATTATATAGTCTCCGTGCGCAGAATCAACAATGTTATGAACCGGAAGCAATCGTCTCAAAAATAAATACATCTTCCTGTTGACTCTTGTTTTGGTACAGTGCGCGATACGTCTTATTAAGAAATTGGGAGTTAATAAACTTCGGGAGTTAATAATTTCAGGCTGAGTTTTTGGTTCAGGATATGTATAGCTAAGTATTTGTGCTCGGCAAGGAGCGCCAGTCTAAATCCCATTTAGGGTCGTTCTTATCGGAGCCATAAATTTCCAAAATTTCCATGTTTTTTTTCGCGCAATTTTTTTAGATTTCCATTTTTTCCATTTTTTTTTTCCATTTATTGGAACGTGAAGCCTTCCAAACATTTTGCCCTCTGAAGAATTTCCAATATTTCCATAATTTCCAAGATTTCCAAGATTTCCTTTTTTTTTTTGGAAAAAAATATTGGAAATTATGGAAAAAAGCTGCTCGATAAGAATGGCCCTTGATAGCCTTTAGGAGTAGTGTTGGTAATCAACCAAAAACAGGGCTTGCCTATTGATTGTTTTGGGCCTTTCTTGGTGGATTAATCATGATTATTTGATTATTTAGCTCGTATGTATGGCGTTTAGTATTACATACTAAAAGCGATAGGCAGATTTTTCATGGCATTTTAGCAAGGTCATACTGAAACCCATACGATATATTTGTACTCTAAAATACATACACTTCATGTTTGAGTCGGTTTTATCATGGGCATTCTAAAACCCATACCATCCATCGTACCGTACCACTCTTCTATTTGTATGGATTTTAGTGTAACATACTAAAAGCCATACAGCTAAAATAATCATAAAAATCAAGGCCCTGTTGATGCGATTATGACTACGAGCTGGACCAGCCAAAAAGGGGAGACATCTTCCTAAAGTCGTATCTCGTGATGTATATTACGGTAGGTTTAAATACTTAGAAGACTAACCCTGACACACCAGACCACTGCTTGCGCGAAAAAAGAAGTATAACATATTAGAACCTCTCACTTTTTCCGACTCAATCTCGCCGAGTTATCCGTGAAAACAAAAAACACCAGCTTTTAACTTTTTTAAACTAAATTCGTACACAAATCGTCGTTCCCGATCATAATTAAGGATAATTAGTGGACATATTGCTGAAAACACATTGAGAAGATCGATGCCAGTATAAGTTTCACTGCCCAATTCGCCATCCATCAAGAGACATTACCAAAACACGATTACATATATAAACCAAGTAAGTACGAAAAATCGTATTTCTGCGATTCCCCGTCAATTTTACGAGTTTCGATCTGAAGTTTTAACGCCTCACGTATTGAAACCGCACGTTCAAAGAAACTGGCCGCCTACCCTTTTGGTGATCATCTCTCCACGGTCCCCACTTCACATTTTCTGTTCTTCCACTGTAGCTTTGATCGATTTCGTGTTGTATTTAATTTTTCATCGGTCGTATCCCCCCCGAAAAGAAAAAGAGGGCAGGAGGCTAGTGTATCCATTAGTACATGGACTAAGCCGTGTTGAAATTTCAAGTCCAAACTGATAAAACTGGTCGGGGCATGACCAATCTGCTGAATAAACAGCCGCCTTGGCTGGCCCAGCTCATAGAAATATTCACGACAAAAAATAACGGTTGGTAGTGTTTTTTTTTTAAATCCCAACACTACTTAGGAGCCTATATTCCCAACGTTGACATCACAATACGCCGCGAGCCTTAGCCAAACTACTATTAATAGTAGGGGAATTCTTAGCTGCTGCCGCGTACGTGCTATATCCTATTGCTCTTGAAATTATTTTATTTTCCTTTGCCCTTCGGCAATGCGTCGTACTTGTTCCAGTCCGACATAAACCTGTCAAATATAGTCACAGACCATACCCACCTACATACCCGGTAGCCTTCATTCAGGTGGCCTTTAAGAGGAATCTAGAGTTCGCACGACCAGCGTCCCACGTAACTTCCAATGTCAAATGACAAATTACTGAAAATAATAAGTGCACCAGCCGTGGGTTTGACCACATTGAGTGGTCGATACTCAGCTTTGCAAGCTGCGTAATACACGGGAAACGCGTGTTCTGTACTTTGTTCGTCATGACGTGCATAGGTGGGTGACTCCCCTGGGTAGTCCAGTTGCCAATAGGGGGAATGCACAAGGGCGGTCTCGGTCCTTAATCTTTCTGCGCCCTGAAACACTTATTAAATACAATCCGCAGTGAAGTTAAAGGGCATACTTGTTAGTAGTACGAAATATTACCTGTGTCCAATCCCGACAGGCGCAGGTCGACATCGGGTTACCTCTTCATGGTGGTCGGATCATCCATAACATTCGGGGTCAAGATGCAGATCCTAACCGCACAATCAACAGTGGAGTCAGAGCTAATCGCAATCAGCTTTGGAGGCAAGGTTGCAATTTACCTCTCGGCCTACCCGAAGAGTTGACCTACACCACATTCGATACGGTGCCAATAAACTGCGATAGCAAAAACATCGCCGGTGACTCCACCTACAGCGCAAGGACCAAACACATCGCTCTTCGCATATGCCTTATTCTCGAGCTGACCAAGAGCGGCAGGATCACCACACCCACCACGCAGGAATGCATGACATACTCTCCGGCATCGCGACCAAGTGCCTCGCCAATTATTCATTCAGCTCAATCATCCAGCGGAAAAAATGAATTCTCGAGCTAGCTGGAGAGGAGCAACCTATCCGACAGGAGATGGGGGCTATTACACATGCACGTCTCAAATCTCATAAAGGCCCACTCATCATTGCCTGAGATCCCCATCCTTTCACCTGTAACTGCTGGTCGTCAAAATCACTGTAGGACCAACGGAGCATCGTCGCCTGAGGCGGCAGAGTTACTGCATATATGCTGTTTGTATACGTGTATCCTACGTAATTGTAATTGGCGACGTAAACAGAAGATACACGTTGTGAACCGCGCGAGTAGAACAGTGTAATACACAGAAAATGTTTGAGGCAGGTGTAGGTCTGGGGGCCGAGGACCCACCGTATAACATAACACCGTCAGCACATTACATGGTTTTGTTGATAGTTTTATTGCAGTTGACAAGCTTGGTGGCGAAAGAGAATTCGCGCTGAAATGTCATTTCACCACGTACGAGCTTTGTTTAGGATGGAAGAGGGTACTCGTTGGAACGGCGTTCTATCTACACGGCAGTAGACAGTTGGTAATATTGACAAGTATGTACACAAGAGGATACATACATGTAAGGAACGACATTTCCCCACACGAAAGCGTTGAATATCTAGACTTGAAGAGGATACACCGTAGAACGACATTCCATCTACAGTAGTATCGCACTGACTGAGACTTTTGCCACTTACTCCGCATCCCCCAAAGGGCCGTGTCAAGTAGATATGTATCTCTAATAATAGTGGCAGCGTGCTGGAAGGACATTTTGCAGCAGAGCTTGTGTCAAGTCGAGTCACATACACGAGGGCTTACCCTGTTACAAACGGAATAGCAAGTTGCTGTTCAACGAACAGTTGTGGATCGGAAGATTAGGATCGACGGTTGACCGTTAGGCTGCAAAGAGCGTTGAATCGAAAAAAAATGGATATACATCAAAGAACGGCAGTGCTTGCGCACTCCCCGATATTCACTCTCCTTTTGTCCCCTGTACCTGAACTTTCGCCAGTGCTTACGTTGTAGTGTAAAACCTTATCTCGACCAGAGAGCGCCGTTTGCAACTAAGGCACCACCCCGTCTTACACAGCATCCTTATAGTTCGAGCTGTGTAGCAACAGCCCCGCGATATGCTCCAAATACCGCCATCGGTCATCGTTCTGAGATCATTCCGAGTCAGAAAACTTGGGGACAGTCATCACCAGACGATCTGGATGCCAACAGACGCCCCCTTTCCGATCATGGCGCCAAACACAATGTACAGTAGTAGTCTTTGGTCCTAGATCCCCCCAAAAAACGAGGCTCGTAACCAGTTGTATTGTGCGCGTTCCCCAAAGTAGATGTGGATCTGATGTTCCAAGCCACATGTAGGGCATGCCATCAGCAGCAATGACGTAAAGGCGGTGCAGTGACGACCCCCCCTTCCGTTGTTGAGGATGGCGCCAAATAAATGCAGCAGTTATGATGTCGAGGTTCCCCGAAAAAGAGGCTCATACCTTTGTTGAAACGCACGTCTTACGTAGTATCTGTGGACCTGATGTTCTAACAAGAAGCAAGGCCTACGATCAACATCAACGCCGTGCGCGGTGACTTCCCCATGCTGGTAATGATGGTCACAAACACAGTATACACTGTTCTCCGGGCTCAGATTTCACCTAAAAACGGGGCTCTTAACATATTGAAATGTGATCTAATGTTATAGCAAGCGGTACGGTCTACCATCAACATACACGCAAGGTGCGACAATATGGTGCGGTGATGACCCGCCTATGCTGATGATGGCGCCTAACACATGGTTTAGTCCTCTGTTTCAGATCCCGCCTGAAACGAGGTTCGTAACTTGTTGAAAGGTGTACGTTCTACCCCTCCGCGACGCGGTAGATACGGACAGGATATGGTAGCAAACGATAGGACCCTGTATGGTAAGATGGTACGGGAGTGGTTAAGCCAACCTTAAAACGGTGTACACAATGGTGTACGAGCCGTGACCTCTACCTTGGCTGCAACACAGGGCGAACGGCAAGCCTACGAGATCTGGGTCTGGAAATGTATTATCTAACCGTACGCATATAACTACGGCAAATACACTGCTGTTCAACATATACACGAAGAGCCATACTGACCTCTCCTACTGCCATTGCCAAATGCACTGCTGCTGTGATGACTCTGGCTGTTGTTGCCTCTGACGTTCCCGGACAAAAACAGCATATTGTGATGGATGCTCCGAAACGGTATGTACGAGGCGAAACCAATGGGCATGCGTCGTGCGAGAGATACAGCACCGAAGGGCGAGAGAACAGTACTCTCTACGTATAGTCGACTACGTGTCTGAACCGGCAAAAAATGTCATACTTTCTCAGATATGGATGCACGATTCCGCGTACGAACCAGACGCGAGTAGATTGCGTCAGATGAGCCCACCACCACCGTGAAAGCGAGCGGAATCGAAGGACACCGTGGGAATGTATCGTCCTTATATGGCTCGTGCACGACACGCATGCCTTCGCGCACAGAAAAATGTCCTTCATGGCATTCGTTTATTTTTCGATGATCTCGGTCTCCTTCTCGATTGGCCACTCCGTAGTGTACTCGAACGGGATCGACAGCTCGCCCTGAGGGGCCACTGTTCCCACCCACGCCTGTATTTCCAACCAAGCAGCACCCACCCGCCGCCCACCCGTCCACCGACGCGAGGGAGTGGTACATGTCAGGGCGGACGGCGTGCCAAAGCGGACAGCGCGATTTCAGAGAAAATAACGAATGTGGAACCGAGATACCGAGGGAGGCGGAAAGGAGAGCGGGGGTCGGACGGTCATCATTGGTCAAGTCGCACAGCAGGACCGAGGCGTTCGGTTGGAGGGGAGAACGATGATGATTCTTTATTGGACTGTGTTGCGGTTTTGTCTAAGCGAACAGGAGAAACGCTCTTAACTCCACTAACTTGCTCGGCCCTTGAACGCCAGGATGGCACGGAGAGGACGCCAAGGACGCATTGCCTAGACACAGATCTGGTCAGAGCTATGTACCGATAACGGGAAATCTTAGATCGACCGGATCGATCGGCAGCAGGGAAGAACACTGTAAGGCCGTGTCGATGCGGGCCATTGGTGCACTCTATATGATGCCCTATGCCACAAGTAGAGGGGAAAGCGCGCACCGCCCCAGGGCAACAGGATCTGTACGGTATGTATATTTGCACTCGAATAAAACGTGCTTCGACCGAATGTCTGGTGAGGATTGGTTTGTGGCAGCAAAAAACGCGAACTGAAAATATATATATAACATTTCCAGTGGTCCCCCTCCAAGCAAGAACAGCGTTTCAGCACACTGGCAGGCTTTAAGGCACCATTGCTAGTGATTGAGCTACTCACGAGGTGGTTCGATGGGCTCTTGACAACCCCCGCCACGCGACTTGTCACTTCAGCCGACCCTGACGGTCGGAGGGAAAAGCGCGACCGTGTGTCGTGATGTTTGGATCCTTCCCCTCCTCCCCCGGCACCAGGCCCGCCGAACATCTCCAACGCGCCGGACACGAGAACTTCGTCCGTGATTGCTTCCGAATTGGAAACGCTCGAAGGTGCAGGCTCTTGAAGGACCACCTGGGTGTCGTGTATTTTATGGAAATCCTTGTTATGGTACCTAGACACTGATTCTCTGCGGGTTAAGTGATTATGACACCAAGGGGTCCGTTGATGGCTCGACGGGTGCCTACCCTCTACCTGACAAAAGACAAGAGAGACATCGGTCGTTGACCTAATGCCAAATATCGGCAAGGGTGCGTGCGGCGGGTAATTTCATTATGGCATCAACTACTGTAGACAGAGCAATACACAAGTATATAGAGGGCCATGCAGCTAGGCCCGTTTCGTGTGCGATCATGTCGTCGTCGTAGAAGGCACCGAAACGGGCATCGACAGCTACAAGTGATGCCTACGAGGGTCCAAGGTGAAAGACGGGTGCTATCGCCAAGTTGCTGCAGAACGAATGAACACGGCATCGACATGTTTACACAAGCACCTTGCACGGTCCGGGGGCGTGGAGGCAACTCGGTGCCACACATACAATATGCCTGGGCACCGCAAACTTCTTGAGGCGAAAATTGGAGAACGCGTGCTCCTCCTGCTACACGCGATCTACCCCGATTGTTTTCCAGACCGGCGATAGTTTGTGCGACAGAAGCAAGCCCCCAACCTTTGTGTCGGTGACCGCTGTAGCGATGGAACGCCCCCCCAAGCGTTTATGCCATTCACCGCGGATGGTGTCCACACACGAATTCATGTTTTAACTCACATGTGTACATGACATGCATGTCGGTTACAAGAACCCGCCAATCTTGATGAAATCTGTCGAACGATACACACGGACCCGCGCATGACTCGCTCCCCGAATGTTTGCCTAGCCAAAAACATCGAGAGCTCCTCGCCCCCTACCTCCAATGCCACACCTGCCATGTAAAACAGCTGATGTCCTTACATCGGGACGGGTTTAGTAGATATACGTTTTTGTTTTGGTGGCGGTGATCACCTTGATGGCCTCGTCGGCGGAGCGGGGCATGGCGTCCACGACGACGCATGTGACGGGCACCTTCTTCTTGTTCGAGATGGACGTGCTGCAAGTCGTCATCGTTGGCGTGAAGGGCGTCATACATTTGGTTGCGGGGGAGGGCACGGGACAATGGTGAGCATGGCCGTAGGGACCTGAAGTTTTACCCCGGTTTACGTAGAGCTACTGCAGCAGTATTAAGAGTATGGTCTGTTGCATCGTTGCTCAGCGGAAACGCCGTTCAACCCCCTACAGTGTTTACAAGAGCGCGGGTCGATATGCGACCGGCCAAACGCTTTGCCTGCTTGTGCCCTCGACAACATTACACAGTAGCGTGATCCAGAGGGTATAAGTATTGGCATCGAGGCACTGTTATCTTATCTGCAATACTGTCGCTGCTTTGCAGAGAGGAAAGAAAGCAACGCGTCATGAACCCACGTTACATCACCTTTGCGTGGATGTGACGTGATTTGATTTCGAAAGTATACCCCGCTTCCTGCTTGTCTTGCGAGGTGGCGCCACTTTGACCTATGTTCCATTGGTACGGAAGTAGGCAGGGGCAAGAGGCAGATATTGAGCAACTTGTTTTTGGCGAGTCAGCAGTCAGCAGCGCCTCGCGACGACGAGAGGAGTGACACGGAGATTGAGAAGAAAGGAGGAAAAACGTAAGACAGCTACAGATTTCGTTCGGATGCAACTATACATGAAGTTCTCTAGACTTCACACGCTTGGACGAAAAGCCGGTAGATCACTCGTGTGTGCGTCATACAGCAGTGCCAATGCCAATCACCAATCACACCGATTTTGCAATTCCATTAACAACTGCGTCATTCGCCCGGACTTTTCCAGTCCCGATATTTTCCTGCACACAGCGCACTTGAAACGCGACTTCGTGTTTGCGGTTGTCTAACGCCAGTGTGTTTCGTTTCCTTTTTTCGAAGCTATTTATGCCTTCGGCCGCGTGTACCTTCACAGAAGGATCGATGCCTAGGAACGTGCGGAACGTCTCGCCGGGGGAAACCGACTCCAGGCTGGTCTTGGTGGCGAAGCTGTTGCCGAAGAAAATCGAAACGTCACCACTTGCCAGGAGCAGATAGTCGGTGTCGTTCGTGGCCTGTCGTGTTTGGCGACCCCCGCGTCGCAGAGTCACATGGCACCCAGGGGGGCGGTACGAGGCACGATATGAGCTCTGTTTGAACATGAGCGACTATGTGCCATCAAATAAGTTCCTCTGACCGTCGGTTTTCCACGTGCCTCCTACGAGATTCTACTGCTGCCGAGCAACCGCAGATAATGTTCCGAGCAAGCGAAATCGGGCGCGGGTGAGGCAATACAATAGCATGCTCGCTGCCGGTACCATACGGCCATATCCCGGTCGCCTCTTTCCTTACTTACAAAAACCTCGAAAACCGTTTCTGTTCGATGGCGCCCGTTCAAGGGCGCCCGTTGCTTGGCGCCTTGCCACTCTGTCTCGTCCACCTTTTCCCTCCCATGTTTCCATCGCACGGCAGACAGAACAACGCACCGCTCTCCACGAGGGGTTCTTTTTCTCGCTCGGGGGTACTTATGGGCCAATCGATACGACTTTCCAAACTCTGTACAAACACGTTACTCGTACTCGTAGGCCTTACAACCAGAGAACTTTTGCAAGACGCGCCCCTGCCCCGCATTGGGACGCAGCCATCGACATTATTAGTGGCACTACTGTAGTAAGAGCGTGGTCTCTCAAGGAAAGGAAGCGGGTGGCAAAAAGGAATACACGGACGAACCACTCATCATGCAGCGCCGATCGACGTTTATGCTGACATTGCGACCTGTCAAATGTCGCACCAACCAAGGAAGGAGCACCTTTACTGCCACAGTAGAAGGAGTCGTGAACGTTTCGGCGAGGGTGACAGCAGCAATAAGGAGTAGTTTGATGTTCGCTGCAACGTTTCAGTTTCAAAGCGAACAGGGAAGCAAAAGCTCCGCCTACTGTATGTAGTACCTTTGCCTGCAGGTATGCAGCGGGCTTCTTCGAAGGCACCACGTAGTGAGTCACCTCCGATGACAGCTGCAGCTCTCCAATGGTAAGCTTCTTTGTCGAGCCGCCGCTCCTACCGACAGGGTGGCGCGGGATGCGGGGGGGGGGGGGGGGGTAGGCATATTCCATGCACTGTGAGCAGCGTACACAATACAAGAGGCGCAAGTCATTTGTGGCGAACTAACTGCCCGAAAAGGCCTCGGTTCCTGCCCTTCCTATCCCTTGTCCTTATCGCCATGCGCTTCGGGTGAACGTTTTTTGCATGACGGTAGAGGTATAAGGTAATAAGGTATACCTTTTTAAAGCTGAAACGTTTTCTGAATGACTTATTAATAGTATGAATAGTAAAGCCTCCTTAACCCAAAATTCGTCGGAAATTTTCCTTCTTGTATTGCAGTTTGTTTGTTATCGGGAAATTTCTAGCACTTTTTCTTTTCAAATTTCCACCAAAAAAACAGTTTTGTTTTGTGGTGAGGCGAGGTATGGAGCTCCTCAAACGACCGCACCTGTAGACAGAGAATACATACATGGTGCACTTCTACCGTAGCATGCGTCGATCACACTCAACTCAAAACATATTCGGGATGGTTCAACTGTCAAAACAAAAACAGGAACCATCCCACGGTAGTAGTAGGGGGGTTGCACGTTTTGGTTTTGGCTCAACATTTTCTGAAATGGTTTGAGACCCGCAAAGTGCGCAAACTACCGGTTACGTAGTATTATTGTATTTGCCAGGATATATATATATATTGTTTTTAGCACTACTGCTGTTAAGTCGCGCGAACATAACTCCTTCGAAGTGATGTTTCTGTTGCAACATTCCGTTGTCTCATTTTATTCGTGTATACTTTGGGATCAAGGAGGCCTCTTGCTGCGATCAGCTGGAGACTCTCACCCAGGGTTACTACCCTCCGCGTTGATTCGCCAATTATCAACGCGGCACCTCGTCACAGAGAGTGTTAATAGTTACCCCGGTAAAATAAATACTGAAAAAAACAAAACGATACAAAAAACTGATGTCGCTGTCGGCAAATGGTTCCAAGATTCTACGGGTGAGATATTGAGGTCCTCGTGTGATATTGAGGTCCTTATGTGAGGAGCTTCAGAAAATAAGGCACCCCCCTACCGTGGCGTTGCTCAAACCTCAAAGCCTCGGGGGGGCGCGTTTCGGAAACGAATGCTATTACGACGTTTTCACTCCGCCACGAGACGGCGAAGCATGCTCGATTGGCGGTGTGTGCTCACATATATGTCGTCCGTTCAATTCTTCTGCCAAAGGCACGCCCACGATCATAAAATAAGGCACCCCCCTACCGTGGCGTTGCTCAAACCTCAAAGCCTCGGGGGGGCGCGTTTCGGAAACGAACGTTATTACGACTTTTTCACTCCGCCATGAGACGGCGCAGCATGCTCGATTGGCGGTGTGTGGTCAAATATATTATGTCGTCCGTTCAGTTCTTCTGTCAAAGGCACGCCCACGATGCCCGCAACAACCGAACGGGAAAACAGCACGGCAACTCAAAACAGCGACCAAGTAAGTGGTATATTCTTCGTATATTTGTATCACTACACACAACGACAAAGACGACGAAATTTGCGAAAATATGGCTAAATTGCGAATATGATGATGCCGCACGGTTGTATCCGTCATAAGACAAGAAAAGTGAACCAGTTTGCAGCATCAAATACACATGTACCAACATTCCGACTTTTATTTATCGCAGCACTGGAGAATAACGTTCTTCCACCCCTTGCCTTGACGCGGCTTCCTAGACAAGTTGCGGCGTTTTCACGACACGGAGAGACAGACAGGGGCTGTGATGGGAAAGGACGACATTAACCACTTCTAGGAGAAGGTAGCCGTGTTCACAGGCGAACAGCAGGACATTGCGATGCCATTGGGAACAAAACTGACGTCGTGACTGGCGATACCATACGCGAGGCAGCAACGTGTAGGCTTCGAGAGCACCGCGAGCAGGGGCGAAGAGGACGGTTAAGCGCACGTCTCAACTTCCCACCCCTCGATACTGTGCACACACACCCCACGAGGGACACAGTGCAATAAGAATGAGACACATCAAAGCCGAGAACCATTGACGGCACAAAATCACTCAACGCACCATACACACAACTCAAGTCTCACTTGATGACGGCCGGTGTGACGATGGCGAACGATACAGCGCCGATTCCTCCACCCCCGTTCTCAACCTGAGCCACCGCTGGCTTGGCCTCAGGTAGTGGGGGTGGGGCAGAGGGGGCAGCTCGTGCCCGTGACATGCTGGCCTGACGTACTCCACCCGCAGATGTTGGAAGTGAACCCCGGCGCATAGAAAGCGATGGAGGAGGAATGCCCCCCATCCCCATTCCAGGCAACGGTAGTGGAAGCCTCGGAGCCTTTTAGTGTCGGTTGCCGGCCCAAGACGGAGGGTTCAACGAAAACAAATCCAGGCAAGGGGGTGCAGACGGGCCAGGGGAATAGGTCGCAGTGAAGGTCAAACTTGTCGCGTGGTGCAAGCCCTTGTAGCTACTTAGGAGAGAGGCAGCAGACACCCACGAAACGAAAACTGGCTCGACCACCTCGACCGTGCCCCTGATCTACACAGTAGGCAAAAAGGAGAAGAGAGGCGACAAGGCCCGGTCGCTCGACAAGGCCCAGTCGCTCTTTAATGGAAACACGAAACAGACACACAAGCGCGGTGTGGCCCCTCCTGGGCAATGTCTCCGCTCCGCAGCACCCAATATGCCTATCACCAAGGTACAACAAACCTAGGAGGCGTAACGCCCAGCACCAGGAGGAAGCACCCCAGCGAGCGCACGCGATTATATATCAAAACTCACGTCCGGGGGGGGTGGAACCTTCAAGGAGATGGTCTTGATGCCCAACACAGGTGGCGTTCCGTGGAGCGTGGGCTCAGCCGTGGACAGCCGCAGGGCAACGCCTGCGTGAACGGTGAGACGGAAAGCGGAAATTCGTCCAAGCACGACAAAGGGAGCAAGAGTTGGCAAATGGGAACAGAAGTAAACATATCGGCCTTCAGCACTAAGGGTCGTACGATCCGACTCCACGTTCACGTCAAGTTCTTCTGCGGAGCCGAACAGCTGCAAGCGCTTGCCAACAGACTTGCAGATAAAATGAGATTGGGGGGGGGGGTGGTTTCTCGCACCCTACGAGTGGCGACTTTTTCAGGAAACGCGTCGCGCGCCCTGTATGCAGCCCACGTCTGAACGGCACTGTCGAATGCCAGCACATAATAATATCGACTACCATGCTGGGGTTGCATTGAGTGCGTGCGAGCAGCACGTTGTCTGCCAAAAACTGAAGGAAGGGGGGGAGAACGGGCTACGCTTTGCGGCATTCAACATCAAAGGTGACGGCACAGATGTGTGGTTGCCGGGGTTGGGTTGCCGCGGCCGTCATTGCCATGTCTCGAAACGGTGCGCGGGGGACGTGTTTCGCTTCGACTTGGCCAGCGCTGAGGGTACCTTCCCAGTCCTCTGTCGTGATCTGTGTGACCCTGCCGAAGTACGTGCACGATAGGGAGTCCGTCTCAGTGTCCACCCTGAGGTCGTACGCCGGCGCCCATGTCGCCCCACGGATCATGTAGGTCACCTGCAACAAACACGTACGTACGTATGGTACACACGCACATGGAAAAAGCAGACATCATAAAAGTTAGATCCCGGCACATGAGCCTAATCCAACAACGCAAAGCGAACCAGGAATAGAGTGCGCGCGCACGGGCAACACTTTTCTGATGACTGTTAAGTATAAAACAATGAACTGCGGGGCGAGAAGCCGAGTATCCAGTCCCGATTAAGCATACACGCAGCAGCATCGTAAACAATGCTAGATACTCTTCTGCCGTGAAACGACGAACGCGGTCGCCTCGCAAAGCGCACCGGCCACGACTACGCGAAGGAAGGTACGTGGGGCGAGAAGCGACGACGCATGCTCGGCGGAAAATAGAGAGTGACCAACCGGTGCCTTCCACAAGCTGGGTGCGGAACAGACAGTCCTTTTGGGCAGCATCCGACGAGCGCAAATGGTTTTCAGCCCTCGCCTTGTGTCCTGCTTTAACTTTAGTCTTCTAAAAGCTCGAGCGAAAAAGTGAGTGTTTCACGTCGATTTCCTGTCAAATGCCGTATATATATGGGGTGCTGCCTTTTTTTATGAGCTCCTCCTTACATGAGAGGGCCAACATCTCGCCCGAAACATGACTTCGAATAAACTTTCCTCGCGCAACCCGGCCAGCTTTTTATATGCGTTGTTACGGAGGATCATAGTGAATAGAACCAGATACTGTTAGTAAAAACAGGCAAATATATAGGTTTTTGTGTGTGCCGTGGGTCCTATTTACTATGGTCCCCCCTAATAGTCCTAAAACAAGTATACTACTGTAACAGACAACATTGCCTCCAAAGGTAAAGACTAACTGAAACCCCTCCCTACCGTGGGGTGAGTTTCCTCGAGGGTTCTTCCACAGGGGACATGTGACCCCCCCCCCCCCAAACACTGCCTACCGCTGACCACACGCCTCTTGAAGAATTATCACCTCCAACTCGATGGGGCCAAGCTCGTGCACGTCGATGCTGACGAGAACCCTACCCCGAGGTCTGTACTCCACTCTTCTCGTTTGCTGTCGAGCAGACGCATTGTCGGCGGCCGCAAGCTCAGCCAAAGCGCCGTTGATCCTTAGTATTGATGTCACGGTCGAATACCGGCCCAAAAACAGGCACAGGAGACACACGAGGGAGGTTTTTAAATTTTGTTCAGTGAGCGGCAGGGGGACAGCAGCTGGTGACGTTCCGGGTCATGTCGGTAGCGTTACACATGGAACAGGTCAAGATGGCACATTTAGTATATAGGATGCGAGCTGTGCCGTAGATGACATTTGTTCGGTAAGCCGAAACACAAAAAGGAACGAAGCCAAGGCGCTTACCCGGAGACGCGTGACATAAACCAAGAGCGCACTCCGAGATAAATTACGCACTGATAGACAGACGATACAGGTGACCCCCCCCTCCCCCCCCCCCCCCCCTCTCCGAATTCGTTGAATGCAGCACAATTCGTAGCTGTTGTCAGCAATGTACGCAAACGTCAGACGCAAGAGTCAGGATGGTGTGTAACCAAGAACCCCTCTCGTTTCCAGAATGCGGTGCTCACTTTCGTTCCTCCAGCTCCAGACGTGCTGTCTCCATGTCCGTTTCCACCGCTTTTGCGGCCCACCAATCTAGGGCCTTGCCCACATCAACCACGCTCGGGACGGGGCCGTCAGGCGTTCCCGAGGCCGCCGCGGCGTTTGCGCTGCCGTTTGCCGTCGCGGCGACAACTCGCTCCGCATAACTGTCGGCAAACTGAAACAAAATAAAAAAGAAGAAGGGCGGCGGCGGCGGTGTTTACATATATATAACCAAGAGCGACCCGTGCCTTGAGAACTATTGAAACCCGATGATATGTCTGGCGCTTCGCCGTGTGCTGTAGTGCGGCTCTCGGTGGCTTTCATTCGACAGTTAAATGCGCTACACTGGTGTTGGGGGGACGCGCGGTATTATTTATTGTGTACTGCCCCCCACTCGCCACCACCGGTTTAACAGGGGACCCTCTTGACTACCCCGCAGCAACGTATCGTTTCCCAATGCTCGTCGCCGTTCTGTGCTGTCTTGGACAACTTTTGCCAGGTACAAGGAAGCAAGGGCGCACGAGGCCATAATTATTCTCCTTTACACATAAATGCACACGTTGTGCTCGTAATCCCGTTTAACATCGTGCAGGTAGGTCGTACCACGCCGCTAGCACACTGTGCTCTCGTGGGACCTTAGCATAGCAACGCCGAGAATATGAGGGAAACATATCGGGCCATACAACACTACTTCTAGCTGCACCCCCCCCCTGCCTGGTTGGTGAAAACCCAACGTGCTCCGTCCCGGCATTATAAGGATGCGAGGGTCTATGGTCATACATACTGCCTGGTTGGTGAAAACCCAACGTGCTCCGTCCCGGCATTATAAGGATGCGACGGTCTACGTGTAGTCATACTGCCTGGTTGGTGAAAACCCAACGTGCTCCGTCCCGGCATTATAAGGATGCGAGGGTCTATGGTCATACGACTACGGCCGTGCACGATATGAGTACCCCCCCCCCCCCCACCCCCTTTCCCACCTTGCGCATGCGCTGGTTTCGAGTGGACTGTCGGCTGAGGGCAGCTTCCTGGTCATTTATTTGTTGTAGCCGCTGCTCGGCCCTCGCCGTCTCGGCCCTCGCCGCCTCTTCTTCTTCCTCGGTCTTTTTTGAACGGGAGTGGTTTATTGCAAGCGGTTCGAAGCGATGGGGACCCATTTCGTCAGATACCCACACAGCAGAGGCGCGCGACGGTAAATAGGCGCAGCAGCATATTTTTTTCTGAGGGACCTCCTCACGAGAGGCACGAGGCGCTCTATATACGCCCCAACCCAACCAGAACAACCGGCTTTTGATAAATACTGTAAGCTTATTACGCCCCGACACACAATCAAACGGGATTGCAAACAACAGCAAGCAACATACAGGGTCGGATGCAAACCATGTTGGGATACGAAGCTCCCTCATTGTTTAGGAGCCCCCCACTCCGCCAGCTGGGAAGTATTTTGGGGCTTAAAACGTTTGTGTTACTTCCTTCCGTCGCACGCCTCCACTATATTTGGGAAGAGGCGTGTATCTCCAATGCAGCCCACGCGTTTTTCGTCGCCGTCGCGTTACGGGTTTCACTGATGCCACGCATATCAAGCACGGCGCACCGCCCCCCCCCCCCCCCCCCCCCCCCCTCTCTCCTTGTCCCCCCCCTCGCTACAGCACGTACTTCCCACAGATGCGTTTGTTATTGGAACGATGCGGCCATGCTTTTGTTGCTACCTTTTTCTCTTGTCGTCCACCCACGAGACGAGGACTACTTCACAGCGAGTTACTGTAGTGTCAACGGCTCAACAAGGGCTTGACCTGCGCCTCTACGACTACAACCGTGAAACCCTTCTCTCGCTTAGTCGGTTGGTGTTCTGCCCGTCTCGTTGCGAAGTCGTGTGTATATACCGCCGTGATGCCCACAAGACGACGACTCGACCAAGGGCTCCTATAGAATATACGTTCAAGATAACAGCTAGTAAGAGCTGTAGAGTACATCTGATGTTTAAACTGATGATGTTGTTGCTACTGCACCGCGGCTTTGAGTAACAGTCACACCGCTAGAGCTAGAAGAGCATGACCTACACCCATACGTAGAGTGGTGACCTGTTCTACTGTGCGTAGTAAGTCGAACTTCTGAAATACTCCGCTATCATGCGTATAAAAAAATGTGGCCCTCCATCAAGAAAAAACACACCATGGTGATGGCGAAGGGTGTATTGCGTACATACGAAGTACGCTGGTACTCGTTTTCGTACTCAAAAACGTCTTGAAATTGTATTATCAGTCTCTGTGTATTGTGTTCACGTTGGACCGTTATTTCTGCTGTTGTTGTACGTATACTCGGACGACATCAGTGCACCTTCCGTCTTGATTCTCTATCCTAGAGAACTAAACATTTCGTATGTGGTACAGGCTGTGAGGTAGAGAAAAACAAAATGATCCTCTACAATAATCAAGGACTCGTAGCAAATTTAAATGTCAACAAACCGCGTACGAAAACACAACAAAACAAGCCTTTAACAAGAATAAGACCTAACAAATAAACATGAACACGAAGGAGATCTGAAATGAGACAGGACACGAATGACGCAAGACTAATACTGCTGCTGCTGTTGTACCGCTCTCTACGAAAATGCAAGGATCATATCAAGATCATCTCTCGGTTTTTGTATGTATACCCCTAACGGTACTTACGTTTCCGGACAGAGTGGTACACGACGTACTGCTCGGCAAACGTTCATTAACGCGCGGCAGAGAAAGATTGCAACGGGTGGTTGGTGAAGACAACATGGCCTATTATGTTTCCCTCCGACTATGTTTCGTACATGTTCCAGTCCGACTTCGATCGAACGCCCTGTCCAATTTTCGGTCTCGTAGCAAACCGGACCCCCCAAGCTAAAATGCTCAATACGGCCCCCTGATGCACCGGTCCCCTAGGCAGAAATCCCAGGTTTTTCGGTCCCCTAATGCACCCCTAGCGCATTGCAACCCTATACTATTACGGGGGGCCATAGTAAATACTAGTAAATAGGACCTACGGTACACACAAAAACCTATATATTCACCTATTTTGAATATATCAATATTTGGTCCTATTTACAATGGTCCCCCATATTACCTGCAATACCGCAGCAGTCGTATACGCGTAGCAGTCTGTGTTCTATCACTCTGAAGCAGCAAACATCCCACATACGTATTCCTTCTGAAGGCTCCTCTAGTATTACGCCTCCTCCTCCCTTTGGGCAAACCCTCGTTTACCCCTAACTATACACCAGTACTCTCCTCTCGCCAATGTTCCACCACCACGTCAATGGCACGGTGGTAGCAGTAGTACTTACTACAGTTACTGAGTACTCCAATAACTCACAAGTTTCGGCTCGGTGGCCTTCTTCGCTTTGTCGGAATAGGCGACGTGGAGGATTGTGCAGTGCCCAGATCCCTTTACTCGCACGCTGGCCTTGTCGATCATTGGCTGGCCCGGTAGCTCTGTCAGCTCGACCTTCATCACAATAATGTTGCGCATACACATGGTAGGGTGTTCTATTGAAGGGAGGGGGGGGGGTAAAACTGTGCAAGTGGGGGAGGTGCATATTACGGAGGGCCATAGTAAATAGGATCAAATATTGTTGGTAAAAAATGGGAAATGTATAGTTTTTTTTGTCTATGCCGTTGGTCCTATTTACTACGGCCCCCCGCAATAGTAACTAAACCCTACGACGCCGAAGTACGCCTAACGTATACCAGCACATATATAGTACGAAGCAAGTTTGGGTGAGACAACCCAACTCCCGGAAGGTGGCTAAGGACGAACTAAGAAACACACGGAAGTATGGGTAGGACCACCGACCGGGGCAGGAGGCCTCGTCCAATCCAATACTTACATTGAATGATCGTGGGCAGCGTACAATAATACTGTAGTAAAATCGTTACCCAATCAACTGAATCCAGTTTGGCACAAAAAGGGTAAATCATATTTGGTCCGAATCACTCAGAGACTGTACGCAACAGACGATCACTCCGTCCAAGGCTAATTCTCCTGCGAGAAGAGTATTAGCAACTAAACCCTACGATGGATTGAACAGTTAATAATTATTATATTTGCCATCCGACAATGTGCAGCATGATCTTCAGCGTTGATCACTCATAAAACTCCCAAAAGCAGAAGACCACGGAAACCAAGGAAACCTATGCGTACAGTCTAACACCCTTCTATGTCTGCTTCCCGCCAAGATTTATCCACAATACTCCATTTGTTGTCCTTGCTCCCTCCTTCTTCCCAATATGCCCTCTTTACGTTCAATACTTAAGTCCTAAGCCGCATCTAAGCTCCATCCCCACGCCATCGGTGTGGGTCTGTCATCCCCCCCCCCCCTGCTCCTCCTCGCTTCCTGGCGGGCCCTGAGCTGAAGTTTGAAGTGTTGTTTTAGGATACGATATATATGTACATCTACAGCAAGCAGTAGTAGTATCATATCACCACCAGGTGCATACTCGTAGTATTCTGGAGGAAACAGTAGTACACGGTACAAGGTATACGACTACTTCTATTACTGGGGACCATAGTAAATAGAACCAGATTTTGTTAGTAAAAATTGTAAATTATATAGGTTTTGGTGTGTACCGTAGGTCCTGTTTACTACATTAGCCCACCCCGTAGTACTGTATTCCTACAGGGGTGTGTCACATTTAAATTTATTGTAAGGGTTTGAGCTCGTACGACAATAATCTCGTTGTGTGGACTAATATTTTTGCCGAAAGAGGGACATAATAATAATAATGGCAAAGGGTGCCCATAAAGTTCGTCTGTTTTGCCATGTGATAACATCTCAAATCTGCCGTAATCTATATGTTATCCAACGTATATAGGATGAGAGGGGGGTACTGTAATTATTTACTTTCTGAATTCGGGGAGACGAAAATCGCTGGAGCCCATAAACTGCAACGATGAACCCGTTGGGGAATGTCGAGATCGAAGGCAACGGGCCGAGGACCGTTCTTCGCACCATGGAAAGAAAGAACCACAAAAATAAAAAGAGAAAACCCTGGAGTATGTCGTACTGCTGCACCAGGTACACGTTCTCGATGAGGCCTTTGGTTTATTCAGCATACGTATCTATTGAGGTGGAGAGCAACAACCAGCCGTGTTGCACGGGTATATATAATACGTACCGCGTGAGCGGCGGTCTCTATAGAAGGGAAGACAGTGAGCCCGTGATACCTTTTACTACAGATAGTGCCACCATCGTCGGATCACGACATCGATCGGTCGTCGCGCAAGCCTGCAAATAAGTGTGCAATCAATTGCGGGACAATGTATAGTCTCGAGGTGGGGTGGGCACACTTGCTCGTCCAGCAGATACGAATAAATACATGTGATTGTTGAGAGATGCGACACGAGAACTAACTCCCGAAACCTTATTCTCAACTCGCCTACTCACCCCCAAGCTTAAGCTTTCCCGCGGTCGCGACTGGGGTAGGGACACAACACTTGAGCTCTCTCTTTCACCGCGCATCGTTTCCATGTTTTTTTATTACGTACACGGACGTACTGATATCTGATATCTGGTTTCCCGTGAAGAAGCCAAACTGAGATACGAGTACTTGTACTACTACTACTGACGAGTATTATTTACGGGGGACCATAGTAAATAGGACTTTCGGTACACACAAAAACCTACATATTTCCCTATTTTTACGAACAATATTTGGTCCTATTTACTATGGTCCTCCGTAGTAGTGTGGTAGTAGGGTTTCTGCATCTGCATATACACTGACTGGGTACGTGCCGTACTGTAGTAGCAGTTAACGCACAACAACTAACTATATATAGCTGTTGTTGCTGCTGTCGTCTCGATCAGCGATATCGCATGACGCACGATGCACATCGCGCCTTGCACCTGGAGATTGAGAGCCCATGTCATTGAACCCCAAAGCTCCAACTTAGGCTGGCACGGGTTATTGAACTCACTTCATGGGGCCCGATGCAAGAAGAGGCTGACATCTTCACGACGCGTGTGACCTCTGCCTTGTCTTTGCGGAACACCGTTACCGCCGTGATGGGCACATCCTTGCTCGAAAACGTCACCGTGCGCAACTCCGGAGCGGGCACGGTGGGAGAAGGAGCAGTGGGAGAAGAAGAAGAAGAGGAGGAGGCCATGCTTACGTATATACTTTAACCTGGTCCACAACTGTTTGTAGTGGAAACGGCGGTGTGCGTGCGTATAATGCGAGCGTATAGGGTTCGAAATTATCGAACGTTTTCCCGCACCCTCGATAATACAGATCGCCGCTGCGAATAGATTCCCTGCCGAGCTGCTGCCACTGCTGTATGCGGTACCCGGTCACCTGTGAGCTGCACGTGCTGCGGCTCCCAGCGCGGAGCAACGAGTGCACTAAAAAGGCTGCGATATGTTGTCAGATTTGCAGGTATAATTGTCCAGCATTTTAGCCTTTTAGCGTCGTTCCTAGGAATAATCCAAGAAACCTGCCTGGCTGCAATATGGCAGACTTAATTACTGAAACAGAGGGCACCAGGACAAGCAGGATGTACTGAATTTTTCCCGGACTATTCCTAGGGTTGGCGAACGAGCAACGCTGCTCCTTGCATGTGAGACACTTACCGCTGGGTTGCCTTTTGCATGATATGATAATGCATACGCCCACAATTGAAGGACTGGTGCCGCAATACATACGGTTACCGTAGTGCGCCAGCCGCACTATATACCGCGGGACGAAGTTCGTGACAGAAGAATTTTCACGCGACAAAGGAATTTCACCGCACTAGAGTGGGGCTCCGCACCAATGGGCGCCGAACCCTAGGGATAATCCGAAAAAAATCCCTATATGAGTTTCCTTCGCTGCAGCAGTGCTCGGTACAGTCCTGGTATTGTTCTTCACGTGCTTATTGTGCAGCCCACCATTATAAAAAGATAAAAAGCCCTTTCCTTTGCTTCTATCTGCTGCTGCTGCTGTTGCCCCTGGGGATAATATCAGTCTTGGCCCAGAAGGGAAGCTGCCCGTATATAGAGCTGTAACGCCATTGGCAGGGGCACGCAAATACCCCAAACCATAACAATCTACTGGTACCACCAGCAGGTACCCTGGGCACACAGCTATACAGTACAACAAGCACAGACAGCTTGCTGTCCCTCCAAAAAGTGTTGCACTCTTTTCGTACCTCTGGTGTAAAGTATACAGCACTGACTGGCTTCACCAGGTGTACAATAAACAGTAGTACCTCGCTGCTGCTGCTGCTATTATGACTACCACTGCTCCCCCTGCTCCCACCGTGCCCGCCTCCGAGTCGCACACGGCGGCGGCTTTTTCGGGGAAGGACGCGCCCATCAAGGCGGTGACGGTGTTCCGCGAGAACAAGGCAGAGGTCACACGCGTCATCAACTTATCGCCTTCTTCCAACATCGGGATCCATGAGGTGAGCTAAAAATGAGGCCAGCGTCTGATCGAATATATAAGGTAGAGTTATATTTCCACAATACTTACAAAAGTACCTTATATTTCAGATCAACACCAACCAGGTGAGTAGGTACAGCAGTACATAGTAGTACGACGACGTGCTGCTTGTTGGGGAACTCCGGAGAATTATGCCTGGCTACGTACGTACCGTATAAATTACAATTTTGCTACGTACGCACGTAATTCGATTTGTTGGAGAATTCTGGAGAACTACTGCACGTACTATTATACTGTACAATGACATGTATATGCTGTTAGTGTAGCGGGCGGGGGGGGGGGTGGAGGGTCCCTTGCTACCAAAGGGATAGATAAGGAACGCCCCTTGCAGGTAGTAGTCTCGGTTACCCAACAGGTAGCCATGTCGAGGGGGGTGTCTTGATTCAAACTCCAATTAATTAATTGCGGGGTGGTCAGGAGGCTATGGGGGGGGGCGGGCATACTCATTTGTTGCTTACCTTAGTCATTTGACTATTGACCACGCATTCCTTTCGAGACGGAGCACCGTTCCTACTCCTGATAGAGACACCTCCAACATTTGGGCGCTCATTACGTTGTTTCCAAATATATGACAAAGAAACGTTTTGCTAATCCTATCCCCTTCCTGTTTCGCCTCCTTTGGCCACCATTTATCTCCTAAGATAGCGATCGTTTTATCACTACTATCTAGTGTACCAAACTTCTCCATGTCACATTTGTCTATTTTCCTCATTTCCTCTACTAACACTCCTTGTGCATTTCACATTCTCCCACGATGTTAATTCTACTCGCTATTGCTTTGCTACATAGGCACATCTGTGCATCTACTTCCTCCTCCTCCCGGCTACTGGTATACCTGGTACCTCTTTCTCCTTTCTGGGAGGTCCAGGTCCCCTACACAAAATCGCAGTTTCAGCGTTTTCGCGAAGTCCATTGGGCCGTGAAAATACGTTTTCATTCCTATCCCTTCTTTTAACCCGCCGTATATCTCTAAGTGCTTCTCCGCTTCCACTTTGTTTCTTAACGCTGGCCTTTCTCTTCTTTCTATATTTTCTTTTACTTCTGTCTTGTACCCCCCAAATTTCTCTAGGGGAGGGGGGGGGGCGTATACTCATTTGTTGCTTTCCTTAGTCGTTTGACCATTGACCACGCATTCCTTTCGAGATTAAAAGTATGTACCTGATTCACCCATGACGTCAGGATGTAGCCTGCATAGGTAGGAGCGAAACGCATACCTTTTACAAGGTTCCCCTTCAAGAAGGACCAAGGAGAAGAGTGGCGCAAGAACGAACTCGAAATCATACTCCTACATCACGTGATAGAGGGAGGGCGGGTTGCTATATTCCCTGTGGAAACGAGGTAACCCACGATTGCTGTGCGTAGTAGAGTAAATATGGTGGAAGGGGGGATTATTTAGTTTCTGGATGCGGGGATATGTACGTAATGAATTTCCACCTCTCGGAGGGCATATATGTGTTTTTGCTATTTTTCGGCAGTTTTGACCCTCACTATCTCAGGTTCGTTTCCCGTTGTCAATCAAGGCAAAACAAAAGGCCACAGGTACGTACGTACTCCTATACAGGTGTGTGTGTGTTTTTTTGCTTCGCACGAAAAACAAACCTGTACCAGCACGTGTAATACGTACCTGCTATGTATTGATACCAATTTACGTACAGTAAAGTAGTGTATTTGGCAACAATTTTCATTTCTCAACTCCCAAAACCAGGGTGTAATTCTAATACTGTATGGATGTCTCTAAAAGGCCAAATTTAAAGGTTGCCTACCAAGGATCATATGGGTGCTCTCGTCAGCTCTCGTAGAGGGAAAACATATAGATATAAATAAAATGAGCATCGATGCCTCTCGTGATTTTGGAAATGGCTGAAGTCCCTCCTATCGTCTGGGCTTCAGACCGAAATGGAAACGCGTCAGCTCTCGGCGCCTCGCCCGCGCTTTCTCGTCCGTTCTCTCGCGGGTCGCCTTCTCCGGCCTCCGACGGGCCTGTTCCCGCTCGCGCTCTCTCGAGGTCGCGCGTCGCCGCCGAGCGCGGTGGCCTTCAATCCGTAGGCTCTTTCGAGACGGCGGGACATCGAGATAGTTTCCTCGAGACAGTAAGGTTCTTTAGGGGACATGCAGGTTTTTCCTCAAGGAAGCAAGCTTCTTTCATACATCTATTTATATATCGGCTTCTTTTGTCGTTGCGAGCTTCAATAATTTAGCTCTTTCCTTCGATAGCTCGGTCTCGCAAATGCGATCGCTTTCTCCCGACTACTTGAGCGGTCGTCTTTAGTCCCTTCCACCCCCTCGGCCTTGCTTCGTCCGGATACGAGTACGATACAACAGCAGCAAGCACAGCAGCAGTACGACAACACAAAACTCGGCTCAAAAATGTGCAGCTGCTGCTGCAGTACTGCTGTACAACAACAAGAAAACTCGGTTCAATAATATGCCGAGTACGAATTATTTTTTTTTCTCGGTTGGATTCGTGATGGTCCTATTGACAACGATGAAGTGTATAGATCTTCCAGGGATCGGGCTGATAATTACGATTCTGGCGCTGGCAATCAAGGTACGGGCGTGGACCCAAACTGGAGGATTCGCATCTACGTTTTACTGCTTGCTGTAGTTTCTCACCGACGGTGGAAATATTACTGCTGCTGTCCTATTACAACAAACAGCAATAATACCAGTACCTGGTACGAGTACGTACTGTATGTAGAAACTGCTGCTGCTGTGGTACGTACTGCTGTACAGTAATACTGTTGTAGTGTATGCGTAGTGCTGCAGTGTAGATACGAGTCTGCTCAGACACGAGAGTCCGATAATAGTTGAGACCCCCCCCGTGGCCAGCTTTGACGTCTCTCTACTATCCACACGGAACCGTTTTCTCGACACGATTTTTTTTTTGCCGCACGTACCATAACTGAGCCCGCCACCTCAACTGGTGCACTTCTGCCAGAGACTGAGAAAGGAAGTTACGACCTGAGTATCAACACTCAGCGTTTCCCTCTCCCTGCAACATTTGGCATGGGCTTGACTCTGTACGTATATACTATGTGTCACGCATCAAAACACGAGCGAGCGCCATCACGTTGTTGTCGTAATTCTCACAAACTGTCCTGAGAACTGAGACTATCCAGGGAACACCGAAAGCGACTGATTACATTATTTCTGAGACTGACTGTTGAGACTGAGAAATGAGGTTGCGAACTGAATATTTCAACACGCAGCATTCCCTTCTTTCTGCAACACTTGGCATTGCCTTGATTCTGCACGTATGCGTCAGATATCGAAACACGAGCGAGCGCCATCACATTGTCGTAAATATTAAGGATGGTACCAAATAACTGACGTTGTACCAGATACTATCCTATCCGAAGCATGGGTGCCGGCGAATGCCGGCACCCATGCGGAGCCCTTGTATATATATATTTTGGCCCGAAAATAGATAAAAACGAAGAGCGAGTCTTACCTATAACAAGGCCTCTCATTGGAGTGATTTTTTCCCCTTCACCACATTGGGTGTCGCCCACGATCATTGGTCAGCGTTATGGTGCTTTGGTACAGAGAGTCAGGCTCTGCATGCCGTCGGGTGGTCATGATATATGATTGTGATACGTACGGGGGGGAAATGATAATACATACACTGATCATGATGCCCATATGGGATCACGACGACGAACAACTACCGTGTAGTTTTCTGCATTTCCTCCCCCCCGGAGTTCGATCCTCCGATTGGACACCATGTTACGAACGAACGCGGCGCGCATCACGCATAGTGGAGGGCACTTTCGCCCCGATGAAAAATCAATGCTTATGGCATAACCAAAAAATGCTTCCCATGCTTCATTTCCGGTCGGAGTGCAAAAGGCATTGGCCCACCTGCCATCCTGTTGCATACCTGAGAGAAATATCGCCAATCGTATCACGCCCACGCTCATCGAGTGTGTGGAAAAACCTGGGCCATCATGTGGTCTCGAGTCCGTTGGCGCCTCTCTGCCCCGGCAATTGAAACTCAGGTCAAAGCAAGAAGTAGGGCGGGCAAAACATCCAGCGTCCTACAAGAGGAAGGAACTCTTGTTCCTTGCACAGAAGAAGCAGGAAGGCATATCTCCCCCGGGTTAGGTTTATCATTTCCCCCCCCCTACCCAAAAAAGCCACGCCTTAACCGGAAGCCCTGGAAGGGTCCAATCACACCGTCGTAACAGCGCCTCCCCAAATAAACAGAGGTATGCTCATATATCGCGGCGCTTATCTCGCTATGTAATACTGTACAGATCACGCTATGAACTGTATTTACATATCACAGGCCAGCGCAGGTTTCGCGGACAGCTTTCCTTTGTTGATGCGAACATGCAGGTATGCTTTCAGAGTAGTGTCGAATAACTCGACACGCTGGTCGAGCTATGCCCCACAAAACGTGAACTATGAGGACTCTTGTTTGAACCAACTCGGACATACGAACCCGCTCATACTTACATGGTTCCTGGTATTGAAGAGCAGCAGATTGCAATCATATGTAGATTTTTGGTGTTGGTGTTGTTGTTGTTGTTGTTGTTGTTGTTGCTGCTACAACGTTGCCACGTTGTAACCATATGGTAAATGTCTCGCCCTTCTTTGGCGCGCCTTTAAACGTGTCGATAGCATGCGAGTCTGTGATAGGGAGGAAGTGACGATAGCAAGTTGTTTGAATTGCAACGAATAGCGATAAATAGCGAAAACACATGCGTGATTCCTTACTATGCTACTATACTCTGAATCTGGGACCAATGCTGACATTCGCGTTTAAGCCCAACATCTCCGCCCCATATGACATGATGTTTCCCGCTTGGGCTGACCATCAAGGTTGAGCTGACGGAGCTGCCGAACCAATCCGTGGTCGACAAGGCCAGCGTGCGAGTGAAAGGATCTGGGTACTGCACCATTCTCCACGTCAGCTACTCCGACGAAGCCAAGACAGTCGCCGAGCCGGAACTGGTGAGAACAGCAGTATGTTCACCATCAATTGCGAGTTAACTCTTCAAATATAGGCGGTCTGCAGTATTCAATACTATTCATAGAAATACCAGCACAAGAATAGTGCACTACTATTAGGCCCCATCGCAATGGAGCGGTTAGTTATTTTGAAGTTCCAACGTGATACGGAACGAGTCCAATGCGGAAACTAGCTATGTATGTTGTTGCACAGCAGTAGCATGTTAATGGTGCGTTGTTGACCCGCTGCCCGACTTTGGCTCTATTAATGGTAGCCGTGTGGGTACTACTCGAAGCTGTGATAACGTTACTCCTGACAATTCACTGCCCTCGTTATTTAAGTGTAAGACCCCTTGATCCGACTCGCCGGCCGGGGCCATCTCGGAACCACATCCCACCATTAGAGGTACACCACGAGCCGCACAATGAGCTGCACAAAGGGAGGGGGGGAGGGGGGTAGTGACCGGTTCTACTCGCACCGTGCGCTAACACGCTCTGTTGGATGCTACGAACAGGAAACGAGCTGTACGCCCGGGTCGGTGCACCACACGAGCTTCTCTCGCCGGAAATATATACGAGTGCTGCAGCGCGGGTACCATAGCTAATGAAACCTCCCCCATTTTAATTTGCTATAAATGTGACCCAAACCCATTTGGAGACTGAGGAGGGAAAATTAGCAGCGGAGGCCGAGGAGGAAAGGAAGAAGCAGGAGATACAGCGGCTGACGAGCGAGTTCACTCTTCTCAAGCAACAATTCGCTCGAAACAGGCGCATGCGAAAGGTACGCAGGAGGGGTGGGGGATGCGAGTTGATGATCCGATCCTGTTCCGCCACAATCTATTTCCGTATATTTTATTCGGTCACTGGAGCCCGACGTGCATAAGCGTGTTGTAGAACTCATGTGTATCGAGTCCCCATGCATAGAGAATCCCGCTAATTTCTTCCGTGAAAAATCACGCGTTAAGCAGGCCCCGTGACACTGCAAGCGCGGCATCATTCACGATTTTATTTATTTACGATCTAGGTGGACAACGCTCGGGCGGCTAGTTCGACTGCACCGAAGGCAGGCTTCTTCTTCTCTGGAGTCAATAGCTACAGTACATAACAGTGATCCGTCTTGTGTAACACCAAGCGCAGCTAATACAAAGCGAAGCATTCTTCAGTGATTTCCTACAAACGGCCGAGAGCGGCAGCACGCGCAAAGTGTCGGAGGAAGTCGGAAATTGGGGCTTACAAACCCACGGTCGCTCTTGATCCATCAAACGCCCTCCTTTGCTTGCGTTTAGTTTGCCGACAGTTTCGCGGAACGTTCCGTCGTCATGACCGGCGCTAAGAAAGCAGACGGCGCGATCACCTGGGGACTTGCCGATCACCCCGCGCCTAGCGTGAGCGATGTAGAAAAGGCCCTGGGTTGGTGGGCCGCGAAGATGGTAGAGACGGACACGGAGATGCACCGCCTGAGTCTGGAGGAACGAAGGTGCGAGGCGGGCTGTGCGCTTGAAACATCGTGGTTGTTTTATTTCCATCGCCTTGGGTCTATCTGGTGTCTGATGTTTCTGTCATATGTAGTTTAGAGCTACGGGTTGTGATGTGGATGGGTACATCGAGGGAGGAGAGTACCTGCATTGTCTGCCAGCGCGCGATTTCTCTCGACGTGCTTGCATTATTATTTGCGTTCCCACGCGAGCGATATGTCCTCCTTTATCTTTCTATCGTGTTCTCCTGTCAAAACCATGATACACAACGCGCATCTTACACACTAAACAACAATATCCCATCGTGACCTACTCCATAATTTAGTTTACCGTTGTCTACATGATCCGAACCACCATCAGCTGTAGTACCATAGTCGGACTCCTCACACTGCGCACATCATCCACTTGTCTGCTATCGGCACCCGTGACATCGACTCAAAGGCTCCGCCGCGCTATCGCCGAGCTCCGCGGTGGCCCATTCGGTGGGGCTGTTCGGACATTTGAAAACATGCAGAAGAAACCTCGGGGTAGGATTATCGTCAGCATCGACGTGCACGAGCTTGGCCCCATCGAGTTGGAGGCGAGACACTTCCAAGACGTGATCGGCGGTAGCCATCGTTGGGGGGGGGGGGAGGAAGGGATACGTAAGCCTCTTGAGAGGGTCTTCCAGGAACTCGGTATGAACGTATCGTTGTTGTACGCGTAGTCAGGCGATGCAAATTAGTGAAGGGTTGAAACTGACGGCTAAAAACACTTGCCGTTATCAGCTGCGGCGGCATCGGATGTTGCTGTCGAACAGGGCGGTAGCCTTTATACCCAGGTCGAGAACTGCATCGGTTAACCGCCTTCGTTCTCTCCTGGCCACGTGTCACCGCTTTTCGTTGGATTTCGGTTCTCGCAGCCTTGACCAGTAAGTTTTTTGCGGCGGTCGCGTCAACCATTCCACTGCACTACGTTTCGAAAAACGGCCTACAAATATAACGGCAATGCGAATCAGGGCTAGGCACCCGGCTTCCCGCCCCACAGTCCATTATGTAGGACTGACCAATCTCTCCGAAGCCTATCCCCATTCACGCGCGCACACGCTGTGCCACTCCTTTTCTGCGCGGATGTCTTTTTTGCATGCGCCGGGATGTGACTTGTACGCTGTTCACTTGTGCGTGTTCGTGTGTGTTCCATATCATACAGGTAACATACATGGTCCGTGGGGCCACATGGTCGCCGGCATACGACCTCAGGGTGGACACTGAGACGGACTCCATATCGTGCACGTACTTCGGCAGGGTCACACAGAGCACCACAGAGGACTGGGAAGGTACCCTTAGGCGCTGGTCATGTCGAAGCAGAAGCGTTGGTTGCGCATCGTGCGTGACTGAGGGATGTTGGCTGCCGCCACCGGCCCCCGGGGACGGTATCTCTGTGCCATTAGCTTTGATGTATACTGGTGCAAAGCTTAGGCTTCTCTCCCGTAACGTCACCTTTTAGGCAGATTTTTTTTATGGACGTACACGATGCAATCCCAGCTTGGTACGTTACGCGTTCGACCGTGCCGTTTGAGAAGTGTGGCACGTCAGGGGGGGGGTACGTGGCGCCCTTCTCCTGAAGGGGTCTTTAACTTGTTGGAAGTACTGTATTACCGCACACGTTCGTTCGCCGACTCTGCCTGCAGGGGCTATAGCTGCGGAGCGCAGAGATTGATGTGGAGTCTAATTTTGCGATTGTTGGTACTGGACACCACTCTTTGTTTTTCGTAGACACGGTGTGCGAATACAAATTAGACGTACTACCATGGCCGTCGATGATTCTACTCCAGATATTTAGTTCCACGGGTCTCTGACGTATACAGTGTGGGCGATGTCGCCGTCTGTTTTTATTTGTGTCCGCCACGCGTTAATGCTGACCGTCGCTCACGCAACCCCCCCCCCCCCCTTGTTTCGCTGCTCTTGGACTATCTCACTCTGGCTCACGGCTCTTTCAGACGTTGCCCTGACACTGTCCACAGCTGAGCCCACGGTCCACGGAACGCCTCCTGTGCTGGCGGCCAAGACCATCTCCCTGAAGGCCCCACGCCTTCCGCTCGAGCCCAACCAGCCTGAAGTAAGTTGGCCTACTTTAGCGCCCGATTTCGATATTGACAATGGACTTCCTTCTGGTGTTTCGCGTTGCTCTGGTTTATGGTTTGTTCTAGCTTGTCGGGATGTTGGGTGGTTTGGGGGGAACATCCTTGAAGGGGCCACGCGAGGGTGTCTGCATTACTACCGAAGAGCTGTTCGACGCAGTTGCTTTTCCTATTTCATGCTGTTAGGAAATTAACTAATCAAGGGCATGGCCAACTTGGCTGAGCCGGTGTGTATTTCCTATGCGATTCCTCGTGTTCCTCGCCACATGTGTCCATACAGTCGCACGATTTGCCTTCACTCCGACCAATTCCTTCGGCCCGCCTGCACCCCCTTACCCTGCTACTTTCTCCCCGCGGCGTTGATACCGTGTTCGTCATCATGGTGCTATCGAAGAAGACAAACCCCCGCCGCGGCTCAGAAGAAAAAGGCGGAAGCGAACAACAACAACAACTACAACAACTACAGCAACAACTACAGCAACAAAAGCAACAGCGTCAACAACTGCAACTGCTACATCAACAACAGCAGCAGCAACAGCTACTACAGCTGCAGAGGCTACAACAGCAAACACAGCGATACGATACACCTGAATGGATGGACGACATATTTGGCGAGGATGAGTCATCTCTCAGATTTGGACGGATGCCTCAAGTTGCCGTACAATGCTCTGATACCACAGTCTCTGGCGGGGCTGGTAGCGCACCCTTCACGTCACCAGCTGCCCCCTCTGCCCCACCCCCGCCACCTGCAGCCAGGCCAGCGGTGGCTCAGGTAGAGAGCGGAGGCGGGGGCATCGGCGCCGTATCGTTCGTCGTCGGGAAGCCGGCCACCATCAAGTGAGACAGAGAGTTTTCTGGCGCGTTGGGTGGTCCATGGGGGGGGGGGGGTCCGTCGACTCTCGCCTCGATAACCGATGCAACTGCATGGCACCACCACACCCGCAATCGTTTTGGTATACCATTTGGCCTGTTTCAGCACGTTCGTCTGTGTCGCATCTATCGTCATATATGCATGCATTCTGCCCTGCCTCAGGGAGGAGTGGAATTTTACGCATAGAAAAAACGACCTGAAGTGCTGCTGTTTCGAATCGTACGTAAGGGCGGAGGGCGTCGTGAAGGCATGCGTGGGGCGAAGGAGGCGGGCAGTGTTTTCTGCAATTACCTTGTGCCTCGCGTTTCGCCGTGTCCTACTGTAATTTTTCCGTATGCATCTGCCGACTCCCCTCCACCTCGCCACGCGGTCGCCTGAAGCAACCGGGAAACGAAGAAGCTTACCATTGGAGAGCTGCAGCTGCCATCGGAGGTGACTCACTACGTGGTGCCCTCGAAGGAGCCCGCTGCATACCTGCAGGCAAAGGTATATTTGGTGGTGCACGGTGAAACATGGGAGATTGCTCTGATATTGGCGCTTTGTCGGCAATGACATGTTGTTGTTCGTTTCGAGAGTTATTTGCGCGTTTGGTGCGGACGCAACGGGTGCAAGCTCACGAGTCTTCACGTCGGCCTAAGCGACCCGACAAACTACGCTGTACATAGTGATGATGCGGACTACTCTCGCGAGACTACTGTCCATGCTGTTCTGCATCACCCCGTGAGGGAAAACGCCCTTACTACTGCCGATGGTTATGCCTTAAAAAAGGCGCGTTCGAATCTTTGAACCTGCGCTCGTTTGTATTGTGTGGTAATGCTCTGTTTTCGACGAGAACAAGATCTACAGTTTTAGTTGAAATGCATCGATATCCTTGTTGTTGGCCCAGAAATAGCGCTCAGCGATAGCGATAACCCCCCCCAGCAGCTATGTATGCCTTACTTTGTGTGGTGAACCACGTGGATATACGTTGGTGGACAAGGCGACCTGTCTGGGCACGATCAAGCAGGAGCTGTTTTCGCGGCTCGTCGTGAAGAAACCGTGGATGACTGGGTAATGAAAACGGTATCGACCACAAGCTTGCTACTGAGATCCCGCGCCCACAACCGCACTCGCTTCACCTCCGCCTCCCACAATTTCCTGTGGTCGCCCAGCGGTGGCACCATGTGGGGATCGTGTGGCATGTCGACAACCAGCGAAATGGCTTTTGACTGCACACGGTTGTTTCTATCCCCGGCCAACTCTTCGCGTGCCACTCCCCGCCCCTTTGTGTGTCACGGCATATGGCTCGGCAATCCGGGGGCAACGCTTCCACAAAAACACCGCAGGCAACGAACGACACCGACTACCTGCTCCTGGCGAGCGAGGACGTGTCGATTTTCTTTGGCAACAGCTTCGCCTCCAAAACCAGCCTGGATTCCGTTTCCCCCGGCGAGTCATTCCAAGCTTTCCTCGGCATCGATCCTTCCGTGAAGGTAAACACGACAACATGCGTGCATAGCTTAGAAACCAAGAAACGAAAACGAAGCCGTGGTATGTAGGCAAGCGAGAGTATTTGTCGCAGATCGTGTGTGCTGTTAAGGAAATCATTGTTGCTGGAAAAGGTTAGACTAATGGTGCAGTTGCTTTGGGGCTTCAAGAACGATGATGTTAT
The DNA here is from genome assembly GCA_008828725.1 of Saccharina japonica. Lineage (NCBI taxonomy): Eukaryota > Phaeophyceae > Laminariales > Laminariaceae > Saccharina > Saccharina japonica. The sequence goes on along the minus strand of MEHQ01003257.1, from coordinate 15,955 downwards.
TGCTGTCGCCACTGCTGTACAACGCACGCACGAGTGATATCGTGTCGACGTTTTCCTCGCGAAGCCTCATTGGCGCTCGCCGTGCAAGCGTAGCATCTGAAGGCCTTCACACGTGGTTGCGTCCGAACAAATAAGTCTTCTCATCTTATTTTTCTGCTGCTCCTTCTCTTCTTGTCGTCCCCTTTGTCCTCGCGACGCATTGCCGACTCCCCAAACAAAGTTTGCCCACCCTTCAAATGTTGCCCTTCTCGGTTTACCTAACCATGCAACGCAGGTCAAAGTGGCGCCGCCTCGCAAGACTAGCAGGAAGCGGGGGATATTCTCCAAATCAAACGAAGTCACGTACGCGCAAAGGTACAAAAAATGGGGTCGGTGACGTTGATTCCGCTTGCTCTCCTCTCTGTAAATCAATGGAAGTGGTGCAGATGAAAACCAATGCACTCGGGCGCCAGTATGTAAATTCTCTGGATCCCGCTGTTGCGTCCTTTTTCAACCGCACAAATAGACAAAAAGTATTTGTTGGCTGCTTGTCGGCTCGAGCCCTTGTAATCGTTGTTGTGTAGGTTGGAAGCCGCCTTCGCTGACCACCGACGCGTGCTACGGTAGAGGTACAAAAAAATCGGCTGAAACATTTTTTGAATGACGGGGGTGCTCCTTAGGGCCCGTTTTAACGAAGAAAACAAAAATTCAATTTGGAAAAAAAAAAACAAATCAAATCCGCTTTTCATTGGTCAGAACCCGCACCACCACCCAAGATTATACCCCAAGATCCTAATCCTTGGTGCTGGTGCGTGTGTTGGCCAATGAAAAGCGAATGTGATTTTTTTTTTTTTAATTGAATTTATTTTGTATTCGTTAATATGTTAATATGGGCCCTTACAACCCCAAAAGCGTCGGAATCTTATCATTGTGTTGCAACATTTTCATTGTATACCGGTATAGGATTGCTCATTGGCTATTCATAGCACTTCCCCCCACCCCGTCCATAATCAGTTTTTTTAACTTACTATTAGTATAGAGCTCCTTAAGTGACCAACCTCAGAAAATGTACTGTATTCGGGTGCACCTCTACCCGTAGCACGCGTCTACGGTGCCGCAGATCATATACTTACGGCTACAGTAGCTCTATCTACACCCGATAAATTGTTAGGTCCCTATGGTCATGCTCACCGTTGTCTCTTACCTTTCCCCCCGGCAATTAAACTACGCGGCGCCCTTCACGCCAACGACGACGACATGCAAGCACGTCCATCTCGAACAAGAAGCAGAGGACTGTCACATGCGTCGTCGTGGACGCCATGCCGCGGTCCACCGACGAGGTCATCAAGGTAATCACCGCAGACATACAATGCACAACGAAAACATGTACACTGGAAAGTAGTGCATCAAAGTATATTTCCATGGTAGGCGGTGGCATTGGGGAAGGGGGGTGAGCTTGAGCGCATCATGCCTAGGCAGACATGCACGCAGCCAGTCGCGTGCGGGTCGGGTGCGTTGTCTGACGGCTTGCGTTGAAACATTGTGTGGCTTTGCAACCGACGTGGATTTATATGGCACAAGTAATGTAAGCATATCGATCTCGAATTTTCTCATTTTACAACAGCTACACAATACTGGTATTATTTGTATATCGTCTTTTGACCCGCGACGGCATCGCTTGTAACTGTCGGTGTCCGTTTCGGCGCTTCAGACGACGAACCCACGCGATCGCGTAAAATAGATGTACCTGGTTGTATCGCCACCTACATACTGTTTGTGTGATGCTGTATCGCAATGATGCCATTAATCAAAGCCATCCGCCGTACCCCCCACGACACTCGTACAATAGCTCAATAGCTCAACAACCCAGCTCTCTCCTGTCCTCTTTTCGGGTAGAGGGTAATCCCCCGTCAACCCACTGACAGCCCAATTTGTCTCATCGACACACAACTCGTAGAGCAGCACAATGCTTGGCATATCAATAAAACCATGAAAACGAATGAAAACAAATGATACCCAGGTGGTCCTCCAAGAGCCTGCACCTTCGAGCGTTTCCAGTTCGGAAGCAATCACCGACGAAGTGCTCGCGTCCGGGGCGTTGGAGACGTTCGGAGGCACTGGTGTCGGGAGGGGAGGGGAAGGACTCAACGACGATGCACGGTCGTCGCGTTCCTCTTCATCGAGCAACATTAACCGCTCTCCGCAAGGGTCGGCGACGGTGACGAGCGGCGTGGCGGGGGTGGTTAAAAGTCCTTCGAACCACCTCGTGAGTACCTCAACCACCATATATGTAAACCGTTTTGTTTTGCTGAACGATGAGTGCCACGTCTTCTGTTCTTGCGTCTACGGCCAAATCATGGAACATAATGTGGCTTTCATTTCCATACGAAACAAAACTCTTCCCACGCATACAGGACATGCGGTCGAAGCGCGTTTTGACCTAAGTGCAGGTATAGATATCGAGCAGAGTCCGCATCAGATATAAATGTCGTGTTGGGGTGCTCTGGTTTTGTTTTCGATACACCTTTAGGCGTAGAGTACTACTTAATAAAGTACGCATGGCCCACATCGAAACGGCACCGTGTTGTGTTTCGCTGTCACCGATCGATCCTGTCGATCTGATATTATGGTTATCTGTTACTCTGACGAGGTCTGTGTCTACGTCAGGCAGTGATCACCGACATCCTCTCCGTGTCCAAAGCTGGCGACGAAGGCCGCACAATTCAGTAGAGACAGGATCGTGTGTCCTGCTTGCCTTACGTACTCGAGAGCCCTCCACAAAATACGTGTATTTTGCCTGTCTCCCAATCAACCAAACGCCACGCCCCTGACGCCCGACATCACCAATAAACAATCATCTGAACTCCCCTTCTCCCCTCCATGCTGTCTCCCCACGTTACTGGGTGTCTGACCTGTCGTTTGCCCTAAACCCATGCCGTCCGCTTTGAAACACGCCATCTCACGCATCGGTGGGCGGCCGGGTGGGTAACTGCTGGGTTGGGGTTACAGGCGTGGGTGGGAAAGATCGCCCCTCAGAGCGAGCTGTCGATTCCGTTCAAGTACGCGACGGAGTGGCCGATCGACAAGGAGATCGAGATTCTCGAGGGGTGAAGAACGCAGCGAAAGCCGCTTTTTCTGTGCACGAAGGCATGCACATCAGACATACGACATTTAACTTCTAGCCCGCTCTTTCACGGCGGGGATGGTTGCATCTGAGGCAAGCTTGTGTGTCTACATAGACTATGCACGCGAAATACTTCGCACCCGAACAAATGTTACGGTGCGGTTCGCTGGAAGGAGTGGCTTTCCCTCTTGCCCCTCCGTCTTTGAACCCTCGCACAGCACAGGCAAGTGTTTTTTCAACTCAAATCGGCCGTGTCGGAGGATCACGCAGTCTTGTCATGTTGTTGTATGGGGGCGTGCGTGCAGGTTCCCGCTAAAAAATGGAGTACTTATTATAAGTTACTTAGGGAGTGGTTCGCCACTGTTTTGTGCGAAGTATTGATCCGTAAAAACTGGGATCTATCCAGGTTTGGTGTGCCCGCGTGGGGACCCGCTGGGACTGTGCGGCGATGCTTTCCCTCGCCGCTCACACGTGTTTCATGTGATACCCCCCCCGGGGAAAACTGATCGGAGTAGAGGTCTATGAAACATGAATACGTCAAGAGCACCAGACTACAGGGGGAGGGAGATATCCCAACTTGTTGATTTGCCGACCAATCACTTGTGGTGGAGATTCGGTTGTGTATCGAACCTGTTGCAAAAAGTGCAGTCATTTCCCCTCCTTATCTGAGCGAGCTTGTACCAATAGTAGGACACGTCAGAGTGCACCACCTCTCGTCCTGGGATCTCTTTCGGTCCCCACAAGCCGGAGCCAGGAGGGATGTCGCTGCGCTATCAGCATATGGACCACCAGGAGGACATTTACACCGCGTGGGGTCGCACCAGGTTGACGACCATATTTGCGTTATGGCGTATAGCACTGCACGTGCCTTTTGTGTGCTGCTACCGTTGTTGCTGGCGGTGCTGTTATTTCGTGGTAACGAACTGATCGTTGAAACATAGGTAATTCTTGACGTGGAGTTGCGAACTTTAGCACTATAGTAACACGCCTTGCGTCTCTCTCTAACACAAAGCTGTGTTTCAGTGTGTTCATCTACCCTTAGGGGACTATGTACAGCATCATGGTATATAATATGGATTGAGTTTCAAGAAGACAACTATGATGCTGACACTGTTGTTCAACTGGCATCCTTGCAGAAGGAAAACCTACGGCCGATAGCGGTGTCGTCGCAATACTTAGCGTCCAGAGTATTATCGTGTCGCGTACAGCCTCTTTGTATGGTATCTATATAGCGAGACCACGCAGGTTCCAAGGGTCTGTATGTACTTGATTTTTGCGGTTTGCATGCGCATCCATGCTTCAAACATGTCACAGAAGTAGTTACTTTTAAGTTGCCAGGTTATTCGTTACAGTGATCGTTGCGCTATACGAGTAGCTGTAGAAGGGTTGGTCGCCCATAATGAGTGAACCAAGAACGGTTGATGTTGCAACAACTCAAACGTGAAATAAAATATGTTGCCACATGGCAACGGAGGTGCACGTAAATATGCAGGCAAGTACACCGACCAATTGACGGGAAAATATGGAGGTTCAACTGGTATATTTTCAGAAGGAAAAACTACGGCCGATAGCGGTGTCGTCGTAATACGCCTACTTAGCGTATGGATTACTGTCGTATCGCGTACAGCCTGCCTGTCTGGTATATATATAGTGAAACCCGCGCAGGTTCCAAGGTCTGTGTGTGATTGTTTTGCGGTTTGCATGCTCATCCATGCGTCAAACTTGTCACCGGAGGAAATATTTTAAGTTGCCGAGTTATTCGCTGCAGTGATCGTTGCGTTAGTTGCAGAAGGGTTGGTCACCCATTGTAAGCGAAGCAAGAACGGTTTATATTGTGGCGACAATTATAATGTGAAATTAAATTGGTTGCGATATGTCAACGGAGGTGCACGTAAATATGCAGGCAAGTACACCGACTAATCGATGTGAAAACTATGGAGAAGACACAGCCTCGGTAACGCTTGCATAAAGTACCAAGCGAAGGTACATTGGGACGAAGTTGTTGGGTAACCCAAGTTGATTTTCGAATATAGCCGTTTTGGTTAGGTGACCTCCATCGTGGGGTCGTGTTAAGGGTACCTAATTTACGTCAGAGCATCCCGAAATCTACGGAGTCGATGCTCGGCAATGTACTCGTCGATAGCGATCAAGCTCAAAGCATCACAAAGGTGCCACAGCGGTACAAGCAGTGCGGTATGCACAATGTCGAGTTAATAGATATGCAGCACATTAAAAATGCCGTTTCGTAGATGACTACCTGGCATTGTAGAATACTGGGAGCCCCGAAGTATTGGGATATCAGGATACCGACGAACGAGAGATATACAAAAAAATGTACTAGTGTTGGTGTACAACTGGCTACAACGGGCTGATCAGGGGGGGGATACAGCCTTCAGAGCCCGATGTAGTTACTCGAATATCAACGTAGGAAAAGCGGGGGTATGATAGGAAAAGTCTGATTTGTGCACAACTGGCTACAGCGGGCTGGTCAGGGGGGGGATAGGCTCCAGAGCCCGATTTAGTTACATTACTTAAATACAATCACAGCTGACGTATTTATAATAATTTTACATAATAGAAAAACCGGGGGGATGATAGGCGAAAAGGTTAGGTCCTATATATCATCCCCCCGTTTTCCAATTAAAAAAATCGGTTTTTTTTTTCCTATCATCCCCCCCGTTTTTCCTATTTTTTTCAAGCAACCAAATCGGGCTCTGAAGCGTGTCCCCCCCTGGCCAGCCCACTGTAGCCAGTTGTACACTTACACCCGTACATTTTTTGCGCATCTTCTTTACTGACGGCCTGCAAAATTCGAACCTTAAGGCATTAGTGCGCTGGGCTACTGGTAAAAGGTCAACCAAATACCCCGCCAGTCTAAGCCTTACAACCAGGGCCTTCTTCGAGTCAATTACCGAAGATTTCGGGAGTCGCGGTGGATCACTCACCACTCAATGTAGAATAAGCAATGGCGAAAGCACCATCATAATGAGAAAGACCAAACCACGGCGAATCGAATGACGGTGTTTTGTTTACTTCTTTACGAAGAAGTGGGAACCGCGGTATGTGGCCACGGGAATTTTACCACGGGAATTTGCTTTTGAATTGCCGTGTGGTAAAATTAATTCCCGTGGCCGCGTGCGCCGCGGTTCCTACTACTTCGCAAAACGAAACATAACACCGCCATTCCATTCGCCGTGGTTTTGTCTTTCTTACGGTGATGTTACCCCTTTTAGAACTGCAGTCCCGTTTTGGGGACAAACCACTCTAATTCTAAGTATTTTTTCCCCAAAACGGGACTGCAGTTCTATTCCTCATTTGGTAACTTTGTTATGATGGTTGATTTGCCGCGATTCCCGAAATCTTCGGAAGCTAGGTATAAGAGGACAGGGTATCCCTAGCCAGGTCAGCCTATGGAACGGGTACTCGTTGGTACTCACGTGTGTTGTTTGCGTAGAGACAGAAGAAGAGGCCCTGCTTATGACCCCCCCCCCCCCCCCCCTTCAGAACAACAGGGTCTTTGGTCTTCGTAAGTATGGAGTCGTATGATACGTGCCTACGTAGTGCGAAGTTCGCTTTTCCTTGAAAAGTGTTTTCATGGTGGTCGTGGGATTCGGACTACTGCTGCTGTGTAACGACCACACTACAACCCATTTCCTGCCGTCGACGCCATTCTACATTCTAGCCATTTTTGCAAAGGCATTGATTGGTCCGTTGAGACACTGGTAAGTGGTCAACCAAATACCCATCCAATCTAAGCCTTTTATGTAACACGTATTCTCCTATTCTCCTCGCCTTCAGAACAGCGGGGGGTTTTGGTCTTCGTATCATACGTATGGGGTCGTACACGCGTACTCGTAGTCCGAAGTTCTTAATAATCTCTGGGGACTGGGGACCCAAGGGAGAGTGTTGGTCAGGTTCTGACATGAGGAGTTCGCTGGCTCCTTCGGCGAAAACAAAAAAAGTTGAAAAGTGCATTTTCATTTTTTTTTACAGCAGCAGCAGCAGCAGCAGCAATAATTACTTGTAAATACTATTTACTACCAGGTATGTATGAAAACAATAACACCATCATCATCGTACCTGATATTTATTCTTCTCCCCCTTTCGTGAAATTAATTAATTAATGATCATAACACACATTATAGACTACATTATAGACTATATAGCTGGTTTCGATTGACAATGATAAAAGTTAGAAATTTGAGCACAAAATGAGTCGGCGTGATTGATCTCGAGAACAGGGTTGAGAATATATAATCACCCCTTACCGAACACGGCATAACTCCAGTTCAAATGCTCAGACCTGCTCCCGACCGCGTAGGATGCTATGGACGGTTGGACTAGAGAGGCCCAGATAAACTATAAATGCGCCGAAAATCTGAGATGAAACAGAGTAGTATCAACAGCCGGAGAAACGAACTCACCTCGAAAGTCGCTCAAGCCACCCTAAAACACGTACGTGCGCCCTCGGCCCTTGGGCGTCAGAGATTAGCAAACTACATGAGAACATACCGGTCTTTGAGATATGCGTGATGTTGACGTTTGCGCGTACGCTGCTTGCACCACTCGGCCCGTCTCACGCATTCCTTTCCGAGCTTGGAACTGTAATTCCATGAGAAATCACGAAATATCTAGCCCAGCAACGGCTGGCCAGCTACAAAAAAAGCAGCAGCCCTGTCTGTTCGCGTGTTCTACGCGTCTGCCTGCACTGTTCCGTGCTGTACCCACGTGGTATTCCAACTCACACGATCAACCAAACAGTGCATCGTTGCTGTTCTTTTAGCCACGAATATGAACCAAACGCCTAATTATCTCTAGAACAACCAACAACATATTCTTGTAGAAAGGGACCTTGGTAATCCGGTTCACTCGAGACTGAAGGGGAAGACCTTCAGAGTTTAGTTGGTTCAGGAAGACGTAGACAGTGGTCAGGTTCAAGAAGAAGAAAGAAGTAGAAAATTATGTTTATTATCTCAAGCCAGGTGGAAAGCAAGGCTGGAAGGAAAAGACTGAATCGATGGGGCTGGTGTAGCGAACCCATTTAGTCTACGTTACTGTTCAAGTACCCACTCGCTGCGTACTCTCTCTGTCCAATCATCGGCCCCCTACTCTACTCGTAGGTTACTCTTCGCCTAATCTAGATCTACCCGGCCTCTCAGTCATCTCTCGTCTAACCTGCTCGTCTCTGTGCAGCTCGGCCCTGCTGCTGCTGTGCTCCTGCGACCCGACTCTAGTTCTTGTGATTATGTGTACTCGTACCCCCTTATATTGCACCGAGAAGACTACCGTATTATCTACCCCTGCATTTGTTAGTATTTCGGTAACCGTGCGTGCGCTGACGTACTCGTACGTCAGCTTCGCTTACCGCACTGGCCCAAGTCAGTCTCCATGTGCCTCTGTCTGCTATCGTCTGCTACCGGAGGCTGGCTCGTCCCCTAGTCCCGTACTCCGAACTGCCTCGCAATGCTACTGAAACCCAATCTCACCACAATATTATTCTTGGATCGGTTCCCGATCTCTATTATAATAATATTATCCTTTTCAAATTCGTCTTTGGGTGCCAGAGGTATGGGGTGGTCGTGCATTACTCCACTGTGGTAAGGGGGCGTGCACTTTTCGTGATGAAAAGGGCGCCGGATCGATCCGGCTCCCGAGACAAAAATGTTTCTCATGACCTACGCTTTCTCTAAACCTCAGGGAGTAGGTCTGAGCATTAGAACTGGAGAAATGTCTCGTTTTCGGAAGGGAATAATGAAAGGTCGGAAATATACCAGAAATAGTATTGCAACTGAAAAAAAAACGGATTTGTTTAAAAAAAAAAAATCAAGACGGCGGTGCTCTTCTTGCAGTTTTTGCCCGGAGGAGTTACGTATTCAAAACCGAAAAAAAAGTATTACACTAATTTCAAGTAGTTTGTCCCCAAATTCGTGGGACCAGTTCTTAAGGGGTTAAAAAACATTTTTCATGGCGGTCGTGAGATTCGATCTCACGACCACACTACATACAACCCATGGCCTGCCGTCGACGCCATTCAGTCCGTTTTGGGCTACGGTATACTCGTAAAAGGTTAACAATTTACCTACTACACAATCTAGTCAGCCTTATAACACCATGCAAGATGCGTGGAAGTTTTGCATACAACTTGCACGCAGTAGTACTGTAACGAAGGATAAGAGCTACTTTAGACGCACGCACTCTAGGTCTCCAACCCCTTGTCCCCAGTCTCTCACCGCTTCGTAGTTCGTTTCCTTTCCGTAGATGCTATCAGGTTGGCCTGCCTCCTTGTCTCAACAGCTTCCTGTGAAGACCAGTCTTCTGTCTGCTAACTCCTCTTCGATCCTCTTGTGCTACACTACAGATCTCCGTATCAAACCTTCGACAATGCCTTACTGTTACGCTCGCAGTACTCAGTCTCGCTTCGCAGTCACTCAAGCTCAATCACGTTCAAGTTCTCTTCCTTTTTCCCTCGGATTAGTTTCGTGTGTTTTTGGGTATGTTTTCGGACTAACTAGAGCGGTGCTTCCCTTGAACTAACAGGGAGTTGCAGCGATCTAGGAAGCATTCCGCTTACGTACGTATTTTACGTTACGTGCGTTGATCCGCCGCAACACCCCCCCAGCACGGTTTCCTAAGAATACCGTGCTAACCGGGCTACGGACACACTGGAGTAAGAGTGAGGGCCTTTTCCCACACTTAGTCGTGTTTCGATTGCCGTGAGGCTCGAATGAGTGGCGTCTACCATTTTCATGGAAAGGCGTCACCCCGGGGGTAGGGACCCTGGGTCTTCCGCGTTTCCGCATTAGGTCCCAGGTCGGTACTGCTGGACTTGCTAGAATTTCTCATCAAGCGCACCAGCTGAAGGCCTCTTATCCACCACTTCCCGGCTTTTCCCGTTAACCCGGGTAGGCCGAGGTCTTGATCCTGCTCGTTAGTCAATCTTCGGCTAACGTCTTCTCCCGTTCTCCATCGAACTCCACTTCACTTCCTCGCGTTTACAGGGAACCGGATTGCGAATTTTCGGTTCTCCTAGCTTTCAGGATCTCACGTTCGTTGAGTTCCTCCCAATCTCCGTCTGCGTACCGAACCCGCCAGTACGGTGACTTGTAGTCGAAGATCTTTGAAAGATGACGCTTCTTATTTCCTTCAGCGTCCGCGAATTTCCTCCAGATCACGGTCCCCACGGGGTGTTGTTTCAACGTATGTTCACGGTCGATCCCATCTCTTTCCTTTCGCGTTAGCATCGAAGTCCGCCTTTCCCGGCACTCCGCTCCGTGATACGTTTCCCATAGTGCATGGAAAATGTCCAGCTGTAAGGGGGTGAAACTGTCTCGCGCCTCCTCTTCAGACAGCCACTGCGACTCCGTGCCATCCACGAATCGTCCCTTGTATCGCCACTTCCAAGCGTTGCCCTGACCCATCACAGCCTCTCTGTCTATTAGGGTATGCATAGGCGACGCTACAATTGACGGCTCCGCAAGTCCGAAGTCAACTGTTCCTAGATTGCAAATCTGGATGCCCTGACTGCCCAGCAGTCTGATGAGATGTTTTAAGGTCGTTGCATTAGAGGACAGAGCGAGAGAGAGAGAGCGGAGAGAGAGCGGAGAGAGCGTGTGAACCCTCCTCCCGCACGAGGCAAGAATTCCACAATAACGCCTGCGAATATATACGCAACCCTCTACAACGTTTGTAACCGTCGTTGCTGACACGATCCAAACGAACACCCTCCCTGGCTCTTGACAGCAATGACAAGACCGAAAGGACATTCAAAACAAGCTAGGACCTAACAGCCAACAACAGTCCCCGCAGGAGGAAACCCGGCCACCGGGTCAAAACCCCCTGTATAACTCATATTCTCCAAACCATTGCAGTTGAAACAACGGCCACATTCCAAACGATGACCATGGCCAGAAAATAAGATGCCAAGTAGGTGCCCTACTCACCATGCCCCTCAAAGTAGCGCGGGGTGGCGACCTGACAACTTATTCCTCGCATAACTCAAACATGGTACATCGGATAATGCTCATACCCCTTACTCACCCTCCAACGGCAGATTCAACCGAACCTACGGTGAAGCTTAAGGGGTCGCAGCAAGGGATTTCGTCAAAATATCCGCATGCTGGTCTTTCGAAGCTACGAACTGAATGTCGATCTTCTTCGCACGAAGCAGCTCCCTAACAAAATGAAAACGTACGTCGATATGCTTGCTCCGAGCAGAATGAAGAGGGTTCTGAGCCAATGCTATGGCCCCCTGGTTATCTTCGAATCCCGGACACATGATCCGCTTAGCTCTGGACAATAAACGATAAGACCGCGCCCGTAAACAAAGCCTCCTTCACCCCTTCACCTAGGGCAACGTACTCTGCTTCTGCTGTAGACAAACGTTAACACACCTCTGCGTGCTACTTGCCCAACTGACGGCCGCACCCCCCAGGGTAATTACCGTCCCCGATACCGAAGCGCCTATCATTCGCTTATCAGCATAATCGGCATCACTATACGCACTCAAATCCAGTCCCGAACCCCGCACAAAGTCAATCCCAAAACCTGGTCCCGTGAAGGTACGCCATAATATTCAAAACTGCTCTCCAGTGCCTCTCAGTAGGGTTTGTGAGAGTGGCGCGCCACAGCACGCACAGCGTTGGAGATGTCCGGCCTCGTCATGGTCGACAGCCACATCAAACTGCCCACAGCCTCCCTGTAAGGCCAGTCTCCACCAGGTTCGCCTTCCTCCCTTGGACCTAGTTCCACACCAGGGGTAGCGGGGATGTCAGAGGAYGAGTTAACGCTAAAACGATTAACATGCTCTCAATAAACGCCTTCTGCGTAATCTCCAAAGTCCCCAATTCCCAGTCGCGTTTGAAAGCACAACCAGTGTACCAAGTCAGTTTCCGAGGTTATTCGTGGGAATTTCGTTACCAACGCGGCATGAAAAGTTTGGCATGACTCGTCCGATCCTGCAACACGATGTCATCTACATGAACAGCATGATAGTTGTACCTTGCCGTCCACAACCATGGGAAAAACACAAGATCAGTCCTACACTGCTCCATACCGTACTCTACCACGGTTTCTACCAATAATCCCGGCCCACTGTCGTCTACTCTGCTTCAGACCATACAGCGATCGGTTCAGGCGAACGATCTTTGCCTGACATGTCACCACACCCACCGGGTAGTTTCATGTATATCTCGGCGTCGAGTTTCGCGTCGAACAAAAGCTTGGCGACGTCAAATGAACAATCGTTCAGACCGTGTTCGTTGAGCAACAGCTGCCAGAATTTTCACTGGCGCTGACGAGGGAGTTGGTGCGAAGTTTGGAAGTAATCTCATCCTGCACCTGGCTAAAGCCCCTTTAGCCACAAGTCTAGCCTTTGTCTTTACTATCAGGCCATCCTTGTCCGTCTCTGTAGGTAAACACGCCACTTCGATCCTACAGGTTTCGCCCTTGCGGCGGTATCGCTGCTTCAAAACGTACCGGTCGTTTTGTGACCGTCCATTCAATCTTCATGGCCTCTGCCACGCCGCTTTGTACTGTGAACGCTCGACATCTTGCTACGGACTAGAGGGGGCGGTTCTACGTCTTCCGAGGAATCCACTCGGCATGCGCACGCTTAACTCCCCTTTATTATCTTCTGCAGGTCCTCCAGCCATCAGAGCCAGTGCGTCCTCCGTCGTCCAGGATGTACTCTTTTGCGTTCTCCTAGACATCGTCAACTTGTACACTGCCGCAAGCAGCGCGTCCGCGACCTCAGGCCTCATCCTTGGCCGGCATTCAGCAGGCTCGCCCTCCAAGCGTTGGCTCTGACCCCGGGTCCGGCCCCTTACTGTCGCGGGGAGCCGTCCCCAGCTGCTGAGCTCGTGAGCTGGTCTCCCCGACAGGACCGCGGGTGGATCCTCACCGTTCCCTTGGTCGTTGTCGGAGGCTGATGCCTCGCCCGGGTCGCTGTTTCGACCCTCCCTACCGGAGCCGACGCGGCGTCCACCGCGCCCCCTTGAGACAAACCCATCGTCTCTGAATTCCCGTCGCCGGCATCGCCGGCGGCAGGTGCCTGCTGGGCGCGCTCCTCCAAAACCGCATTCAGATCGAACCCCCGCGTCAAATCGAGGTCGTTCACGCGAGCCAGACCTTAGTCCAGCTCATGCAACACCCCCGCACCACCTCGATCCGACGTGCTTGCGTCGTCTGCCTCGGACCCCCCCCTCTTCCATAGACAGGGAGTCACTCGACTGGGCAGGTACAGGTGGTGCAGGTGACACGCGCTGCCAGGTTATGCTTGCGCGTGATCAGTACGGACGGTGTCTAGTCAGCACTCTGTACCGATCTCGGGGGTAGTTGGGTGCAGGCCAAGTAAAAACACTCCGTGCTTTCGCCTGGGACTTGTTCTCCCTCTTCTACCTTGCAGTGCAAGGTCTTGAGGAAAGGTAGAAGTACTACCGGAGGGGGGTCTAGCCATACCACATCTCGTATGGCGACTTGCTCTGGGGTTAGCGGTGGTTGTGTGCGGTTCAAAGCATCGCACGCCCAGTGCGACGCTTCAGCCCACAACGACTCAGTTGCGGGTAGTTGCGCGCCAGGGTAATGGCTCGCGAGCGCCGGATTCGGCCCGCCATTGCGGCCGTCTCAATCAAGCCTAGCGCGCGCTCTGCTACCCCATTGAACTGGGGACTGTCGCCGTCGTGAATTCCTGCTTGATCCCTCGTGTTCTACACAGGTCTCCAAACTTCCCCCCACGGAATTCACCACCCCCGTCCGATCGGACGATGACCTTCTTTCGAAGGGCTCGTCTGCGCGAGAATCCGCGAGGAACTGCTCGAACAATTCCGCGGCGTCCGACTTGTGGCGTATAAAATACACCCAAGTAACCGTAAAAGTCATCGCGCACAATGAGAGTGTACCGCTTCCTGCCAAGAGACTCTACCACCTTGGGACCACTCAAATCCACAAACACCCTCCCGAGGTTCATTACCGCTCTGTGTGTGCGTGGATTGCTTGACGCTCTTGCGAAGTCCCTTCGCCATGAAGCACCCCCTCATTCCAGCTAGGTTTCCCTCTGAGTGACATTCCTTGCTGTCTCCGCGGTCTTGCGGAGTAGAACCTCGTGGGAGTGTCCAGCCGCGCAGTGGTAGTCGTTGATGATCGATCGCGGGCTTACTGGGCTGTTGCCCTGGGGCGAGTACAGCACAGGCAGTTTTCCCCACTATTGCTGTCGACCCGGCAGCCGTAAAGGCTGTACAGGGTCCCACTCACGGAAACACGATGCGAACGCTCTGACTTGAGCCGGACTACGAATCCCCGAGGGGCGTCCTTCGAAGTGTGGCCGTTTTTGACGAGAGTGGGCTAGGGAAAATAAGTGATAGCGGAGGTCTGGCACGTGCGCAACGTTAGTCATAGCACTTGCACGAGACCGTTTCCGGACCGAAGACAAAGCGAACATCACCGTATCCTTCGATGGAGCGAGTTGAACCATCGGCGATGCGCAGTTTCTTAGTTGCATTCTCTGTAGTTGAGCATGCAATCTGCTGAGGGCGTCATGTGAGTAGACGCTCCACTATCGCAGATCCAAATGCCTCGTCTCCTACCTGAAACGCCGACTCTCCTTCCCCCATTCTGCCCAAACCATCACTGCACTTGCCTGTCTCTTCGGCCTTGAAAGCTGAAGCCTGGGCCGTACCCATATCAACGTCCCTTGCTCCAACCTCGCTCGCCATCGACAGCACAGCCTCTTCTTTCGGCGTGGGGCAAACATCAGCAGAGTGCCCCAGTCCGTTGCACCACTGCACCGCGTTCTCTCTACAGTTTGCGATACATATGGCCTTCTTGCCACACTTGAAGCACTTCCCTACGAAAGTACTACCTTCGGTGGCCTTGGGCTGCTGCCATTGCCACCGGCAGTCGCGGCTGAGTCTCTACGGGACTCACCGCTGGGGTTTGCACCCCTATTTCCAGACCTCCTTGGTCGGTATGGCTGACCCCTGGCTGGCCAACCTCGACGAGAAGCAGTTTTCCCGCTCCCGTCGATCCGAAACTCCCGCGAGCCATCATCACGAAAAATCGTCTCTCCTCCTGCCGTAGTACCTCGTACAGCAGTGATGGGTCTGCCCCTTGTGGGCTCTTCCCTACAGCAGCGCTTTTCTCGGCGCTGCCGGACTCCGATTGGCCAATGGCTGCTCCAACAGCAGCAAGAGTCTCTCGTAACAGGAGTGGGTCCTGCCCTTCTTGGGCTATTCCCTACAGCAGCGCTACTCTCGGTGTCTGCCGGAGTCCGATTGGCCAATGCATGCTCCAACAGCAGCAGTAAGTCTCTCTTACAGGAGTGGGTTTTGCCTTCTTGGACTATTCCCTACAGCAGCGCTGTGCTTGTAGGAACATGGCGCGAGATGGGCAGATCAAAACCACCCACCCAACTCACCGCCTGTGAATTCATCCCATTTGCCAGCCCTCCTTGGCTGGTCAGGCTGGCCCCTGGCTGGGCCCGCCTTGACAGGGACAGCAGCCTCTCTGCGTCCCGTCGCTGCCGAGATCGCGTGAGGCATCCCCACGCAAAGCTGTCTTTCTCCAGCTGCTGTATCTTCTGCCACGCCTCCAGCAGCAGCAGATGGTTTCTCGTACAGCAGAGAATGCAGCAGTGGTTCCTGCCCCTGCTGGTCTCTCTCCTACAGCAACGCTGCCCTCAGCGCCGCTGGGCTCTGATCGGCCGTTGTCGTCATGAATTCGGCCATCATGCTCCTTATGGCATGCATGTTAACGTTTGCCAATGCTCGACCACCAGCTGAAACTCGTTCTCAGCTGTGACTTATCTTTGGGAAGGGCTTGCTCGTCTTGAGCCGACCCGGAAGCCATCATTTGACTTCT